>OX451737.1:14815056-15368020 GCA_948472305.1 Vicia faba | reverse complement strand
TATATATATATATATATATATACATACATATATATATACATATATATATATATATATATATATATATATATATATATATATATATATATATATATATATATATATATACTTTTACTTTATTAAATAATTAGAAATAAAATACAAAAATATTACTTTTTTTATTTTTATTATTATTTATACTAAAAAATACCTTTTTAGATATATTTCACTTTCATACATATTTTTGTACATAAATAATACATCATATTTATTTTCTTAAGAAATTAGGGTTTTTGCCCTAAAAACAAATAAAATTAATCTTTATTTATTTTATTATACCTTTTATATTAAAAAATACATTTTGCATACATGAACAAATAAAAAACTTTTTTTTACATAATACATTTTTATTTAAATATTTGCTCATTTTGTTTAAATATTGTACATTTAAATTTTGATTGCATTTGATATTCAATTTGGATGTAATAGTAATTAGGGTTGTATATTTCTTGTCAAATAATCCCCTATTCAAAATTGTATCCCTCTCCCTATATCAAAGTTGTAATAGCTTAGATTTATTTTTACGCACTTAATGCTTTCAATTATGCCATGATTAGAGAATTAGGGTTTGTATGCAAAATCAAAACCAACAAATAGTTTGACCTAATCAAAGACAAAAATGCATGAAAAACAAACACAATGCACACTTGCACCCCTAGGGTTACAATCCACTTGTTGCCTTCAAAAATGGGCCATGGTATGCATGTTAAGTACTTTGGCAAAACAAAAACAAAACAAATATCATAGTCCCTCGATGACGCTATCTGAGTTGCCTAAACAAAATGATCAAGTCCCTCAATAAAATTGCCAAAAATACTTGACACAATTGTTATCATGGTCTATACGATGACCCGCGTCTGTCCCATTTAACATCCTAACACAAGGTTGTTCACCAAATACAATGGTGAAACAACACTGTTAAAAGGGTTAAAAACATAAGAAAGATCTTTGAGTAAAATAGGGTAGATAACTCTTAGTTACTTGATCAAAAGCTTGCAAAAACATCCTTGCTATTTTCAAAACACACCTCATAACACAATTTCAAAACCCTACTTTCAAACATTGAAAACTTTTCAAAAGACAAAAACACCTTTCTATACATTCAAACAAGAATCATTACAAAGGTTGCCACAACGATGGCCTCTTTTCAAAAACATCTTTCCAAACCACACACAAAGCACCATTTCAAACAATTGAAGAGCACCATTTCAAACAATTGAAAAGCAAAGCAAGTGATCTAAACAAGTAACTAAGAGCCTATGGATAACCATGGATAGAAAGGGTGCTAATACATTCCCTTTCTATAATCTACTCCCCGAACCCAAGAAAACATCTCAAAGGTCTTTCCTATTCTTTTTGACCTTTCCTTAGGATAAAATAAAATGTCGGTGGCGACTCTTGCTAAACCGAAACATTTGCAAACACAAACGCAAAATCCCAAGTCAGTTCTCCCACCTATCACAGGGTGCAAGCAAGGTGGCGAGACAAAACTCAACCCGAGAGGAACTAGACGAAACTAGGCTATGAAAAAGTACTCAATAGGACAACAATAAAAATTGGGTCCTATAACAAGGTGACAGAAAGTGCGTGTATTTCACAAGACACCTGCCGGTCTCAATCGAGGGTAGGTAGTAGACGATGTTAAACGAACCCAAGGAATAAAAGAGACAAATAAAAAGTAAAGACTCGTCTCAAGAAGACAAGACAAATCTGGTCCAAAAATGAGACTTAAAATGAGTAGCAAACTCGACATAAAAAGATTAGATGAAACTAATCCAAAGATGAGTACCATGACAAAACTGAGTCACACGCACAAGTAACAAGATAAAACTCGACCTAAGAGCAACTAGATAACACTAGGATGAAAATGAATATCAGGGCAAGATTGGTATTCGAAAAGTTATACTAATAGACTTTAAAAGGGTAGTAAAGACTAAACCCGGGAAAATTTCGCCATGGAGAAACAGGGCTACAATCAAAGATAATGAGTAGACACTCAATATTCAAATGATAACATCAAAGGGATACTTGTACGAGTATAAACTAGTATAATGAGGATGAAGTGACCTCGATGGGGATATAATCTGAAGTTTAGTAAATCCATTGAGGAAAAACAAAAACAATAATGGCTTATTGTGATCGGTGGGAATGAGAACTGACTGTTTTTGAATGTTGGTTCGCGTTTGCGGTTTTTTTCTCAAAATGTCGCGGTAAGCAAGAGTCGCCACCGTATTTTATTTTATCCAACAAGGAAAGGACAAAAGCACAGAAAAATTCCTTTTTGAGATGTTTCTCGGGTTTGGGAGGTAGATAATAGAAAGGGAAGGTGTTATCACCCTTTCTATCCGTGGTTATCCACGGGCTCTTAGGTACTTGCTCACTAGGTTTTCAAAAGTTTGCTTTTCTTTGTGTTTGTGGGTTTTGAAAAAGAGTTTTGTTTTTGAAGAGAGTGTAAGTGCGAAAAATTTTGTTTTGGTTTTCAAAAGAGAAAGTACTTAAGAACCTCTACCTACTCAAAAAGGAATTAAACTGTGCAAATGTCCTTTAGACAATGCTATCCCACTATTGAGGAGTAGGTAGCATCGTCGTTGGAGTTTTCGGGTCAATTCGATTTAAGGGACGTGTGGCCACTAAAGCAATGTTAGGACGCCTTAGCGGTAACCCTAATATCTTAGATCATTTTTTCCGAGGCAACTGTTTCGAGGCAACTTATGATCTTTGGACAAGAGGGCGACCTCTAAAACATCCTATACTCAATGACCACGTTCGAGGCAACCAAGTGAGGTGTACCCTAAGAGTGGCATGTGCGAGTGTGTCAATTTTCAGTTTATATTATCTTTGTACATGTTAATGGTGAGCTACGGTTGATTTTAATTTAAAGGTTAATCTTGTCATGCATAGCCTATTATTCAAACATCTAGCAGTTAATGGTTGCGGAAAATAAATTGCGGAAAATAAAACTAAGCTATTACTAGGCGTCGGGTATTTACATCGCCAAAGACAAACCCTTAAAATTAAAATTGCGAAAAGTAAACAAAAGCGATAAATGAAAAGTCCTGAATTAAAACTATTACATCCTCAGAGCAATTACAATTATGGATCAAAATAATACGCGCGAGAAAATTGAATCAGAATGTCCTTTAGGGTTTTGACCCTTTTATTGAATAAAGCATATTTTTGGTCTTTTTTGAATTAAGAATTAAGTCTAAATTGATAATGGAATTAAAGAAAATATTTTTGAGTTTCATTTTAATTGAGGAAATGAAATCAGAAATATTAAAAAACCTAATTCTAAGTCAATTTTAATTTATTGCAAAATATGTTGGTATTAAACCTAATTAAAAAAACTAAATTAATTGGTTAATGGTTTATTTACAAAAATAGAATAGTGAAGTTAATAAATATTATTTTTTGTGTTTTCTGATTTTTATGAGAAAAATTAAGGGTTGATTAATTAACAATAAAAATAATGAAAACAAATTAAATAAAGAAAGAAAATAGAAAAGAAGTAAACCAAAGGGGGGGTTTGGGCCCCAAATCAGGAGGTTTGGTCAGCATTTTCTTGGCCCAAACATATTCCAGCCTGCTTTGACTTTCAGATTGCATGTGCGCTTGTTGACTAGGGTTCATGGTGAACCTCTGTCCCGGATTATTGGATCAGAATCTGGAACCACCTGGCCTTTGAGATCTGGAGGTATATGGTGCTCCCTGCCTGAAGCGCTGCATGTGAACGCCTGAAACAAAATGATAACAAAGTTTGGGGGACCTGGGATTCGAACCCGGGTCCCAAGAGACAATTCAACCAACGTGCTACCAACTGAGCCCTGATGTTAACCTGTTAGTGGAATAGAAGCTAAATATTATATAGAAACAATTCAATTATGCCTGGCCAAAAATAAAAACGCGCAATTGATTCAAATGAACCAATCACACTCCACCATGTAATCGTCTTCCTCACAAGACCTGGTTCGTTTACCTACGGATTTTTATCCGCAGGAAGGTTCCTAGGATCTCTCCAAAATCCTCCCTTGGCCATATAAACGCAAGCTAAGAGTGCCAATGCACTCGTCTCTCTCCCCTGAACTCATCCATGGCCATTATTTGCATTGATTTTGCCTGCAATTAAAAACACCAAAAACGAGATATACGAACCCTAGAACTGGGCATGGTGTTACAGGCTATGAAAATAAAATTCAATGATGCCAAAAGTCTCAGAATACAGCATAGAGTATGAATATGCAATTATTTAAATGAAAGGATGCAAGATTGAAGCTTTACGATTCCATAAGTATGGTGGTTCATAGCGATACTTACATGGCTTTTTAGGGCAGGAGAGCACACGAGAATTATTGGTACTGCTTAAGTGAGGTCCAAGGAGGCGATTGGAACCTTTGTTTGATCCTAAAAAGGTCTCTGAGTACAATTTCAGATCCAAGGTTCTCAATATTTTTCTCAAAGTTGTGTGGCCGTTTCTGCAGAGTTTTTGTGCGTTTTTTCGTGTGTCTGCAGAGTTTTGTCTGTGTTCTTCCCGTGCCTTTTTTGTTTGTGAGCATTAGGTTTATATAGACAAGGAATTTAGGTCAACATTTGTGTATCAAATATTGGTCCATTATGATGAAGAGATTTGATTTGATTTCTTCATAAAGACTTGGTATATTTGATTCAATCACGTGCCAATCTATTTCCATGCATTACTTCCAGCCTGTTATGAGCTGTTTGGGCCTCCAACATGATGAAAATCGAAAGCTGGCTTGCCCCTTCAGATCCACTTCCCTTCGAATTTGCTATCTTCGATAGCTTTAAGCTCCACTTCGCATTACTCCAGCTTCAATTGCATAGCTCCTTCGATTGAGCCTCCCTCTGCTTCGATTGCTTGATTCGAAAAGGATCACCCTGGTCGAATCAGCTCTTGTAGGGTTGGGAGCAAACAAGGCAAGAATCTGGCCTTTAATTCAAATAATTGAGTCCACAATCAGCATTTAATTATTTCTATATTTGCAAGGGACACATGCCATTGTGAACTTTGGGTGAACCTGGACAGGTTAGGATATGTGTTTTTGCTTAGTCATGCCAGCCTACTTCATTCCTTCGAATCTGCCTTCTTTGCCAGCTTCAAAGTCCAATTCGAATATATTTAGAACATTCCCTATTAGACAACTTCGACCAGCCCTTAGCCTTGTGATGAGTCTAAGTTCTGATTCGAAGTGTCCAGAACTTCCTTCATCAGAGCATCTTAGATTAAGAGAAACTCTGCACTGAAATGTCATTCGAAGGTCATTTCGTTCTGATGTTCTAATTGAGGTAAAGTATGAAGTTCTAGTCGAAGGACCCTCTGAAGTACTAGTCAAAGCATTGTGAAATTCACTTGATCGAAGGGGTCCAACGCTCAATCGAAGCCTTGCACACCAAAGCTTGATCGAAGGAGGTCCAGCGCTTAATCGAAGACTTGCAGACCAAAGCCTGATCAAAGGGTTCCAAACACCTAATCGAAGCTTACTAATCAAAGCCTGACCGAAGAGTGCCAAATGCCCAATCGAAGACTGGTGAGTCAAGCCTGTATCGAAGGATTTTGGATACCCAATCGAAGACTTTTCCCAGATGCCAATCGAAAGACACTTTGTTCATCTTCAAAAAAATTTATTTTTCTTAGGCAAGGGTTTGTGACCAACCATGTAAGGGAAGACCTTTGAAAACATGAGAGGGCAAATTTTGGGGTACAACACTTATGTTCCAATGCATGTTTGAATTATTATTATTTTTTTATGGAGTAATATTCCAAAAGAGAATGGAAACAATACACTTTGAGGATGTAATGTAATGATGTATGATTAAATGTTTCCCTAGAGAAGGGCAAACCAATAAGCCAACAACCAACAGGTTAAAACCTGACAAGATCCGCAAAAATAAATTGCAAAACCTGGTGGAGAAGAGAAGATATAAGAAATCGCTTAAAAGAAACCCTTGAAGAGCTTAATTTTTGGTAGGGACTAAGAAACTGAGTAACCGGTAGAAACAGGCTACAAATACTGGGAGGAGTTGCAAAGATAAATTGCACACTCTACTGAAGAAGATCAAGTCAAAACTGTAAACTTTGATAAATAATGCCAAATGAAGATTGGGCATTGTTGATCAGGGTGAAACTGTAACTTCTGAAAGAGAACTCCAAATAGGGATTGGACGCTGCTAGAGACGATCAGGGTGAAATTGTAAATTCTTAAGAAACACACCAATGAATATTGGGAGTTATTGGGGAAGACACTAATAAAATGGGCTCGTAGGGGATCAAAATTCACCACCGACTGCTTGAGGAATAAATTGTCAACCTCTCGTCTGGGGATAACAGCAACCTATACTGGGGAAAAGGAAAAAAAATCCATGAAGAAGAAATTCTAACAAAATGAATTAACTGGGGGGAATGAACATTCCTGAGTAAGTGATCTCCAAAAGGCAGATTCGTAGGGGAAATTAAATATATCTTGAATAAAAAAACTTCATGAAGTGACTTCATCGGGGAATAAGAAAACTCCTCCAAGGTAACTCTGTAGGGGAATAAGAAAATTCTCAACCTTAACTCTTGACTGGGGAATAAATTATATCTCCTTTGGGGAATAGACAATCTCTTATGAAAACAACAATAACACATATCCGTTGTGGATATAGATTCTATACCAAGAAATATCATTAACCATAACCTCTTAGGCAAGGATTTTCCACTTGGCGATACTGGGGAGAAAACATCAAGTAACACTGGGGAATTAATATCCAAGAATTTCCATCAACCAAATCCTTTTATCTATAATCCCTTTTCTGTTGGGAAAACGACCCAAGATAAAGATACATTGTTAATTCTCTATTATTTGAATTGGATTTATATTTGGTAAAACTAATCTAGCAGCAATAGATTAAATAGGATGTATAACTTGTAGGAGAAATCAAGTTAAAGTTCTATTTGATGGGTAAACAATTCTTGTGTGCACTTTACTTTTAAGTATATATTATAATTGTATAATCTTTGCCATTCTGTTTTGTAACAGACCTGATGTCTCGACATATCCATATGACATCTGGGTCTGCCATACCAGAATTTCAATTGGTATAAGAGCATGCATCCTGTTCTGTCTCTGGATGAGATCTTGGGAAGATATTTTCTGTTCATGTGCAAGAAAGAAGGTTATACTGAAAATTTGTGTGAACCTGGCCAGTTCATATTCTTATGATTGGTCCCTAGAAGTGGAGAAAGGACTATTCGTGATAGGGTGTATGGTAAACATGTTGTTAAAGTTGTCAAGTGCGCATTCTTGGAGGTGAGCTGCTATGTAGTTTGATTTTTTTTAAACTCATGTTATGTTTGAAGCTTGGTAAGGAGTTTTTCGGTTATTCCCCTGCATATGGTGTAAAAATTATGATGGTGTGTGTCTCCTTAGAAGGTGTAGCTTGTGGAGTTGTGTTATGTTAAGGATAATGTAGACCAACTTATTAAAGTAGACAAAGATACTTGAGGTTTGTCTCAAGACCACTCATAAAGGAATTTTCAATAAGTTCGTTGATGGGAGATCAGAAGGAAGCAATTTATTTTTTCTATCTTCTCTGAAAGGCCAACCACTGGTCTTTGTTGAAGGATCTCTTGGTGAATTTCTTGAATGATGTTCTACAAGACGTTGAAACATCACATCAACAAATTATGTAGATTTTTGTTGATTAAAAAAATTATGCAACAGATGCTTTGGGGATGAACAAATGTATGTTGAGAACATGTGTTTTGAACCTACTCCTGATATAGAGGAGGAGGCATTTGGGTCTAAGATGTTTCAATGCTAGAAACAGGTATTAGATAAATATGTTGGTCAGGACACGAGCAACATATTGTTTTCTTCTTGGGTTAGTTTATTTCTGATCCAAGTATGTAGGAGTTCAGAGGCTGAGCATGATGTTATATTTAAAACCTTGTTTAAAGACGTCTCAACAAGATTCTTCATGTTTGAAGTCCTAATGTAGAGGACATTATCTCTGACATGTGTTAGATATTTTTAACCAAAGAAACCCAAAAATTCAAAAAAAAGGGACTAAAAGCATCAATTATTCAAGGTTCTAGGTTGATGGTTATTTTTACAAACAGGATAAAGTTTGTTTACTCAAATTAGATATAATAGTCAAATATATGAGAGCATAGAACTCTTGTTCTGTTAAAAGAAGAACTGTTATCCGAGGAAGGATAATGAAGGGCGTGTCAACCTATGCTCAGTGGTTGATAAGTATTTTCACTTTTGAAGTATCATCCAAGCCATTGGGATGAGTCTTTAGTTGTTTACTTGAGTTAGGGGGATTTAATCATTCCTTATCGGAGAAAGGTATGTGTACTCTAAGGATGGTCCCTCTCAAGTACAAAATCCAATTATGTGGCGTCCTTACATATTGGAACATTGGTGTATGCGCTAGGCCTAAAGTGAATAAGTGAGTCTTGAAGAAGCAGAGGTGGTTATGGATAGTGCTAACCTTATCACCTACTTGTTGTATTTTGCTCCAGATACCTGTTAGAGGGAATCTTCTCTTTAGGTGCAGAAGATTGGTTTCTACCACCTCAATGTAAGACAGTAGGTTTGTACATATGTTTACGAGGTGTGTATCATGCACGTTACTGCATGAAGTGGTTATCTAATCATGAAGGATGATCAGATGTTGAAGAACGTTCTTGTATCCCCTGCAAGAGGTACGTATGGATGTTACCTCCAAAGCCATAAGGGTCGTCAAATCCATGCATGTGAGAGTAATGTCATATCTGATGTTAATACATCATCTTAGGTATTTACTTCTTCAACAAAATAAGCCAGTTATGTCTAGAATAAAGCACAAGGTCATGCCACTGACCCATTATGGAGTTGTTTGTGATAAAGAAGGTTGTCATGACTTATGTCGTGAAGAAGAATCTTCATGGGGCCACATGTATGCCGAAGAAGAAGGTCAGACCAAATGTGACACCTTGTGTGAGAAGGTGGTGCATCTTGCTGGTGATAAATATTCTAACGGTAGTTGAACATTTTGCTATCCTTTGAGGAGGTTATGCATAAGATTAATGAGAATACATTGACGGAATACTGAGTATTTATCTGAGGAGTTATGCAATTCTGCAGTCTGAACAGTTTTGTTCAGAAAAAGTATAGAATTTATTTTTCTCTATGTGGCCATGTGGAGTAGCTTGAGTAAGAGAGATTCAGACTACTGAGAGATTATTTATCTCAGTGGTGTATTGTGTAACAACCTGACTCAACTTCTAAAAGTGGATGTCTTAAATGATGTTGGAGCATCACCATTGGTTGTCAACAAAGTTCATCACTATATTCAGAAGTGGAATTTCTGAATATCCCATTGTTTTGCATGCAAATCGATTGCATCTGTATGCAAATCGATTGCACCCATTGTAACATGCTTTTATGACAGAAATACTTATTGGTCAGAATTCCTCTCTCTCTCATATTCCCTAGCTCACCTCTACTATTGAAAAGTCAATTAAATGTCATTACATATAATACAACCCACTCATTTCTATTTTACTCACAAATCGTATCAAATTTCAGCTCATCATACATCTTCCTCTCAAAACCTAAAACCTTCCAAACCCTAAAGACACCTTACCCATGGCATCAAGGAAAAAATGAAAGGTGTCAGCTACAAAGAAAGGAAAGAAGAAAGTTGCTTCATCTTCTGCAGAGAATCCATTAATCTCAACTCTCATTGAAGATCAAGAAGGAAGATTTAAAAAGGACTTTCAAAGAAAGATAGTGTCCACTCTAAAATATGGTATGTTATCTGTTGTACCCCAAAATTTGCCCTCGTATTTTTTTCCACAATAAATCACAGCTTCAGACTTTTCCTGATTTTTCAGACTGGTTCAAGAATCGGTCAAACAGACTTTTCTCGTCAGTCAGACAAAATTAGGGTTTTCATGGCTCTGGAACAGTTCAAGCAAATTGTTAGGGTTTTGTTTGAGTTTGGCTCAGGTTTTAATCAAGCGAGCGCTTCTCTGACATTTAATCAAGAACTAGGGTTTTGTGCGTGTATTTCTCAGAAAGAATTAATTTTACAGTTCTTTTCAGTTTACTCTGATATTTGGATTGAAGCATTTGAATTGAGAACTTGCAGTTGTTTTGTTCAATCAGTAAAGGCATATGGACGTTGTTTGATTTAACTGTGCATTGCTGTGGCTATTTGAAACACCAGGTTTATTAATTGATCGATGCTAAAACCACAGTGTTTATTAATTGTTTATTTATTCTAAGTTAGGATAATTGGAATTTATTTCCATTTATTATAATTTAAAAATTTATAAGTAATTAAATAGACGGCTAAAAAAAAGGGAATTAACTGATCAAAAAGGATTTTTATTTATTCATCTTTAATTGTTTTGTTACAAATTATTATTCGAACAATTGTAAATTTATTTACATTTTTGTTTACAATAATAATTTTACAAATGATTAAAATCGAAATAAAACTATCCTAATTCTTCATCCTCCATTTGCTGCTCTCCAATGCTCCATTGAGTTTTATCTGCAAAAACAAAGAAAAGAAGAAAAGTCAACACAAGTAAAATAAATAAAAGAGCATACACAGTTAAAATTCATCATTAAAAGAAACTGGCCGGAATCAGTTTGCCCTCTCTGCAAATCACGAGATTTCTCCCGGTTCACAAGGAGGGATGAAAAATGCTTGCAAAAGAAAAAGGTATGAATGCACAAAGTTATGATTTTGCACAAGTTCAAATTGTCAACCAACTGCATAGTTTCCAAACAAACAGCATGCCTAACCAAAGTCCAAACTGGACAGCAAGATGTAAAAAGCTGTCCAAAAGGATATCAAAAGATATCAAAACCTCCACAAGTACAAAAGGCTACTCAAAGCTGTCCAAGAGATATAAAAAATGTCAAAGAAGTACATAAAGTATGCAGGAAAGCAGGAATATGCAGAGTAAACCAACAATGCAAGCAAGGTTCAATTTCATCATTTTCAAGGCCATTTGCTTTTTCAGAAAACAGATTATAAGCAATAAAAAATGCTTTAATACTGGAGAGAGAAGAGAGTGAAAGAAGTACAAGCTTACAGGGCTTAGGCTTGAAGAAAGAAATATATAAAACAAAATGTTATCAACACAGTAGAGGGAGGCAGAAACAACATAAACAAAATCAGAACACAAACAAAAACTGTAACAAAAAACACAAACTGCCCCAACAAGCTTGAAGCCTAAGCTCCAAACCTCACAAAAGCCAGGAACCTGCAAACACCCAAACACCCAACACATCAACCTGTAAAGACAAAGCCCTCAAGCTTAAACTGTCGAACCAGAACCAATTCAAAGCAAACAGTTCAAACTCATACCAAGCTTGCAAGCCTAAGCCAGCCCTTTCAAGACAGTGTAAAGCCACAAAAGCATCAAGCCTCAAAGCCCTCAAGCTTAAACTGTCAAAACCTGTAAACTCCAAACAAACCTCAAATTGTCAAGCCTTAAACACTCAACCTGCTGAAGCCAAACAGAAGCCTAACCTGCATAAGCCTTCCAAGCCTTGCATCAACCTGTAAGCACACTAAGCCTAAAACCTGTTTGAGCCTTAAGCAAAAGTCAGAAGCCTTAAGCCTTAGACTGCATCAAAGCTATACAAAACAATCAACAAAATCCAACCAAAACACACGCCCTCAGAATTGCTTCATCACTGGGCCAACAACAACATTAATATTTCTCAGAGTTAGAGGCTAACAAGAGAAGAAGGCAACCAAACATATCAAGCATATTCAGGGCAAACATATCATCATCAATTAATCTCACGGAAAACCATGAGCTAGGCAACAGAAGCAAGCCAACAAGAAGAGGAGGGAAAGGCAACTCAAGCACAATATATCAAATATCCAAGCATACGAGGCAACAGAAGCAATCAAAAGGGAAGAGGAAAAGAAAGTTACAAGATTCTCAAACATCATCATTGAACCAACAATATAAAAGGAAAATACGAGTACTAGAACTTCCAAGATAGCTCAGCACCACTACCTTCTCCGTCCGGCCACCTTAGGCGCCTCCTCCAGCTCTCTCCTCCATTTTCAAAAGACAACAAAGGTATAACTTTTCCACTTCTGTATTCAACGAACCCTAACCCTTTTCCAAATGACACAGAACTATTGCAACCCTTACAAAACGTTCACCAATTCTCTTTGGGCCTTGCCCTTTTTCAGTGTGCCTAAGCCCAAGTGCGTTTCAATGTGCATACCCCCCCCCCCCCCCCATTCCACTTCCTGCTTGTTTGTTGTTTAGACCCAAACCCTCTAAGGCCCATTCCTGTTTTTTATCAACTAAAATTATTATTCTTTTTATCACCCTATAACTTTTTTATAACTTACTTAGTATACTAAATTTTATTTTTTACATTAACAATACTCTCTTTTTTTTATGATATAATTAAATCTTTGTACATTAAAAATACTAACATAAATACTAAAATACATTAATAAGTAGAACTTAAAACATTTTTCTTCTTTTCTTTTATTAAAACTTTTTTTTATTTAAATATAAACTTTGTATAAAACATTTATGAAAAATACATAAAAAATAGATTTTAGGTGGAATATTCCTTTTTTAACTAAAACATTTTTGTACATAAGAAAATACATGTTAATAAATACATAAAAAAATATAGATTTTCTTTTATTTCTTTTTTGACTAAACATTTGCTTATATATAAACATATAAAAAATTAATTTTCCTTGAAAACATTTCTTTTTAACTTTTGTACATAAATACATCAATACATAATACTTTTCTTTTCTTAAGATATTTTGTTTTTGTACATAATTAACAAAATACAAAACATGATAACAATACATCAACAAAATACAAGATAAAAAATACAAAATATATAACAAACACTTAATTTTTCATTAAGTTAAACACATTTCGCACTTGTAAATAAATTACGTGCACTTACACATTTACAATACACAAATACGTTAATACATTTACATTGCTTATCTTGTACATTTGATACATTTTACATTGCGATCGATTCGATTTGGTTGTAAATACTTGGACACTACTCTCCTATTTAAGTCTCATCCCCATTTGTAAATTTGTACCCCCACTCCCGGATACTTATTTGTAATAGCGTAGACTTTAAATTCTCGCAATTTATCGCTTTTTAAATATACCATGGTTAGACCTAGGGTTTGTATGTACATAAAATCAAACGCTAGATAACCTAATACAAGACAAATACATGAAATTAATACACAATCACACTTGCACCCCTAGGGTAATCCCGCTCGTTGCCTTCCAAAATGGGCCATGCTTGCACGTTGAGTATCTTTGGCAAAACAAAACAAATCAAATGATCATAGTCCCTCGATGACGCTTTCGAAAGTTTCCTATCAAAATGATCATAGTCCCTTCAAGAAAATTGCCAAAGACACTTGGCATCATTGCATTCATGGTCCATACGATGACCCGCGCCTGTCCCGTTAAACATCTTAATGCAAGATTGTCCACCAAATACAATGGTGGAACAAAATTGTTAAAAAGGGTTAAAACATGAGAAAAAACCTTTGAGTAAATTTAGGGGTAGACAAACTCTTAGTTACTTGACAAACTTGCAAAAACACTTTCCTACTTTTCAAAACCACACTCCACAAACACTTTCAAAACAAACTTCCAAAAATATTTGAAACATCTTTTCGAAAAGATACACACCTTTGTATATACTAAAACACGAGTCATTACAATGGTTGCCGAGACGAAGGCATCTTCTTCAAAACATTTTCAAAACACACACACACACACACCATTTCAAAGCAATTGAAAATCAAAGGCAAGTTAATCTAAAACCAAGTAACTAAGAGCCCATGGATAACCATGGATAGAAAGGGTGCTAATACCTTCCCTTTCTATAATCTACCCCCCGAACCCATGAAACATCTCAAAAGGTTTTTCCTGTGCTTTTTAACCTTTCCTTTAGGATAAAATAAAAAGTCGGTGGCGACTCTTGCTAAACCGAACAAGTGCGAAAACAAACGCAAAACCTCAAGTCAGTTCTCCCACCGTATCACAGAACTGACAACTCTGCTGGGGAGTTCTTCAAAAGTGGGGTTACCTTAGGGTTTAGATCACCTTTACATTCTTGCTTTGATTTCCTTGATTGCTTTATCTTTTGGGTTCTTGTTTGGGTTTGTTGTAAATCCTACACCCGGATTTGGGGCACCTTCTTAGGTAAATAGCAATAAAACTATGAGGGAACTGTGCGGGGTATACCGACATGGTTGAAGCAGTAAGCTATGTTAGTGTGACATATTTGTGAGTACCGGTAACCCTTGAGTTCAATCAAGGAGAGTACGGGGCCGCTGAGTGATGTCGTGAAGCACTAACGAACTCTTAGAACCTTACTTGACCATCTTAGCCTTTTTAGGGGTAGTGAGATGACCGACTTTGGTGCAGTCCGAAGTTGGTAGATACTCGATACTACACTCATTGAGGTTTGTTTTCTTGGAATATTTTGGTCGCCAGTTAAGTGGCTAAACCAAAACAATGAACACAGAAAACGATCCAATGATATTGAGCTTCTTAGAACCCGGTTTCTATTTTAGGACATGATGAGCCAACTAACTTCAAGAGGGTACTTACCTACAACCCCATGCAAGCCCAAACCTAAGGACTTGTTTGCTTTGTGTGAATATGATTGCCTGTATATACACTCATTTGCTTTTGCATACATGTACATAACATCATAACATCATACCATAGCATTTTCACTAATCATTTCAAGGATCTCGAGGGTTCTTTTGATGCAGGGTTACGTTGAACCAGACGTCTACCAAAGGGTAAGAGGTTTCTCCTCTAAACAAATGCCATCAAAGATCAAGTGCAACAACTTGAATCAGGGGCTATGACCCACTTGACGTGGTGAGCTTGATTCTCGTGGAAAGACATCCACCGATGCAAAGTTCTCCAATCAAAGATCAAGTGCAACACCTTGAATCAGGGGCTATGACCCACTCGACATGGTGAGCTTGATTCTCGTGGAAAGACATCCACCGATGCAAAGTTCTCCAATCAAAGATCGAAGTTCAACCTCTAACATTCTCTTGTGTTTACCCCAAGAGATCCTTGAAAGCGTGCATCCACATATCATGCATTGCATCTTGACGATTTTTCCTTTTTCAGGTTTCCTTACTCTAATACTGTTTATTTCAGTAAGAGATGGCTCTAGAGAGGACTATCAAGGATATCCAGGACCAAAATGCTCAGCTTCAGGAAATGTTCTTGAACCTGTCCCTGGGGAAAGAAGAAGTGAAAGCTCTCCTCACAAAGGGTTCGGTCCAGGAGACTTCCAACAATGCCAGGAGTGATCAGCTAGGGGAACTGCAGTTTGATTTGGCAACATTGAGGATCCAAGTGATGGGGCAGCTAGTGGGCCAGATGGATCTCATCTAGGATTTGTCTCAAAGATAAGAGGAACTCAGAGTTCTTGTCAACCAACTGCTTCGGAACAACCAACTGGGGCAGACATCTGAGGTTGAAGAGCAAGTCACCACTCAACCCCCCTCTAGACAAGAAGACAAGGGGAAGGCTCCTTTGCTCGATTCAGGGTCACAAGCCCATCAACAACCTCGCCAGCATCAACGGGGTAATCGACGTAAGCAAAATACGTCGGGAAGACAGTTCACAGAGACTGACATACCGTCATCTCTGATTCTGGAACGTTTGTTGGAGGTCAATCTGACTATTTTGAGGGATCCTATCCGGAAGCCCAATACCTCTGCTCCTAACTATCATCCCGACGCATTTTGTGTGTACCACTCCTACAGCCCGGGGCATGACACCGACGACTGTTGGGCCTTGAAGAACAAGATTCAAGATCTGATTGATATCAGAGTGCTGAGGTTCATGCCAGACAGCGAGATGAAAATCTTTCGTTAAGGGTTTCTCCACCTGAAGTGACAAAGCTCAAAATGAAAGACTTTTGCTTAATTTGAATTTTCAAAGTTGTAATTTCTTTTGTTATTCAAACAATTATCTGTTGATGTTAAACTCTGTTTCATTAATGCATTGCATATGTTTGTCTTGAATTCATCCATTCGTTTTCACTACTCTTATGTTTTTCTTTATGATATTTGACTCTTGATAAAAAGCTGCAAGCCTTTAGAGGGAGGATGACGAAACAATACCATAATCTCATACAGTATGCTTTTGAACATACCTTGCTGATGATGTACAAGCATTTCTTTCAAATCCCAAACACTGGAGTTATAAGGAAGATAATACCTAGTCAACCCCTTCGAGCCAAAGAAGCAGGAGTTTTCTGTTCTAAACAATCAAAACCTTTGATATAAACCTGGGGCAGGGTAGTATCTCAGTTAATTCAAAAGAAAATGCGCATTGAAGTCGCAAACTCTCAGTTCGTAACACAACGAACGACGCCAACAAAAGAAAGCATTCCTTTGGAATCAAAAGACAAGGGTGGTTCCCTATCACATAGGAAGTCAATCTCTCAAAAGAGAAAGGCCCACCAAGCTAAAACCTGTAAAGGAGGCTTAAGAAAGCTGGGGCATCCCGCTGACTGTAATCTCGAAAACGGGAACAGTCGGGCAAAAGTTAGGGATAACAAATCAAAATCAAAATAGAGAGGTCATTACAAATCCTCAACAACATGAAAAATGTTGCAAAAGAAGAAAGGAGATGATGACTGTCTTCCCAAATTCAGCTGGTGAACCATCACCCAAAAAGTCGTTCCAAACTCGAATAGAGTGCGACGCACAATTAACTGAGCTTAGGTTTGAAGAACATCGCGAAGAGCGGGTGGGTACAAATATATTTTGAGCCTTTATCCTTTGTTTCTTAAACCGTGAACCAAGCCACGTTACAACCCTTCAAAAGTCCTAATTGAAGCATGGGTTAGTTCGAAAGCATACTGTTACAAAAGGTATCCTGACTCCTGTAAGGCTTTGCTCTAAAATCTTGTGTTGATTTGTCTTATAAAAAGTTTTATGCTAAAAAACGCATTTTTCAAAACTTCGAGACAAACATAAACTTTGCATTATTTGAATATCATTGTTTGCATTTGGATACTTGTTTGACAGCGAAGAAATTCATACAGCGAATGTTCGGAGGAACGAAAACTCTCTCAGTGAACAAAAATCATTTCAAAAGGATGACACTTCCATTACAAAAATCTCCTATCAACAAAGGGGCATGACATGTCACCATCCAGCACGCCTGGGGCAGTCCAGTCAAGGTTTCAACAGATCTTTCAAAGTTCAGTTAACCTAGGGCAGTCCAGTCAAGGTTTCAACAGATCTTTCAAAGTTCAGTTAACCTGGGGCAGTCCAGTAAAGGTTTCAACAGATCTTTCAAAGTTCAGTTAACCTGGGGCAGTCCAGTCAAGGTTTCAACAGATCTTTCAAAGTTCAGTTAACCTGGGGCAGTCCAGTCAAGATTTTAATAAATCTCTCAATTTGCAGAGTAATCTAATTCAAGTCTCCTTCATCACCACTTGGGGCACTCGAATGTCAAAAGTGTTCAACAATTCCTTCATCACCTGTTGGAAGATACAGCCCAGATATGCTCCAGACACGGTTGCCTTTCTGTAACCTTTCTTAAGTTCCAGATCAACACTTGTAATAAGCCAGGAAAATATCTGTGGACGACTGATTGTGGATTAACACCTGTAACAAGCCAGGGAATCATCTACATGAAGAGATTGAAGATCAACACCTGTAACAAGCCAGGGAGCCATCTTTTCTTTCTCAGGTCAGAGATCAACACCTGTAACAAGCCAGGACAGTATCTCCTCGACCAACATTTCTTAAGTTCCAGATCAACACCTGTAACAAGCCAGGAAAATATCTGTGGACGACTGATTGTGGATTAACACCTGTAACAAGCCAGGAAATCATCTACATGAAGAGATTGAAGATCAACACCTGTAACAAGCCAGGGAGCCATCTTTCTTTCTCAGGTCAGAGATCAACACCTGTAACAAGCCAGGACAGCATCTCCTTGACTAACCTTTCTTAAGTTCCAGATTAACACCTGTAACAAGCCAGGAAAATATCTGTGGACGACTGATTGTGGATTAACACCTGTAACAAGCCAGGAAATCATCTACATGAAGAGATTGAAGATCAACACCTGTAACAAGCCAGGGAACCATCTTTCTTTCTCAGGTCAGAGATCAACACTTGTAACAAGCCAGGACAGCATCTCCTTGACCAACCTTTCTTAAGTTCCAGATCAACACCTGTAACAAGCCAGGAAAATATATGTGGACGACTGATTGTGGATTAACACCTGTAACAAGCCAGGAAATCATCTACATGAAGAGATTGAAGATCAACACCTGTAACAAGCCAGGGAGCCATCTTTCTTTCTCAGGTCAGAGATCAACACCTGTAACAAGCCAGGACAGCATCTCCTTGACCAACCTTTCTTAAGTTCCAGATCAACACCTGTAACAAGCCAGGAAAATATCTGTGGACGACTGATTGTGGATTAACACCTGTAACAAGCTAGGAAATCATCTACATGAAGAGATTGAAGATCAACACCTGTAACAAGCCAGGGAACCATCTTTCTTTCTCAGGTCAGAGATCAACACCTGTAACAAGCCAGGACAACATCTCCTTGACCAACCTTTCTTAAGTTCCAGATCAACACCTGTAACAAGCCAGGAAAATATCTGTGGACGACTGATTATGGATTAACACCTGTAACAAGCCAGGAAATCATCTACATGAAGAGATTGAAGATCAACACCTGTAACAAGCTAGGAAAACCATCTTTCTTTCTCAGGTCAGAGATCAACACCTGTAACAAGCCAAGACAGTATTTCCTCGACCAACATTTCTTAAGTTCCAGATCAACACCTGTAACAAGCCAGGAAATTATCTACACAAAGAGTCTCTTTCATCATCACTTGGGGCATTCGAATGTCAAAAGTGTTCAAATTCCTTCATCACATGTTGGAAGATGTAGTTTTACACGGACTCATTATCAGGAAACCCTACACCGGTTCCTTCTCAAACACAAAAGATTCTTGTAATCCCCAGCCAGAGATCCTTCCAGAAGCTAACTCCCCTCAGAGTCAAGTTTCAAAATCCCCAGTGGAGCCAAAACTGTCAATCCCCAGTAGAGCTAAAACTTCCAACTATCAATCCCCAAGCAGAATAAAGACTCTCATTTTCAGGTCCCCACAGAATATTCGAATATTCTCCATTGAAGATCTCCTCAAGACGAGAATCCCCAGTAGATTGGCATACAACCCAAGCTCCGGATTCCCCAACAGCGGGTCCCAGGATTTCTCACTTTCAACAATCAAAAGATTCTTGCCTTCCCCTGCAGCAGTCAAGAATTCTCTTTCCCCGACAGCAGTCAAGATTCCCATATCCCCAGCGGAGTTCATCAAATTCCCCAACATAACTTATCAGTGGAATCCCCAGCGGAGCTCTCATCAAAACCTCAGCGAAGTATCTCTTCCCACAGAGTAATTCCCCGCAAAGTAATCTCTCCAACAAATCTATTCCCCGACGGAGTCATCTTCTCCTACCGGTTTATTCTTGCAACCACCATCCCCAGCGGAAGCGAAGAACTCTACTCTTCAACATCAGCCCGAGATTTAAATTCCCGACATTCGTCAAGGATTTATTTTCCTAGTCGAAAACGCATTCATAGATATTTCACATTTTATACACCATGACGCATGCATATACGCATCATATCACACAATCGCATTTATTCTTGAAAAAAAACATCATGACATCATGCGTTTCATACATCATGACATGCATACAACTGATGTTTTGCCTTTTCAGGAAAAGGTCAATCCAAAGATGATTACTATCAACTGTCACAATTCCAGATTCAATTCCTGTATCTAGCCAGGGCATATCTGTGAGTGATTGATTGTAGATTCGATACCTGTATCTAGCCAGGGCATATGTGCATGAACAAATTCCAGATTCGATACCTGTATCCAGCCAGGGCATATCTGTAGACGACAATTTCCAGATTCGATACCTGTATCTAGCCAGGGCATATCTGTAGACGACTAATTTCGGATTTGATTCCTGTATCTAGCCAGTGCATATCTGTGAGCGTTTGATTGAAGATTCGATACCTGTATCCATCCAGGGCATATCTGCGTGAAGAGTTTGAAGATCAACCGGTAGCAAGCCAGGAAACCATCTTTCTTTCTCAAGTACGCAAGTTCTCGCTAAGGAATCTCTTACGCGATCGACACACCATTCCAAATGGCATCTATAAGCCCATTCCCGACAAAGTTCCGTCACACCTCCCGATGGCATCTGTAAGCCCATCTCCACAACTATCCATTACACTTCCAAATGGCATCTATAAGCCCATACTCCTCCAGACATTCCTAGATGGCATCTTTAAGCCCATCACCAAATGGCATCTGTAAGCCCATTCCCTCTACCATCACATCACCGAGTGCAAATTTTTGGGCACTCTAGTGTCCAATCTCTTTTTACCTTCAAGTCGCAAACGGCAAACTTGCCAATCTAACTCTTCAGGTTCAAGAAGATTGAACAGGGGAAACTGTTGTACCCTAAAATTTGCCCTCGTATTTTTTTCCACAAGAAATCACAGCTTCGGACTTTTCCTGATTTTTCAGACTGGTTCAAGAATCGGTCAAACAGACTTTTCTCGTCAGTCAGACAAAATTAGGGTTTTCATGGCTCTGGAACAGTTCAAGAAAATTGCTAGGGTTTTGTTTGAGTTTGGCTCAGGTTTTAATCAGGCGAGCGCTTCTCTGACATTTAATCAAGATCTAGGGTTTTGTGCGCGTATTTCTCAGAAAGAATTAATTTTACAGTTCTTTTCAGTTTACTCTGATATTTGGATTGAAGCATTTGAATTGAGAACTTGCAGTTGTTTTGTTCAATCAATAAAGGCATATGGACGTTGTTTGATTTGACTGTGCATTGTTGTGGCTATTTGAAACGCCAGGTTTATTAATTGATCGATGCTAAAACCACAGTGTTTATTAATTATTTATTTATTCTAAGTTAGGATAATTGGAATTTATTTCCATTTATTATAATTTAAGAATTTATAAGTAATTAAATAGACAGCTAAAAAAAAGGGAATTAACTGATAAAAAAGGATTTTTATTTATTCATCTTTAATTGTTTTGTTACAAATTATTATACGAACAATTGTAAATTTATTTACATTTTTGTTTACAATAATAATTTTACAAATGATTAAAATCGAAATAAAACTATCCTAATTCTTCATCCTCCATTTGTTGCTCTCCAATGCTCCATTGAGTTTTATCTGCAAAAACAAAGAAAAGAAGAAAAGTCAACACAGGTAAAATAAATAAAAGAGCATACACAGTTAAAATTCATCATTAAAAGCAACTGGCCGGAATCAGTTTGCCCTCTCTGCAAATCACGAGATTTCTCCCGGTTCACAAGGAGGGATGAAAAATGCTTGCAAAAGAAAAAGGTATGAATGCACAAAGTTATGATTTTGCACAAGTTCAAATTGTCAACCAACTGCATAGTTTCCAAACAAACAGCATGCCTAACCAAAGTCCAAACTGGACAGCAAGATGTAAAAAGCTGTCCAAAAGGATATCAAAAGATATCAAAACCTCCACAAGTACAAAAGGCTACTCAAAGCTGTCCAAGAGATATAAAAAATGTCAAAGAAGTACATAAAGTATGCAGGAAAGCAGGAATATGCAGAGTAAACCAACAATGCAAGCAAGGTTCAATTTCATCATTTTCAAGGCCATTTGCTTTTTCAGAAAACAGATTATAAGCAATAAAAAATGCTTTAATACTGGAGAGAGAAGAGAGTGAAAGAAGTACAGGCTTACAGGGCTTAGGCTTGAAGAAAGAAATATATAAAACAAAATGTTATCAACACAGTAGAGGGAGGCAGAAACAACATAAACAAAATCAGAACACAAACAAAAACTGTAACAAAAAACACAAACTGCCCCAACAAGCTTGAAGCCTAAGCTCCAAACCTCACAAAAGCCAGGAACCTGCAAACACCCAAACACCCAACACATCAACCTGTAAAGACAAAGCCCTCAAGCTTAAACTGTCGAACCAGAACCAACCCAAAGCAAACAGTTCAAACTCATACCAAGCTTGCAAGCCTAAGCCAGCCCTTTCAAGACAGTGTAAAGCCACAAAAGCATCAAGCCTCAAAGCCCTCAAGCTTAAACTGTCAAAACCTGTAAACTCCAAACAAACCTCAAACTGTCAAGCCTTAAACACTCAACCTGCTGAAGCCAAACAGAAGCCTAACCTGCATAAGCCTTCCAAGCCTTGCATCAACCTGTAAGCACACTAAGCCTAAAACCTGTTTGAGCCTTAAGCAAAAGTCAGAAGCCTTAAGCCTTAGACTGCATCAAAGCTATACAAAACAATCAACAAAATCCAACCAAAACACACGCCCTCAGAATTGCTTCATCACTGGGCCAACAACAACATTAATATTTCTCAGAGTTAGAGGCTAACAAGAGAAGAAGGCAACCAAACATATCAAGCATATTCAGGGCAAACATATCATCATCAATTAATCTCACGGAAAACCATGAGCTAGGCAACATAAGCAAGCCAACAAGAAGAGGAGGGAAAGGCAACTCAAGCACAACATATCAAATATCCAAGCATACGAGGCAACAGAAGCAATCAAAAGGGAAGAGGAAAAGAAAGTTACAAGATTCTCAAACATCATCATTGAACCAACAATCTAAAAGGCAAATATGAGTACCAGAACTTCCAAGCTAGCTCAGCACCACTACCTTCTTCGTCCGGCCACCCTAGGTGCCTCCTCCAGCTCTCTCCTCCATTTTCAAAAGACAACAAAGGTATAACTTTTCCACTTTTTTTCCTTCACACCTCACATAACAATGATAGTTTTCAGAGATTAGAATTTATCAAGGAGTAAAAAACGTGTACGAACTGGAAACCCTAAAAACATAAGCATTGAGATCATTACCTTGCAAACGTCGCCGCCTGTGTGACCATGGGGAATGGAGAGAGGGAACGACGCCTGGCAACGAGGACGGAGGGGCGTCAGTAAGCCATGTCCGGTTTGAGAAGAATGGAGGAAACGAAGTGAATACGAAGAAGATGAGCGCCACTTCTGTATTCAACGAACCCTAACCCTTTTCCAAATGACACAACTATTGCAACCCTTACAAAACGTTCACCAATTCGCTTTGGGCCTTGCCCTTTTTCAGTGTGCCTAAGCCCAAGTGCGTTTCAATGTGAATACCCCCCCCCCCCCCATTCCACTTCCTGCTTGTTTGTTGTTTAGACCCAAACCCTCTAAGGCCCATTCCTGTTTTTTATCAACTAAAACTATTATTCTTTTTATCACCCTATAACTTTTTTATAACTTACTTAGTATACTAAATTTTATTTTTTACATTAACAATACTCTTTTTTTTTATGATATAATTAAATCTTTGTACATTAAAAATACTAAAATACATTAATAAGTAGAACTTAAAACATTTTTCTTCTTTTCTTTTATTAAAACATTTTTTTATTTAAATATAAACTTTGTATAAAACATTTATGAAAAATACATAAAAAAATAGATTTTAGGTGGAATATTCTTTTTTTAACTAAAACATTTTTGTACATAAGAAAATACATGTTAATAAATACATAAAAAAATATAGATTTTCTTTTATTTCTTTTTTGACTAAACATTTGCTTATATATAAACATATAAAAAATTAATTTTCCTTGAAAACATTTCTTTTTAACTTTTGTACATAAATACATCAATACATAATACTTTTCTTTTCTTAAGATATTTTGTTTTTGTACATAATTAACAAAATACAAAACATGATAACAATACATTAACAAAATACAAGATAAAAAATACAAAATATATAACAAACACTTAATTTTTCATTAAGTTAAACACATTTCGCACTTGTAAATAAATTACGTGCACTTACACATTTACAATACACAAATACGTTAATACATTTACATTGCTTATCTTGTACATTTGATACATTTTACATTGCGATCGATTCGATTTGGTTGTAAATACTTGGACACTACTCTCCTATTTAAGTCTCATCCCCATTTGTAAATTTGTACCCCCACTCCCGGATACTTATTTGTAATAGCGTAGACTTTAAATTCTCGCAATTTATCGCTTTTTAAATATACCATGGTTAGACCTAGGGTTTGTATGTACATAAAATCAAACGCTAGATAACCTAATACAAGACAAATACATGAAATCAATACACAATCACACTTGCACCCATAGGGTAATCCCGCTCGTTGCCTTCCAAAATGGGCCATGCTTGCACGTTGAGTATCTTTGGCAAAACAAAACAAATCAAATGATCATAGTCCCTCGATGACGCTTTCGAAAGTTGCCTATCAAAATGATCATAGTCCCTTCAAGCAAATTGCCAAAGACACTTGGCATCATTGCATTCATGGTCCATACGATGACCCGCGCCTGTCCCGTTAAACATCCTAATGCAAGATTGTCCACCAAATACAATGGTGGAACAAAATTGTTAAAAAGGGTTAAAACATGAGAAAAAAGCTTTGAGTAAATTTAGGGGTAGACAAACTCTTAGTTACTTGACAAACTTGCAAAAACACATGCCTACTTTTCAAAACCACACTCCACAAACACTTTCAAAACAAACTTCCAAAAACATTTGAAACATCTTTTCGAAAAGATACACACCTTTGTATATACTCAAACACGAGTCATTACAATGGTTGCCGAGACGAAGGCATCTTCTTCAAAACATTTTCAAAGCACACACACACACACCATTTCAAAGCAATTGTAAATCAAAGGCAAGTTGATCTAAAACCAAGTAACTAAGAGCCCATGGATAACCATGGATAGAAAGGGTGCTAATACCTTCCCTTTCTATAATCTACCCCCCGAACCCATGAAACATCTCAAAAGGTTTTTCTTGTGCTTTTTAACCTTTCCTTTAGGATAATATAAAAAGTCGGTGGCGACTCTTGCTAAACCGAACAAGTGCGAAAACAAACGCAAAACCTCAAGTCAGTACTTCCACCGTATCACAATATCATCTTTCCCTCAGGAATGTTTTACTTTTCAGAATGATTTGACTGCATATGGATTGGAACCACTAATTTCATCATTTGGTCAATACTATCTGGATATGGTAAGAGTATTCTTCAGTAATTTGACTCCTCACAAAAGCAAGATGGTTACATATGTATTGGGTATAAGAATCTCTCTAACCCCTGAGATTGTTGGTGAGATTCTACATATTCCCTATACTGGGAGCTCTTTGTACGATCCTGAAAACAAAGCATGGGATAATTACAAGAAAAAGGAATTTTATTACAGCATTGGAAGATTGAGCGAAGCTGAATTCCGTGCTAAAAGAAATCATGGTCTAGGAGGAGTCATTCCATCTAGAGACTCATAGAGTGCAGGTTGTAACACCCCTTCTAAAATACCCCAAATAATATTAATTATATCAATGATTTAAAGACATATTCCATCAGAGTTAACACGGAACAAGGGATGTCACAATTATTAAATAAATAAAACTTCCAATAAAACAGTAGCCATGCTACACTGAGGGTCATTATTCAAATAATTCAATCAACTTAAGACCATATCTTACACAGCAGAAAAATACCATAACCAAAACGGAATAAACCAAAACATAGTTATTCCCAATGAAATTCAAAGAAACAATTGAATAATAACTAATTCCTCAACTAAACATTCCCCAGTGTTACAACCTATCAGAGCATAACACTAACACGCGGACTTAAAGTAACATAGCTCTAGAGCCATCCTCACCAACTCCTGAGCTGCTAACTTTAATCTGAAATTGTTAAAGTAAGGGTGAGATTTCTCATAATTAACATGCATTATAAGCTTCTCAATCAACATTATATCACAAGCATATTATTTCACCCATTTTAGCATAAATTCAGGTTCAACACGCAGTTCCAATCATACAAGTCATTATGCACAAATTAATAATCAACCAAAGAATTGTAACACTGGAAGACATCCTAACATGTTACAATTCCATGCAAACACAAATGCAGACACAATGCATGTGGTGCCAACACGTGACCAAGTCACCCAACACTGATCCATCATCAACCAGATACAGCAACCATCGATTCGTCCATAAACACCTGGACACGAATCCAGCCTAACCACCCATCATCACTCGAGTATCGGTTAACGGCAATACAAGTCAAATTCCATACAATGGGAATTAACTTCACCAAAACAATGCATATGCACGCACATCACTAGCATGCAACATCAACTCAGTCTATGAAATACATCAATTTATCATAACTGAACCAAAACCAAAAACATGATATCTCAATGATCATGCACACCATCATTAGCAACATAAACATGCCTTTCATTCACACAATACGAATACATCCATCCATCACAGGTTCACTGCTACATACACACCCATGTGCGTTAGCCAATAATCACTTATTCCGGGATTTGACTCATTTTCAAAATAATTTCAAGTTTTAGGAAATTCTTTCATTTTATAAAATAGAGCATTAAATTTAAGAAATAACGTCCAAAACGGCACTCAAAACGGACTTACGGTTTGAAAGTTATGAATTTTCAAAGTTTAATATTTTTCAAAAAGTTACAGCAGAACCCGGTTCCTACATATGTAGGAACCGGTTCCTGCGAAGTTCAAAAATCACGTTTCTGGAAAATGTATGGGAACCCTGTTCCTACCTATACAGGAACCGGTTCCTACATGCATTTTTGCCAGTTTTTATAAATTCACACAGTGGAACCCGGTTCCTCCCCACTAGGAACCGGTTCCCACGACCTGCAGAGCCAAGTTCTGCACTTTTGACAGCATTTTACTACTCCAATCCCATCCAATTCATACCCATTTGAATCCAACTCACAGCAATGTCAAAATAAGTTATAATGCATGATTCCAATGAGATTGTAACACACCATAACATCATACAATTACCTCATAATATCAAATTGAATCAAAACATAAAAATTCATGGAATTGGGGTTTGAATTTCATAAACCTAACGATTCTAAATTGGGATTCCTAACAGGCTTAATCAATCCTATTGATTCCAAAACCTATAAGGCATATTAACTAAATGAAATCACCCCTTACCTCGCGATGATCCTTCGAATTCACGGCTGTGATCGGTGGATTTAGAACTGACTGTTTAACGCTGGTTCACGAAATGTCGCGGAAGCAAGAGTCGCCACCGTCTTTTATTTTCTCCAACATGGACAGGACAAAAGCACAGCAAAATTCCTTATGAGATTGTTTCTCGGTTCGAGAGGTAAATTTATAGAAAGGGAAGGTGTTAGCACCCTTTCTATCCATGGTTATCCATGGGCTCTTAGATACTTGCTCTTATGTTTTCGAAAGATGTTTGCTTTTCAAATGTGAGTGGGTTCTGAAAAAAGTTTTGTTTTGAAAGATTTCTAAGTGACTCTTGTATCTGTCATCAAGAGTGTTTGAAAAATTTGTCTTGAAAACTTTTAAAAGTGTCGGTGTGGAAAGATTTTTGGTTTGTTTTTTAAGAGAGCAAGTACCCATGAGTCATCTACCTACCCTAAGGAATTAGGCTGTGTAAAAGTCCTTAAGGTAGTTCCATCCCACCATTGAGAGGTAGGTAGCACCACCGTTGGAGGTGTTCGGGTCAATTCGATTGTAGGGACAGTGTGGTCACCGAAGCAACAGTAGGACACCTTAGAAGCTACCCTTATGTCCTTGATCCTTTTTTAATCCGAGGCAACCGTTTCGAGGCAACTGTTTCGAGGCAACTTGTTTCGAGGCAACTGTTTCGAGGCAACTGGATCATGGACATAAGGACCGCTAAAACGTCCTATACTTGACGACCACATTTCGAAGGCAACGAGTGAGGCGTACCCTAGAAGTGGTCTGTGTATTTGTGTGTTATTTTCATGTTAAGTTATCTTTGATCATGGCATTGTGAGCTACGCTTTGTTTTTTAATTAACATACACTCTTTCATGCGAGCTTAGCAGTTATGAGTGCGGAAAATTAAAAGACGGAAATATAAAAGCTACGCTATTACAAGGCGCGGGTCTATACATCGCCAAAATACAAAGACCCTTTTTTGATAAAAGATGCGGAAAGTAAAAAATGCGGTAAACCTAATTACTATTACATCCGGAAGACAGTTACATAATAATCCATAAGAAAAATAATGCGCAAAATAGAAATTGGAACGTCCGAGGGTTTTGACCCTTTGCTTGAAATTAAGTTAAATTAAAGTCTAATTATTATTTAATTATAGAAAATGTTTTTATGTTTTTTTGGATTTTTAATGAAATAAAGAAAAAAAGGAATTAAAATTAAAGTTAATGAAACCCTAGTTCTAAATTATTTTAATTATTAATAAAAACGTCAAAGTCGACCTAATTTACTAATTAATTAATTTACACATTCATGTACAAAAATAATAGTTAACAATAATAATAAATAATGAGGAAAATAATTAATTAAGAAAAAGATGAAAATGTCAAAAAACCTAATTCTATATATTTTTTATTTATTAAGAAAAAAGATCAAAGTTTAAAACCTAAATTAAACTAAATTAATTGTTAGAGTTTATTTACCAAAAATATGTTAGTGATGAATTTAATAATAATTAAATATATTTTACAATTTGACTTTCTGTTTTTATTATGGAAAAAATTATTTTATGGTGAAAAACAATTAAAACAAATAAAAAGAATTAGAAAAAGAAAAGAAAATAAAATCAAAAAAAGATGCAAACCAAAGGGGGTTTCAGGCCCAAAGGGGAGGTAAGATTGCAGAATTCTGGCCCATTGAAGCATAGAGCTCGTTTGACTTTCCAGGATTGAGTGCACGTGGTTGACTGGGGTGCACCATGGAATTCATTCTGAGGCCACTGGATTGGACCTGGAAGCCACTTGGCAGGCTAACACGTGAGGATGCATGGTGAGCCTTTGAACGAACGCTGCACTAGAACATGTTAAAACAAAAATTATGGAATATGTGGGGGGACCTGAGAATCGAACCCAGGTCCCAATGCTTGCAATACTCCTCCTCCACCAACTGAGCCACTTAGCGCGTTTGTAAATATAATAGACAACAATCATTATGTAAGAAAACAAATGTTAGTGGTATAAAACAAAAAAACGCGCCAGATTTTAAATTATCCAACCATATGATGACACGCCTATCTTCTTCATCTTTTGTACCTGCAACATGAAACAAGTAGCGGGGGTTTTAAACCCCCACTAACCATAGCCACTAAAAATAGCGAATAGAAGAGGCGTTAATATAAATTGGGCGCGAGTATCTTAATAAATCAGGCTTCTTGCAACGAGTTCATCCATATTGGTCTTGAGGTCCAATTTTTCCATACAAGGAAAGCCCTAATTTGGATGTTCTGAAACCCTAAAACATGTTAATGGCAAATCACGATACAGGGCCTTATAATGCAATCAAATCATATCATTAGCTTCAGAAGGTTCCTGTGAATACAAAACAACCAACAATATGCATCAAATGCGCATGAATTATGATATGAATATCTGGAAAATATAGCAAACCGTATAGCTTATGTTCTTCGATTCCTTGCGCGTTTGGACTGGTTCTTGATGCTAATAGACTCCTGGAAGGTCTAGAAATGTGTTAGAATCCTTTTTAGGCCTTGAATTGTACTGCTAGTATGAAATCAGTTTCAAGCTTTTTCTCTATTTTTTGCAAATTGGTTATGAGTTTTCAGCAGCTTTTTCATGTCTGTATGAGTAGGGTTAGGTTATGCATAAGTATGTGATCAGAATTAGGTCAAAAACAAGCCCATAAGTCCATGAATTTATGATTTGAATATTTGATTTTCAATCATGAAATTTCAATCTTTTTTTCAATGAAACCTTGCCAATTATGGAAGATCTTGTCCCCTTGGATGAGAAACGACTTTGCCAACTTGCCCTAGTTTGATTTGCTGCACAAAAGATCTACAAAATCATATCTTTGAATTTTCTTATAATAAAAACTAATTAAATGAATTAATATAAATATAAATCCAATTAATTGATTAAAAATAAGAAAATAAATTATTTTGAACTCAATGGGTCGTGCATAGGCTTTGGGTAATTATTCAAGGAAGAATTTAAGGCCCATTAGCAATTTTGAAGTGTTTTAGGCAAATTTGACTTTTGAAAGTTCCCAAAAATTTCCCAACTTCTCCAATGCATATCTTGCTCAATTTTGAAGCTATGATCATGTTCTTGGACATTTTGGAAAGGTATTGAAGTCCTCTAACCAATGCCTTTGGTCCCATGTCATTTTGATTTACCAATATCAAGTTATGGTCTTTGACTTAAAGTGCCTTTTTGTTGACTTTTGAAAATGACCTATAATGTTGACATTGATAACTTTTGGTGAGAGCATTTCTTGGACTTGGAGTGTGAAGATGAGTTGTAGGAAATGTCACCCTCTTCAAAATGAGATTTGGATGGGATTTTTATGATAAACCATGAAGAAGTTATGCCTTGGTCAATTTGCAGTTGACTTTTCAGCTGTCCAAAAATAGAAACTTTTGCATCTTGAGACTTTTTGAGCCATGCTTTGAGAATCATGATCAAGACTTGATCAAATGATGATTGTGGCTTCAAAATAAGATGTTGACCAAAAATTTTGACTTTTGACTGTCAAATGACCATTTTGCCCCTGCAGTTGACTGTGGAGCAATTAGGGTTTTTGACTGTCCAATTTAGTGCTGTGAGTCTTGAAACTTGACATATGAATGCTTGATAATGTTTATAGGCATATGGGACTTGATTGGACCCTTGAAAACCTCAATTTCTTTGCAAGAACCAAAACCCTAATTTTGACTGTGTTAGGAGGCAATTGGACTGTGCAACCCTTGAGAGATTTTGACCCATGATCTTGCCAAATCTTGGAGAATATGGGAGGGAAAATTTTGGAGTACAACAGTTGCCCCTGTTCAATCTTCTTAGACCTGAGGATGTAGATTGGCTGGCGTGCCTTTCGTAATCCGAAGGTGGAAGATGATTAAACACTAGAGTGCCCAGAAATTTGCACTCACATAGTAGAGTATCAGCAGCGTCATGGTGGGAATGGGCTTATAGATGCCATTTGGAGACTGATGGATATGAGGATGGGCTTATAGATGCCATCTGGTGTTGTGAAAGAGCCTTGTCGGGAATGGGCTTATAGATGCCATTTGGAGACTGTTGGTATGTGGATGGGCTTATAGATGCCATCTGGAGGTGGTCTATTGAGTTGTAATCTTGTAAGTTGAACGAGGGAACCTGTGTAGGGTTGCCCGATGACGAGCTCGTGTAAAACTGCATCTTTGAAGGAAGGAAACCTGTGTAGGGTTGACTGATGACTAGTCCGTGTAAAACTGCATCTGGGATTGAGAATGAAACCTGTGTAGAGTTTCTTGATGACGAGTCTTCATCTTTGCAAAGAAGGAAACCTGTGTAGGGTTGACTGATGATGAGTCCGTGTGAAACTGCATCTTTGAAGGAAGGAAACCTGTGTAGGGTTTTTTGACTGATGATGAGCTCTTGTAAAACTGCGTCTGAAATGGAGAAGCAACCGGTGTTGGGTTACTTTGATAACGAGTCCGTGTAAAACCGCATCCTGGAAGAAGCAAAACCTGGGTAGGGTTTCTGATGACGAGTCCGTGTAAAACTGCATCTTTGGGGAAGAGAGAACCTGTGTAGGGTTTCTTTGAAGACGAGCCCGTGTAAAACTACGTCTGGAGAGAGAGAAACTGTGTAGGGTTTCTTCGGGATAAGTTCGTGTAAAACTTCTGGAGGAACCGGGGTAAGGTTACTTTGGGATAAGTCCGTGTAAGACTTCTGGAGGAACCGGGGTAAGGTTACCGCAGGCTAAGTTCGTGTAAAACTTCTGGATGAACTGGGGTAAGGTCATCTTGAGATAAGTCTGTGTAAGACTTCTTCTGGAAGAAAAGGAACCGGTGTATGGTTACTTTGATGATAAGTCTGTGTAAGACTTCTTCTGAAAGAAAAGGAACCTGTGTAGGGTTACTTTGTGATGGGTCCGTGTAAGACTTCGTCTGACAATTGAGAAGGAACTGGTGTAGGGTTGCTTTGTGATGGGTCCGTGTAAGACTTCGTCTGAAAATTGAGAAGGAACCGGTGTAGGGTTGCCTGTTGATGAGCCTGTGTAAGACTTCTTCTGAAATAAAAGGAACCGGTGTAGGGTTACTTTGATGATAAGTCTATGTAAGACTTCTTCTGAAAGAAAAGGAACCGGTGTAGGGTTACTTTGTGATGGGTCCGTGTAAGACTTCGTCTGAAAATTGAGAAGGAACCGGTGTAGGGTTGCTTTGTGATTGGTCCGTGTAAGAATTCGTCTGAAAATTGAGAAGCAACCGGTGTAGGGTTGCCTGTTGATGAGCCTGTGTAAGACTTCTTCTGAAAGAAAAGGAACCGGTGTAGGGTTGCCTGAGGATGATCAAGTAGGTAATTGTCCTGTTTTGTTTCGGATATTAACCCACGATCAGTCGTCCACTGATTTTTCCTGGCTTGTTACCAATGTTGATTTGGAACTGTAGAGGTAGATGGTAATCATCTTTTGATTGACCTTTTTTCTGAAAAGGCAAAACGTTAGCTGTATGCAGTGTTATGATGCCTGAACTGCATGACATTAAGATGTTCTCAAGAATAAATGAGATTTGCGTGATATGATGCGTATGCATGCTATAATGTATGAAGATGTGGTGTTTATGAATGTATTTTCGTCTGGGGAAATAAATCCTTGACGAATGCCGGGAGTTTGTTGAATCATGGGCTGATGTTGAAGATTAGAGTTCTTCATTCCGCGGGGGAGGATGGTTGCACGAATAAACCGGCAGGAGAAGATGACTCCGTTGGGGAATAAACTTGTTGAAGAGATTACTCTGCGGGGAATGCTCTGTGGGAAGAGAGGTACTTTGCTGAGATTTGACGATAACTCCGCAGGGGATACCGTTGATAAACTTTGTTGGAAGATTTGATGAACTCTGCTGGGGATAGGAAGACTTCGCCGGGGACGATCTTTCCGTGGCAATTGGCTGAGGATAACCCAATTATATCCTGGTGGGGAAACAACCTTTGAATAAAGCCGGGGAGGCGCGCTCGTGCTCTGCGGAGAATAAGCTTCCAGAATCTACTGGGGATAAGCTTTCTACTGGGGAGATTGATTCGACTCTCCCTCGGAAACTTTTCAGATTGGACTGGGGAACGGCTCCATTGGATGTTCTGTATACCGCCAGGAAATAATCTTATATTAAGACTGCCGGGGATGCTTGTTAGGAATGTTTGTTTACTCCGTTGGGGAATATTGAGATCTTCTGGGGATACCCAACTTCCTTAAGGCTGACAGTAGACTAACTCTTCTTGGGGGGAGTATGGCTGACTTGCTAGGGATACTGTGCCTTGTTAGGGCTGACGGGAGACCAACTCTGTTTGAGAGTATTGCTGAATCTTATCTTACTCGGCGGAGAGTGAAGGTATCTGGGTTACGTTCTTCAGCCGAACTTACCTTGGTACCTTGGTGGACAGAGCAATTAGATCGCTTAGACAACTCATTGTTGCCCCTGTTTCTGTGGGAGAAGATACCTGTGGAGGTGCTTGATGACTGCCGATTGACAAATCTTCTTCTGGTAGGCAAGTGACGAGATATCGGGACATAGTCGTACGCTTTGATCCCTAACTTTTGCCTGGACCTCCCTTTCGGGTTTTTAGTCCACCGGGATACCCATTTTTGCCCAAGCCGCCTTTTCAGGTTTTTGACTTGTCGGGTGTACAGATTTTTTCATTTTCATCCCTTATTTTTGCCCGAACCCTTTTGGTTCGCCGGGAAGCCCTTATTTTTGCCTAGGCCAGTCGACCTAGCGGGTCTTTGATTATGCGTAGTATTTTTTCCGACTATGTCCATGCTCTCAGAGTGCAGGGAGTTGTCACTGTCAATAGTGTTGTGTTGCCATACTACCAGAAGATCTTCGTTTGATCATGCAAGATTCGTTGCTGGAATTCATGTCCAATGCCCCAAGTGACTCAGGCGGAGATTTTCCCCTGGCTATTTGGCATTTTGAGAGATTCCTTGAATCTTGACTTGACTGCCCCAGATGATGGACAATGATCATGACTGCCCCTTGGTTGGAAGTGTTTTTCCACTTGAGGTGATCCTTGAGAAGATTTTTGTTCACTAGATATTCGTCGTGCGAATTTCTCTGCTGTTCGAACAAATAGTCATATGCAAACAATATTATTTCAAGGATGCAACGATTATGTCTGTCTTGAAGTTTTTTTTGAAAAATGCAGTTTCAATAAAACAAATGAATTTTTGTAAAATGTGATGTCAACTCGTTATTTTACCGCAAGCCTTAAAGGAGTCAGGATACCTTTGGTAACAGTATGCTTTCGAACTAACCCATGCTTCAGCTAGGACTTTTGAAGGTTGTAGCGTGGCCTGGTTCACGGTTCAAGAAACAAAGGATAAAGGCTCAAGTTTATTTGTACCCACCCGCTCTTCGTGATGTTCTTCAAACCTAAACTCAGCCGATCGTGCATTAGACCTTGTTTGAGTCTTTGTCCTGATATTATGGTGATGGTTCGGATATTAACAGTTTATTTTGAATAAGCAGTCATTTCCTTTTTTGTTGAGGGTTTGTAGGACCTCTTTCTTTTTTGATTTTGTTATCCCTATTTTTTTTGCCTGAACTGTTCTTTTGTGATTACAGTCAGCGGGATGCCCCAGTTTTGTAAGTCCCCTTCATAGGTTTTGACTCGTTGGGCTTTTATTTTGAGAGATAATGACTGCCTATCTCTATGATTATTCAGAACCATCATCGTCTTTTATTTTGTAAGGACTTCTTTGGTGCCGTTCATTGTGCACCTGGATCAGACCGAGAGAACTACCCTTCCCTAGGTTATGATTAAGGGTTTTAATTTTCGAAAAGAAAAACTCCTACTTCTTTGGCTCAAAGGGGTTGACGAGGGATTATATTCCTTATAACTCCAGTGTTTAGGGATTGAAACAATGCTTGTACCTTATCAGCGGGGTTTATTCAAAAGCATACTATAAATGTCGTGGTATCGTTTTTGTCATCCTCCCTCAAGAGGCTTAGAATAATTAATTGAGCGCTGATCATCAAAAAATGAAAGCAATTTTAAGCATAGTAAACATAATTACTTCAAAACAGACACGTGTAATGCATTAATGAAATAACCAAGTTTGACATGAAATAAAATGTTTGAACAATCAAATAAAATTACAATTTGAATATTCGAATGAATAAAAGTTTTTCAATCCTAGCCATGTTTTGGCAAAGGAGCAGTGGTCACATTGGGAGTCTCAGCAGGCTCGAATTCGATCTCCTTAGCGTCGATCATATTCTGGATCTTGTATTTCAGCGCCCAACAATCCTCAGTATCGTGCCCCGGGCTACCAGAATGATAAGCACACCTCGCTTCTGGGTTGTAATTTGGAGAAGAAGTCTTAGGATTTGCAGAAGGGTTGATCACCGTAATCAGATTCATTTTCAACATGTGTTGCAGTGCTTGTGACAACGGCATATTGATGTTGGTGAACTGTCTCTTAGGCTCATCTGGCCTGCGCTGATTTCCCTTTTGTGGTTGTCGACGTGACGCAGAACCATAGATCATGACTGCCCCTGCATGTTGGTCACGACGACTCTTTTGGCTATATGCAGCATTGGGATCTTTCTTCCCCTTGTAAGGCTTTTTATGAGTATCAGGAGGTGTAGCCTCTTGAATCTTCCCACTTTTGATGCCCGCTTCGATTCTCTCCCCAGTCAGAATGAGGTCTGTAAACCCAGCAGAAGAATTACCAATGAGATGATTGAAGAATGGACCAGATAGGGTCCCCAAGAACATGTCCACGAGTTCACGGTCGGTTAATGGTGGCTGCACCCTGCCAGCCAGGTCCCTCCACTTCTGCGCATACTCTTTAAAACCTTCTCCCGACCCTAGCGACATACCCTAGAGTTGGGTACGTGTAGGAGTGAGGTCGGTATTATACTGATACTGCTTGTAAAAAGCAGTAGCCAAATCCTCCCAGTTACGAACCTTGGTTCCATCCAACTGATAGAACCATTTGAGATGAGTCCCTGAAAGACTCTCCTGGAAGAAATGGACCCATAAGTTCTTGTCCACAGTATACGGCTGGATCTTTCGCACATAAGATCTGAGATGTAGCTTAGGGCAGGACGCCCCGTCATACTTTGCGAAAGATGGTGCTTTGAACTTGTGTGGGATCACCACACCAGAAGATAGACCCAGGTCTCCGAAATCCAACCCAAGCACTTGTTGAATTTCCATGGCATTCAGGCGATCCTCTAACTGCTTGTACTTGTCTTCAGCGGGAGGATACTGCTCCTCATTAAAATCAGTCTCGTTGTCAGAGACCACAGGACTGGGAACCTCTCTTTCTCGGGGACTGCCTTTCCCAACAGATGGGATGGTCCGCTCAGCTTCATTTTGTGATCCCTCCACAGATCTGCGTCTAAGATTGAACACAACAGTCCTCTTCTTCTTCTTCTTCTGTATCAGAGTCTTCAACTCCTATTGACCCTGGGCTAGGCTCATCACCAACTCTTGGAACTGGATGTTCTGGGCCTGGAGGGCCTTGATAGCTTGTTCATTGGATGATTCAGGATTCACGATGATTGCTGAAATAAACAGCGAAGAAGATAAGTGACCTGTCAAAAAAAAAGTACCGGTAATGCAATGATATGTATGATATGCATGCAATGTTTTCAAGGATCTCGCGGGGTAAATAAGAAAATTGTTAGAGTTGGGATCTGGTAGCTTGATTGAAGGAACTGCATATTGTAGAGAGTCCTTCTTCAAGAGTCAAAGCTCACCATATCGAGTGGGTCATAGCCCCTGACTCAAGTCACCATGTTTTGATCTCCAAACAGCCTTGGCTAGAGGAAAATAAATCCCCTTGCTAGACATTTGGTTCATTATGACCTGCATCACAAGCCCTTGAGATCCTTGAAATGGATTAGTCCTTATGCAGGAAGCATGCGATGATATGATGTTATGCTATGCATGGAGTAATATGGATAAACCCTATTATGAGTCCAGATTAAGGACTGTAAACAAAACCTGCAAGAAGCTCAAGTATTAGGTAACAAGTACGTGCAAGTAATTCAAGTTAGAAGGCACACAAGTCACACAGAGAGCCCTTAGAGTTTAGGCCAGCATGAAGTTTAGGTACTACCCTCTTGAAGTTGGTGGGATCAAAAACCTGTCCTATCGAAAGTAACCGGGTTCTAAGGATCTCAATATCATTGGATTGTTTTTTGTGTTCATCGTTTCGATTTATCCACTGAACTAGCGATCGAAATATTCCAAGAAAACAACCCTCAACTGAGTGTAGTATCGAGTATCAACCAACTTCGGACTGCACCAAAGTCAGTTATCTCACTACCCTAAAGAGGCCAAGATGGTTCAATTAAGGTTCCTAAGGTCAGTTGATGCTTCATGACACCACGCGGCGGCCCCGTACTCTCCTTGACTTGACTCAAGGGTTACCGGTACTCACCAAAGTGCCACATCAACGTAGCAGACTGCTTCAACCGTGTCGGTATACCCCGCACAGTTCCCTCACAGTCTTGTTGCTACTTTCTAAGAAGGTATCCCCCAGATCCGGGTTAGGATCTATAGAACTCCCAAGACAAACCCAATAATATTAAAGCACACAAATCAGGAAATTGAAAACATAAGTATGAGCTATCCTAAGGTACACCTCACTTTTAAATTTCCCCAGCAGAGTCGCCAGTTCTGTGATCGGTGGATTTAGAACTGACTGTTTAACGCTGGTTCGCGAAATGTCGCGGAAGCAAGAGTCGCCACCGTCTTTTATTTTCTCCAACATGGACAGGACAAAAGCACAGCAAAATTCCTTATGAGATTGTTTCTCGGTTCGGGAGGTAGATTTATAGAAAGGGAAGGTGTTAGCACCCTTTCTATCCATGGTTATCCATGGGCTCTTAGATACTTCCTCTTATGTTTTCGAAAGATGTTTGCTTTTCAAATGTGAGTGGGTTTTGAAAAAAGTTTCATTTTGAAAGATTTCTAAGTGACTCTTGTATCTGTCCTCAAGAGTGTTTGAAAAATTTGTTTTGAAAACTTTTGAAAGTGTCGGTGTGAAAAGATTTTTGGTTTGTTTTTGAAGAGAGCAAGTACCCATGAGTCATCTACCTACCCTAAGGAATTAGGCTGTGTAAAAGTCCTTAAGGTAGTGCCATCCCACCATTGAGAGGTAGGTAGCACCACCGTTGGAGGTGTTCGGGTCAATTCGATTGTAGGGACAGTGTGGTCACCGAAGCAACAGTAGGACACCTTAGAAGCTACCCTTATGTCCTTGATCCTTTTTTAATCCGAGGTAACCGTTTTGAGGCAACTGTTTCGAGGCAACTTGTTTCGAGGCAACTGTTTCGAGGCAACTGGATCATGGACATAAGGACCGCTAAAACGTCCTATACTTGACGACCACGTTTCGAAGGCAACGAGTGAGGCGTACCCTAGAAGTGGTGTGTGTATTTGTGTGTTATTTTCATGTTAAGTTATCTTTGATCATGGCATTGTGAGTTACGCTTTGTTTTTTAATTAACATACATTCTTTCATGCGAGCTTAGCAGTTATGAGTGCGGAAAATTAAAAGACGGAAATATAAAAGCTACGCTATTACAAGGCGCGGGTCTATACATCGCCAAAATACAAAGACCCGTTTTTGATAAAAGATGCGGAAAGTAAAAAATGCGGTAAACCTAATTACTATTACATCCGGAAGACAGTTACATAATAATCCATAAGAAAAATAATGCGCAAAATAGAAATTGGAACGTCTGAGGGTTTTGACCCTTTGCTTGAAATTAAGTTAAATTAAAGTCTAATTATTATTTAATTAAAGAAAATGTTTTTATGTTTTTTTTGGATTTTTAATGAAATAAAGAAAAAAAGGAATTAAAATTAAAGTTAATGAAACCCTAGTTCTAAATTATTTTAATTATTAATAAAAACGTTAAAGTCGACCTAATTTACTAATTAATTAATTTACACATTCATGTACAAAAATAATAGTTAACAATAATAATAAATAATGAGGAAAATAATTAATTAAGAAAAAGATGAAAATGTCAAAAAACCTAATTCTATATATTTTTTATTTATTAAGAAACAAGATCAAAGTTTAAAACCTAAATTAAACTAAATTAATTGTTAGAGTTTATTTACCAAAAATATGTTAGTGATGAATTTAATAATAATTAAATATATTTTACAATTTGACTTTCTGTTTTTATTATGGAAAAAATTATTTTATGGTGAAAAACAATTAAAACAAATAAAAAGAATTAGAAAAAGAAAAGAAAATAAAATCAAAAAAAGATGCAAACCAAAGGGGGTTTCAGGCCCAAAGGGGAGGTAAGATTGCAGAATTCTGGCCCATTGAAGCATAGAGCTCGTTTGACTTTCCAGGATTGAGTGCACGTGGTTGACTGGGGTGCACCATGGAATTCATTCTGAGGCCACTGGATTGGACCTTGAAGCCACTTGGCAGGCTAACACTTGAGGATGCATGGTGAGCATTTGAACGAACGCTGCACTAGAACATGTTAAAACAAAAATTATGGAATATGTGGGGGGACCTGGGAATCGAACCCAGGTCCCAATGCTTGCAATACTCCTCCTCCACCAACTGAGCCACTTAGCGCGTTTGTAAATATAATAGACAACAATCATTATGTAAGAAAACAAATGTTAGTGGTATAAAACAAAAAAACGCGCCAGATTTTGAACTATCCAACCATATGTTGACACGCCTATCTTCTTCATCTTTTGTACCTGCAACATGAAACAAGTAGCGGGGGTTTTAAACCCCCACTAACCATAGCCACGAAAAATAGCGAATAGAAGAGGCGTTAATATAAATTGGGCGCGAGTATCTTAATAAATCAGGCTTCTTGCAACGAGTTCATCCATATTGGTCTTGAGGTCCAATTTTTCCATACAAGGAAAGCCCTAATTTGGATGTTCTGAAACCCTAAAACATTGTAATGGCAAATCACGATACAGGGCCTTATAATGCAATCAAATCATATCATTAGCTTCAGAAGGTTCCTGTGAATACAAAACAACCAACAATATGCATCAAATACGCATGAATTATGATATGAATTTCTGGAAAATATAGCAAACCGTATAGCTTATGTTCTTCGATTCCTTGCGCGTTTGGACTGGTTCTTGATGCTAATAGACTCCTGGAAGGTCTAGCAATGTGTTAGAATCCTTTTTAGGCCTTGAATTGTACTGCTAGTATGAAATCAGTTTCAAGCTTTTTCTCTATTTTTTGCAAATTGGTTATGAGTTTTCAGCAGCTTTTTCATGTCTGTATGAGTAGGGTTAGGTTATGCATAAGTATGTGATCAGAATTAGGTAAAAAACAAGCCCATAAGTCCATGAATTTATGATTTGAATATTTGATTTTCAATCATGAAATTTCAATATTTTTTTCAATGAAACCTTGCCAACTATGGAAGATCTTGTCCCCTTGGATGAGAAACGACTTTGCCAACTTGCCCTAGTTTGATTTGCTGCACAAAAGATCTACAAAATCATATCTTTGAATTTTCTTATAATAAAAACTAATTAAATGAATTAATATAAATATAAATCCAATTAATTGATTAAAAATAAGAAAATAAATTATTTTGAACTCAATGGGTCGTGCATAGGCTTTGGGTAATGATTCAAGGAAGAACTTGAGGCCCATTAGCAATTTTGAAGTGTTTTAGGCAAAGTTGACTTTTGAAAGTTCCCAAAAATTTCCCAACTTCTCCAATGCATATCTTGCTCAATTTTGAAGCTATGATCATGTTCTTGGACATTTTGGAAAGGTATTGAAGTCCTCTAACCAATGCCTTTGGTCCCATGTCATTTTGATTTACCAATATCAAGTTATGGTCTTTGACCTAAAGTGCCTTTTTGTTGACTTTTGAAAATGACCTATAATGTTGACATTGATAACTTTTGGTGAGAGCATTTCTTGGACTTGGAGTGTGAAGATGAGTTGTAGGAAATGTCACCCTCTTCAAATGAGCTTTGGATGGGATATTTCTGATAAACCATGAAGAAGATATGCCTTGGTCAATTTGCAGTTGACTTTTCAACTATCCAAAAATAGAAACTTTTGCATCTTGAGACTTTTTGAGCCATGCTTTGAGAATCATAATCAAGACTTGATCAAATGATGATTGTGGCTTCAAAATAAGATGTTGACCAAAAATTTTGACTTTTGACTGTCAAATGACCATTTTGCCCCTGTAGTTGACTGTGGAGCAATTAGGGTTTTTGACTGTCCAATTTGGTGCTGTGAGTCTTGAAACTTGACATATGAATGCTTGACAATGTTTATAGGCATATGGGACTTGATTGGACCCTTGAAAACCTCAATTTCTTTGCAAGAACCAAAACCCTAATTTTGACTGTGTTAGGAGGCAATTGGACTGTGCAACCCTTGAGAGATTTTGAACTATGATCTTGCCAAATCTTGGAGAATATGGGAGGGAAAATTTTGGGGTACAACAGTTGCCCCTGTTCAATCTTCTTAGACCTGAGGATGTAGATTGGATGGCGTGCCTTTCGTAATCCGAAGGTGGAAGATGATTGAACACTAGAGTGCCCAGAAATTTGCACTCACATAGTAGAGTAGCAGCAGCGTGATGGTGGGAATGGGCTTATAGATGCCATTTAGAGACTGATGGATAGGAGGATGGGCTTATAGATGCCATCTGGTGTTGTGACAGAGCCTTGTCGGGAATGGGCTTATAGATGCCATTTGGAGACTGTTGGTATGTGGATGGACTTATAGATGCCATCTGGAGGTGGTCTATTGAGTTGTAATCTTGTAAGTTAAACGAGGGAACCTGTGTAGGGTTGCCCGATGACGAGCTCGTGTAAAACTGCATCTTTGAAGGAAGGAAACCTGTGTAGGGTTGACTGATGACTAGTCCGTGTAAAACTGCATCTGGGATTGAGAATGAAACCTGTGTAGAGTTTCTTGATGACGAGTCTTCATCTTTGGAAAGAAGGAAACCTGTGTAGGGTTGACTGATGATGAGTTCGTGTGAAACTGCATCTTTGAAGGAAGGAAACCTGTGTAGGTTTTTTTGACCGATGATGAGCTCTTGTAAAACTGCGTCTGAAATGGAGAAGGAACCGGTGTAGGGTTACTTTGATGACGAGTCCGTGTAAAACCGCATCCTGGAAGAAGCAAAACCTGGGTAGGGTTTCTGATGACGAGTCCGTGTAAAACTGCATCTTTGGGGAAGAGAGAACCTGTGTAGGGTTTCTTTGACGACGAGCCCGTGTAAAACTACGTCTGGAGAGAGAGAAACTGTGTAGGGTTTCTTCGGGATAAATTCGTGTAAAACTTCTGGAGGAACCGGGGTAAGGTTACTTCGGGATAAGTCCGTGTAAGACTTCTGGAGGAACCGGGGTAAGGTTACCGCAGGATAAGTTCGTGTAAAACTTCTGGATGAACCGGGGTAAGGTCATCTTGAGATAATTCCGTGTAAGACTTCTTCTGGAAGAAAAGGAACCGGTGAAGGGTTACTTTGATGATAAGTCTGTGTAAGACTTCTTCTGAAAGAAAAGGAACCGGTGTAGGGTTACTTTGTGATGGGTCCGTGTAAGACTTCGTCTGACAATTGAGAAGGAACTGGTGTAGGGTTGCTTTGTGATGGGTCCGTGTAAGACTTCGTCTGAAAATTGAGAAGGAACCGGTGTAGGGTTGCCTGTTGATGAGCCTGTGTAAGACTTCTTCTGAAAGAAAAGGAACCGGTGTAGGGTTACTTTGATGATAAGTCTATGTAAGACTTCTTCTGAAAGAAAAGGAACCGGTGTAGGGTTACTTTGTGATGGGTCCGTGTAAGACTTCGTCTGAAAATTGAGAAGGAACCGGTGTAGGGTTGCTTTGTGATGGGTCCGTGTAAGAATTCTTTTGAAAATTGAGAAGGAACCAGTGTAGGGTTGCCTGTTGATGAGCCTGTGTAAGACTTCTTCTGAAAGAAAAGGAACCGGTGTAGGGTTACCTGAGGATGATCAAGTAGGTAATTGTCCTGTTTGGTTTCGGATATTAACCCACGATCAGTCGTCCACTGATTTTTCCTGGCTTGTTACCAATGTTGATTTAGAATTGTAGAGGTAGATGGTAATCATCTTTTGATTGACCTTTTTTCTGAAAAGGCAAAACGTTAGCTGTATGCAGTGTTATGATGCCTGAACTGCATGACATTAAGATGTTCTCAAGAATAAATGAGATTTGTGTGATATGATGCGTATGCATGCTATAATGTATGAAGATGTGGTGTTTATGAATGTATTTTCGTCTGGGAAAATAAATCCTTGACGAATGCCGGGAGTTTGTTGAATCCTGGGCTGATGTTGAAGATTAGAGTTCTTCATTCCACGGGGGAGGATGGTTGCACGAATAAACCGGCAGGAGAAGATGACTCCGTTGGGGAATAAACTTGTTGAATAGATTACTCTGCGGGGAATGCTCTGTGGGAAGAGAGGTACTTTGCTGAGATTTGACGATAACTCCGCTGGGGATACCGTTGATAAGCTTTGTTGGAAGATTTGATGAACTCCGCTGGGGATAGGAAGACTTCGCCGGGGACGATCTTTCCGTGGAAATTGGCTGAGGATAACCCAATTATATCCTGGTGGGGAAACAACCTTTGAATAAAGCCGGGGAGGCGCGCTCGTGCTCTGCGGAGAATAAGCTTCCAGAATCTACTGGGGATAAGCTTTCTACTGGGGAGATTGATTCGACTCTCCTGGGGAAACTTTTCAGATTGGACTGGGGAATGGCTCCATTGGACGTTCTGTATACCGCCGGGAAACAATCTTATATTAAGACTGTCGGGGATGCTTGTTAGGAATGTTTGTTTACTCCGTTGGGGAATATTGAGATCTTCTGGGGATACCCAACTTCCTTAAGGCTGACAGTAGACTAACTCTGCTTGGGGGGAGTATGGCTGACTTGCTAGGGATACTGTGCCTTGTTAGGGATGACGGGAGACCAACTCTGTTTGAGAGTATTGCTGAATCTTATCTTACTCGGCGGAGAGTGAAGGTATCTGGGTTACGTTCTTTAGCCGAACTTACCTTGGTACCTTGGTGGACAGAGCAATTAGATCGCTTAGACAACTCATTGTTGCCCCTGTTTCTGTGGGAGAAGATACCTGTGGAGGTGCTTGATGACTGCCGATTGACAAATCTTCTTCTGGTAGGCAAGTGACGAGATACCGGGACATAGTCGTACGCTTTGATCCCTAACTTTTGCCTGGACCTCCCTTTCGGGTTTTCAGTCCACCGGGATACCCATTTTTTCCCAAGCCGCCTTTTCAGGTTTTCGACTTGCCGGGTGTACAGATTTTTTCATTTTCATCCCTTATTTTTGCCTAGGCCAGTCGACCTAGCGGGTCTTTGATTATGCATAGTATTTTTTTCGACTATGTCCATGCTCTCAGAGTGCAGGGAGTTGTCACTGTCAATAGTGTTGTGTTGCCATACTACCAGAAGATCTTCGTTTGATCATGCAAGATTCGTTGCTGGAATTCATCTCCAATGCCCCAAGTGACTCAGGCGGAGATTTGCCCCTGGCTATTTGGCATTTTGAGAGATTCCTTGAATCTTGACTTGACTTCCCCAGATGATGGACAATGATCATGACTGCCCCTTGGTTGGAAGTGTTTTTCCACTTGAGGTGATCCTTGAGAAGATTTTTGTTCACTAGATATTCGTCGTGCGAATTTCTCTGCTGTTCGAACAAATAGTCATATGCAAACAATATTATTTCAAGGATGCAACGCTTATGTCTGTCTTGAAGTTTTTTTTTGAAAAATGCAGTTTCAATAAAACAAATGAATTTTTGTAAAATGTGATGTCAACTCGTTATTTTACCGCAAGCATTAAGGAGTCAGGATACCTTTGGTAACAGTATGCTTTCGAACTAACCCATGCTTCAGCTAGGACTTTTGAAGGTTGTAGCGTAGCCTGGTTCACGGTTCAAGAAACAAAGGATAAAGGCTCAAGTTTATTTGTACCCACCCGCTCTTCGTGATGTTCTTCAAACCTAAACTCAGTCGATCGTGCATTAGACCTTGTTTGAGTCTTTGTCCTGATATTATGGTGATGGTTCGGATATTGACAGTTTATTTTGAATAAGCAGTCATTTCCTTTTTTGTTGAGGGTTTATAGGACCTCTTTCTTTTTTTATTTTGTTATCCCTATTTTTTTGCCTGAACTGTTCTTTTGTGATTACAGTCAGCGGGATGCCCCAGTTTTGTAAGTCCCCTTCATAGGTTTTGACTCGTTGGGCTTTTATTTTGAGAGATAATGACTGCCTATCTCTATGATTATTCAGAACCATCATCGTCTTTTGTTTTGTAAGGACTTCTTTGGTGTCGTTCATTGTGCACCTGGATCAGACCGAGAGAACTACCCTGCCCTAGGTTATGATTAAGGGTTTTAATTTTCGAAAAGAAAAACTCCTACTTATTTGGCTCAAAGGGGTTGACGAGGGATTATATTCCTTATAACTCCAGTGTTTAGGGATTGAAACAATGCTTGTACCTCATCAGCGGGGTTCGTTCAAAAGCATATTGTAAATGTCGTGGTATCGTTTTTGTCATCCTCCCTCAAGAGGCTTAGAATAATTAATTGAGCGCTGAACATCAAAAAATGAAAGCAATTTTAAGCATAGTAAACATAATTACTTCAAAACAGACACGTGTCATGCATTAATGAAATAACCAAGTTTGACATGAAATAAAATGTTTGAACAATCAAAGAAAATTACAATTTGAATATTCGAATGAATAAAAGTTTTTCAATCCTAGCCATGTTTTGGCAAAGGAGCAGTGGTCACATTGGGAGTCTCAGCAGGCTCGAATTCGATCTCCTTAGCGTCGATCATATTCTGGATCTTGTATTTCAGCGCCCAACAATCCTCAGTATCATGCCCCGGGCTACCAGAATGATAAGCACACCTCGCTTCTGGGTTGTAATTTGGAGAAGAAGTCTTAGGATTTGCAGAAGGGTTGATCACCGTAATCAGATTCATTTTCAACATGTGTTGTAGTGCTTGTGACAACGGCATATTGATGTTGGTGAACTGTCTCTTAGGCTCATCTGGCCTGCGCTGATTTCCCTTTTGTGGTTGTCGACGTGACGCAGAACCATAGATCATGACTGCCCCTGCATGTTGGTCACGACGACTCTTTTGGCTATATGCAGCATTGGGATCTTTCTTCCCCTTGTAAGGCTTTTTATGAGTATCAGGAGGTGTAGCCTCTTGAATCTTCCCACTTTTGATGCACGCTTCGATTCTCTCCCCAGTCAGAATGAGGTCTGTAAACCCAGCAGAAGAATTACCAATGAGATGATTGAAGAATGGACCAGATAGGGTCCCCAAGAACATGTCCACGAGTTCACGGTCGGTTAATGGTGGCTGCACCCTGCCAGCCAGGTCCCTCCACTTCTGCGCATACTCTTTAAAACCTTCTCCCGACCCTAGCGACATACCCTGGAGTTGGGTACGTGTAGGAGTGAGGTCGGCATTATACTGATACTGCTTGTAAAAAGCAGTAGCCAAATCCTCCCAGTTACGAACCTTGGTTCCATCCAACTGATAGAACCATTCGAGATGAGTCCCTGAAAGACTCTCCTGGAAGAAATGGACCCATAAGTTCTTGTCCACAGTATACGGCTGGATCTTTCGCACATAAGATCTGAGATGTAGCTTAGGGCAGGACGCCCCGTCATACTTTGCGAAAGATGGTGCTTTGAACTTGTGTGGGATCACCACACCAGAAGATAGACCCAGGTCTCCGAAATCCAACCCAAGCACTTGTTGAATTTCCATGGCATTCAGGCGATCCTCTAACTGCTTGTACTTGTCTTCAGCGGGAGGATACTGCTCCTCATTAAAATCAGTCTCGTTGTCAGAGACCACATGACTGGGAACCTCTCTTTCTCGGGGACTGCCTTTCCCAACAGATGGGGTGGTCCGCTCAGCTTCATTTTATGATCCCTCCCCAGATCTGTGTCTAAGATTGAACACAACAGTCCTCTTCTTCTTCTTCTTCTGTATCAGAGTCTTCAACTCCTATTGACCCTGGGCTAGGCTCATCACCAACTCTTGGAACTGGACGTTCTGGGCCTGGAGGGCCTTGATAGCTTGTTCATTGGATGATTCAGGATTCACGATGATTGCTGAAATAAACAGCGAAGAAGATAAGTGACCTGTCAAAAAAAAAGTACCGGTAATGCAATGATATGTATGATATGCATGCAATGTTTTCAAGGATCTCGCGGGGTAAATAAGAAAATTGTTAGAGTTGGGATCCGGTAGCTTGATTGAAGGAACTGCATATTGTAGAGAGTCCTTCTTCAAGAGTCAAAGCTCGCCATATCGAGTGGGTCATAGCCCCTGACTCAAGTCACCATGTTTTGATCTCCAAACAGCCTTGGCTAGAGGAAAATAAATCCCCTTGCTAGACATTTGGTTCATTATGACTTGCATCACAAGCCCTTGAGATCCTTGAAATGGATTAGTCCTTATGCAGGAAGCATGCAATGATATGATGTTATGTTATGCATGGAGTAATATGGATAAACCCTGTTATGAGTCCAGATTAAGGACTGTAAACAAAACCTGCAAGAAGCTCAAGTATTAGGTAACAAGTACGTGCAAGTAATTCAAGTTAGAAGGCACACAAGTCACACAGAGAGCCCTTAGAGTTTAGGCCAGCATGAAGTTTAGGTACTACCCTCTTGAAGTTGGTGGGATCAAAAACCTGTCCTATCGAAAGTAACCGGGTTCTAAGGATCTCAATATCATTGGATTGTTTTTTGTGTTCATCGTTTCGATTTAGCCACTGAACTAGCGATCGAAATATTCCAAGAAAACAACCCTCAACTGAGTGTAGTATCGAGTATCAACCAACTTCGGACTGCACCAAAGTCAGTTATCTCACTACCCTAAAGAGGCCAAGATGGTTCAATTAAGGTTCCTAAGGTCAGTTGATGCTTCATGACACCACGCGGCGGCCCCGTACTCTCCTTGACTTGACTCAAGGGTTACCGGTACTCACCAAAGTGCCACATCAACGTAGCAGACTGCTTCAACCGTGTCGGTATACCCCGCACAGTTCCCTCACAGTCTTGTTGCTACTTTCTAAGAAGGTATCCCCCAGATCCGGGTTAGGATCTATAGAACTCCCAAGACAAACCCAATAATATTAAAGCACACAAATCAGGAAATTGAAAACATAAGTATGAGCTATTCTAAGGTACACCTCACTTTTAAATTTCCCCAGCAGAGTCGCCAGTTCTGTGATCGGTGGATTTAGAACTGACTGTTTAACGCTGGTTCGCGAAATGTCGCGGAAGCAAGAGTCGCCACCGTCTTTTATTTTCTCCAACATGGACAGGACAAAAGCACAGCAAAATTCCTTATGAGATTGTTTCTCGGTTCGGGAGGTAGATTTATAGAAAGGGAAGGTGTTAGCACCCTTTCTATCCATGGTTATCCATGGGCTCTTAGATACTTCCTCTTATGTTTTCGAAAGATGTTTGCTTTTCAAATGTGTGTGGGTTTTGAAAAAAGTTTCATTTTGAAAGATTTCTAAGTGACTCTTGTATCTGTCCTCAAGAGTCTTTGAAAAATTTGTTTTGAAAACTTTTGAAAGTGTCGGTGTGAAAAGATTTTTGGTTTGTTTTTGAAGAGAGAAAGTACCCATGAGTCATCTACCTACCCTAAGGAATTAGGCTGTGTAAAAGTCCTTAAGGTAGTGCCATCCCACCATTGAGAGGTAGGTAGCACCACCGTTGGAGGTGTTCGGGTCAATTCGATTGTAGGGACAGTGTGGTCACCGAAGCAACAGTAGGACACCTTAGAAGCTACCCTTATGTCCTTGATCCTTTTTTAATCCGAGGTAACCGTTTCGAGGCAACTGTTTCGAGGCAACTTGTTTCGAGGCAACTGTTTCGAGGCAACTGGATCATGGACATAAGGACCGCTAAAACGTCCTATACTTGACGACCACGTTTCGAAGGTAACGAGTGAGGCGTACCCTAGAAGTGGTGTGTGTATTTGTATGTTATTTTCATGTTAAGTTATCTTTGATCATGGCATTGTGAGCTACACTTTGTTTTTTAATTAACATACATTCTTTCATGCGAGCTTAGCAGTTATGAGTGCGGAAAATTAAAAGACGGAAATATAAAAGCTACGCTATTACAAGGCGCGGGTCTATACATCGCCAAAATACAAAGACCCGTTTTTGATAAAAGATGCGGAAAGTAAAAAATGCGGTAAACCTAATTACTATTACATCCGGAAGACAGTTACATAATAATCCATAAGAAAAATAATGCGCAAAATAGAAATTGGAACGTCTGAGGGTTTTGACCCTTTGCTTGAAATTAAGTTAAATTAAAGTCTAATTATTATTTAATTAAAGAAAATGTTTTTATGTTTTTTTTGGATTTTTAATGAAATAAAGAAAAAAAGGAATTAAAATTAAAGTTAATGAAACCCTAGTTCTAAATTATTTTAATTATTAATAAAAACGTCAAAGTCGACCTAATTTACTAATTAATTAATTTACACATTCATGTACAAAAATAATAGTTAACCATAATAATAAATAATGAGGAAAATAATTAATTAAGAAAAAGATGAAAATGTCAAAAAACCTAATTCTATATATTTTTTATTTATTAAGAAAAAAAATCAAAGTTTAAAACCTAAATTAAACTAAATTAATTGTTAGAGTTTATTTACCAAAAATATGTTAGTGATGAATTTAATAATAATTAAATATATTTTACAATTTGACTTTCTGTTTTTATTATGGAAAAAATTATTTTATGGTGAAAAACAATTAAAACAAATAAAAAGAATTAGAAAAAGAAAAGAAAATAAAATCAAAAAAAGATGCAAACCAAAGGGGGTTTCAGGCCCAAAGGGGAGGTAAGATTGCAGAATTCTGGCCCATTGAAGCATAGAGCTCGTTTGACTTTCCAGGATTGAGTGCACGTGGTTGACTGGGGTGCACCATGGAATTCATTCTGAGGCCACTGGATTGGACCTTGAAGCCACTTGGCTGGCTAACACTTGAGGATGCATGGTGAGCCTTTGAACGAACGCTGCACTAGAACATGTTAAAACAAAAATTATGGAATATGTGGGGGGACCTGGGAATCGAACCCAGGTCCCAATGCTTGCAATACTCCTCCTCCACCAACTGAGCCACTTAGCGCGTTTGTAAATATAATAGACAACAATCATTATGTAAGAAAACAAATGTTAGTGGTATAAAACAAAAAAAAACGCGCCAAATTTTGAACTATCCAACCATATGTTGACACGCCTATCTTCTTCATCTTTTGTACCTGCAACATGAAACAAGTAGCGGGGGTTTTAAACCCCCACTAACCATAGCCACGAAAAATAGCGAATAGAAGAGGCGTTAATATAAATTGGGCGCGAGTATCTTAATAAATCAGGCTTCTTGCAACGAGTTCATCCATATTGGTCTTGAGGTCCAATTTTTCCATACAAGGAAACCCCTAATTTGGATGTTCTGAAACCCTAAAACATTGTAATGGCAAATCACGATACAAGGCCTTATAATGCAATCAAATCATATCATTAGCTTCAGAAGGTTCCTGTGAATACAAAACAACCAACAATATGCATCAAATGCGCATGAATTATGATATGAATTTATGGAAAATATAGCAAACCGTATTGCTTATGTTCTTCGATTCCTTGCGCGTTTGGACTGGTTCTTGATGCTAATAGACTCCTGGAAGGTCTAGCAATGTGTTAGAATCCTTTTTAGGCCTTGAATTGTACTGCTAGTATGAAATCAGTTTCAAGCTTTTTCTCTATTTTTTGCAAATTGGTTATGAGTTTTCAGCAACTTTTTCATGTCTGTATGATTAGGGTTAGGTTATGCATAAGTATGTGATCAGAATTAGGTCAAAAACAAGCCCATAAGTCCATGAATTTATGATTTGAATATTTGATTTTCAATCATGAAATTTCAATCTTTTTTTCAATGAAACCTTGCCAACTATGGAAGATCTTGTCCCCTTGGATGAGAAACAACTTTGCCAACTTGCCCTAGTTTGATTTGCTGCACAAAAGATCTACAAAATCATATCTTTGAATTTTCTTATAATAAAAACTAATTAAATGAATTAATATAAATATAAATCCAATTAATTGATTAAAAATAAGAAAATAAATTATTTTGAACTCAATGGGTCGTGCATAGGCTTTGGGTAATGATTCAAGGAAGAATTTGAGGCCCATTAGCAATTTTGAAGTGTTTTAGGCAAAGTTGACTTTTGAAAGTTTCCAAAAATTTCCCAACTTCTTCAATGCATATCTTGCTCAATTTTGAAGCTATGATCATGTTCTTGGACATTTTGGAAAGGTATTGAAGTCCTCTAACCAATGCCTTTGGTCCCATGTCATTTTGATTTACCAATCTCAAGTTATGGTCTTTGACCTAAAGTGCCTTTTTGTTGACTTTTGAAAATGACCTATAATGTTGACATTGATAACTTTTGGTGAGAGCATTTCTTGGACTTGGAGTGTGAAGATGAGTTGTAGGAAATGTCACCCTCTTCAAATGAGCTTTGGATGGGATATTTCTGATAAACCATGAAGAAGATATGCCTTGGTCAATTTGCAGTTGACTTTTCAACTGTCCAAAAATAGAAACTTTTGCATCTTGAGACTTTTTGAGCCATGCTTTGAGAATCATAATCAAGACTTGATCAAATGATGATTGTGGCTTCAAAATAAGATGTTGACCAAAAATTTTGACTTTTGACTGTCAAATGACCATTTTGCCCCTGTAGTTGACTGTGGAGCAATTAGGGTTTTTGACTGTCCAATTTGGTGCTGTGAGTCTTGAAACTTGACATATGAATGCTTGACAATGTTTATAGGCATATGGGACTTGATTGGACCCTTGAAAACCTCAATTTCTTTGCAAGAACCAAAACCCTAATTTTGACTGTGTTAGGAGGCAATTGGACTGTGCAACCCTTGAGAGATTTTGAACCATGATCTTGCCAAATCTTGGAGAATATGGGAGGGCAAATTTTGGGGTACAACAGTTGCCCCTGTTCAATCTTCTTAGACCTGAGGATGTAGATTGGCTGGCGTGCCTTTCGTAATCCGAAGGTGGAAGATGATTGAACACTAGAGTGCCCAGAAATTTGCACTCACATAGTAGAGTAGCAGCAGCGTGATGGTGGGAATGGGATTATATATGCCATTTACAGACTGATGGATAGGAGGATGGGCTTATAGATGCCATCTGGTGTTGTGACAGAGCCTTGTCGGGAATGGGCTTATAGATGCCATTTGGAGACTGTTGGTATGTGGATGGGCTTATAGATGCCATCTGGAGGTGGTCTATTGAGTTGTAATCTTGTAAGTTAAACGAGGGAACCTGTGTAGGGTTGCCCGATGAAGAGCTCGTGTAAAACTGCATCTTTGAAGGAAGGAAACCTGTGTAGGGTTGACTGATGACTAGTCCGTGTAAAACTGCATCTGGGATTGAGAATGAAACCTGTGTAGAGTTTCTTGATGACGAGTCTTCATCTTTGGAAAGAAGGAAACCTGTGTAGGGTTGACTGATGATGAGTCCGTGTGAAACTGCATCTTTGAAGGAAGGAAACCTGTGTAGGGTTTTTTGACCGATGATGAGCTCTTGTAAAACTGCGTCTGAAATGGAGAAGGAACCGGTGTAGGGTTACTTTGATGACGAGTCCGTGTAAAACCGCATCCTGGAAGAAGCAAAACCTGGGTAGGGTTTCTGATGACGAGTCCGTGTAAAACTGCATCTTTGGGGAAGAGAGAACCTGTGTAGGGTTTCTTTGACGACGAGCCCGTGTAAAACTACGTCTGGAGAGAGAGAAACTGTGTAGGGTTTCTTCGGGATAAGTTCGTGTAAAACTTCTGGAGGAACCGGGGTAAGGTTACTTCGGGATAAGTCCGTGTAAGACTTCTGGAGGAACCGGGGTAAGGTTACCGCAGGATAAGTTCGTGTAAAACTTCTGGATGAACTGGGGTAAGGTCATCTTGAGATAATTCCGTGTAAGACTTCTTCTGGAAGAAAAGGAACCGGTGAAGGGTTACTTTGATGATAAGTCTGTGTAAGACTTCTTCTGAAAGAAAAGGAACCGGTGTAGGGTTACTTTGTGATGGGTCCGTGTAAGACTTTGTCAGACAATTGAGAAGGAACTGGTGTAGGGTTGCTTTGTGATGGGTCCGTGTAAGACTTCGTCTGAAAATTGAGAAGGAACCGGTGTAGGGTTGGCTATTGATGAGCCTGTGTAAGACTTCTTCTGAAAGAAAAGGAACCGGTGTAGGGTTACTTTGATGATAAGTCTATGTAAGACTTCTTCTGAAAGAAAAGGAACCGGTGTAGGGTTACTTTGTGATGGGTCCGTGTAAGACTTCGTCTGAAAATTGAGAAGGAACCGGTGTAGGGTTGCTTTGTGATGGGTCAGTGTAAGAATTCTTTTGAAAATTGAGAAGGAACCGGTGTAGGGTTGCCTGTTGATGAGCCTGTGTAAGACTTCTTCTGAAAGAAAAGGAACCAGTGTAGGGTTGCCTGAGGATGATCAAGTAGGTAATTTTCCTGTTTGGTTTCGGATATTAACCCACGATCAGCCGTCCACTGATTTTTCCTGGCTTGTTACCAATGTTGATTTGGAACTGTAGAGGTAGATGGTAATCATCTTTTGATTGACCTTTTTTCTGAAAAGGCAAAACGTTAGCTGTATGCAGTGTTATGATGCCTGAACTGCATGACATTAAGATGTTCTCAAGAATAAATGAGATTTGTGTGATATGATGCGTATGCATGCTATAATGTATGAAGATGTGGTGTTTATGAATGTATTTTCGTCTGGGAAAATAAATCCTTGACGAATGCCGGGAGTTTGTTGAATCCTGGGCTGATGTTGAAGATTAGAGTTCTTCATTCCACGGGGGAGGATGGTTGCACGAATAAACCGGCAGGAGAAGATGACTCCGTTGGGGAATAAACTTGTTGAAGAGATTACTCTGCGGGGAATGCTCTGTGGGAAGAGAGGTACTTTGCTGAGATTTGACGATAACTCCGTTGGGGATACCGTTGATAAGCTTTGTTGGAAGATTTGATGAACTCCGCTGGGGATAGGAAGACTTCGCCGGGGACGATCTTTCCGTGGCAATTGGCTGAGGATAACCCAATTATATCCTGGTGGGGAAACAACCTTTGAATAAAGCCGGGGAGGCGCGCTCGTGCTCTGCGGAGAATAAGCTTCCAGAATCTACTGGGGATAAGCTTTCTACTGGGGAGATTGATTCGACTCTCCTGGGGAAACTTTTCAGATTGGACTGGGGAACGGCTCCATTGGATGTTCTGTATACCACCGGGAAACAATCTTATGTTAAGACTGTCGGGGATGCTTGTTAGGAATGTTTGTTTACTCCATTGGGGAATATTGAGATCTTCTGGGGATACCCAACTTCCTTAAGGCTGACAGTAGACTAACTCTGCTTGGGGGGAGTATGGCTGACTTGCTAGGGATACTGTGCCTTGTTAGGGATGACGGGAGACCAACTCTGTTTGAGAGTATTGCTGAATCTTATCTTACTCGGCGGAGAGTGAAGGTATCTGGGTTACGTTCTTCAGCCGAACTTACCTTGGTACCTTGGTGGACAGAGCAATTAGATCGCTTAGACAACTCATTGTTGCCCCTGTTTCTGTGGGAGAAGATACCTGTGGAGGTGCTTGATGACTGCCGATTGACAAATCTTCTTCTGGTAGGCAAGTGACGAGATACCGGGACATAGTCGTACGCTTTGATCCCTAACTTTTGCCTGGACCTCCCTTTCGGGTTTTCAGTCCACCGGGATACCCATTTTTTCCCAAGCCGCCTTTTCAGGTTTTCGACATGCCGGGTGTATAGATTTTTTCATTTTCATCCCTTATTTTTGCCTAGGCCAGTCGACCTAGCGGGTCTTTGATTATGCGTAGTATTTTTTTCGACTATGTCCATGCTCTCAGAGTGCAGGGAGTTGTCACTGTCAATAGTGTTGTGCTGCCATACTACCAGAAGATCTTCGTTTGATCATGCAAGATTCGTTGCTGGAATTCATCTCCAATGCCCCAAGTGACTCAGGCGGAGATTTGCCCCTGGCTATTTGGCATTTTGAGAGATTCCTTGAATCTTGACTTGACTGCCCCAGATGATGGACAATGATCATGACTGCCCCTTGGTTGGAAGTGTTTTTCCACTTGAGGTGAGCCTTGAGAAGATTTTTGTTCACTAGATATTCGTCGTGCGAATTTCTCTGCTGTTCGAACAAATAGTCATATGCAAACAATATTATTTCAAGGATGCAACGCTTATGTCTGTCTTGAAGTTTTTTTTTGAAAAATGCAGTTTCAATAAAACAAATGAATTTTTGTAAAATGTGATGTCAACTCGTTATTTTACCGCAAGCCTTAAGGAGTCAGGATACCTTTGGTAACAGTATGCTTTCGAACTAACCCATGCTTCAGCTAGGACTTTTGAAGGTTGTAGCGTGGCCTGGTTCACGGTTCAAGAAACAAAGGATAAAGGATCAAGTTTATTTGTACCCACCCGCTCTTCGTGATGTTCTTCAAACCTAAACTCAGCCGATCGTGCATTAGACCTTGTTTGAGTCTTTGTCCTGATATTATGGTGATGGTTCGGATATTGACAGTTTATTTTGAATAAGCAGTCATTTCCTTTTTTGTTGAGGGTTTATAGGACCTCTTTCTTTTTTGATTTTGTTATCCCTATTTTTTTGCCTGAACTGTTCTTTTGTGATTACAGTCAGCGGGATGCCCCAGTTTTGTAAGTCCCCTTCATAGGTTTTGACTCGTTGGGCTTTTATTTTGAGAGATAATGACTGCCTATCTCTATGATTATTCAGAACCATCATCGTCTTTTGTTTTGTAAGGACTTCTTTGGTGTCGTTCATTGTGCACCTGGATCAGACCGAGAGAACTACCCTGCCCTAGGTTATGATTAAGGGTTTTAATTTTCGAAAAGAAAAACTCCTACTTATTTGGCTCAAAGGGGTTGACGAGGGATTATATTCCTTATAACTCCAGTGTTTAGGGATTGAAACAATGCTTGTACCTCATCAGCGGGGTTCGTTCAAAAGCATATTGTAAATGTCGTGGTATCGTTTTTGTCATCCTCCCTCAAGAGGCTTAGAATAATTAATTGAGCGCTGAACATCAAAAAATGAAAGCAATTTTAAGCATAGTAAACATAATTACTTCAAAACAGACACGTGTAATGCATTAATGAAATAACCAAGTTTGACATGAAATAAAATGTTTGAACAATCAAAGAAAATTACAATTTGAATATTCGAATGAATAAAAGTTTTTCAATCCTAGCCATGTTTTGGAAAAGGAGCAGTGGTCACATTGGGAGTCTCAGCAGGCTCGAATTCGATCTCCTTAGCGTCGATCATATTCTGGATCTTGTATTTCAGCGCCCAACAATCCTCAGTATCATGCCCCGGGCTACCAGAATGATAAGCACACCTCGCTTCTGGGTTGTAATTTGGAGAAGAAGTCTTAGGATTTGCAGAAGGGTTGATCACCGTAATCAGATTCATTTTCAACATGTGTTGCAGTGCTTGTGACAACGGCATATTGATGTTGGTGAACTGTCTCTTAGGCTCGTCTGGCCTGCGCTGATTTCCCTTTTGTGGTTGTCGGCTTGACGCAGAACCAGAGATCATGACTTCCCCTGCATGTTGGTCACGACGACTCTTTTGGCTATATGAAGCATTGGGATCTTTCTTCCCCGTGTAAGGCTTTTTATGAGTATCAGGAGGTGTAGCCTCTTGAATCTTCCCACTTTTGATGCCCGCTTCGATTCTCTCCCCAGTCAGAATGAGGTCTGTAAACCCAGCAGAAGAGTTACCAATGAGATGATTGAAGAATGGACCAGATAGGGTCCCCAAGAACATGTCCACGAGTTCACGGTCGGTTAATGGTGGCTGCACCCTGCCAGCCAGGTCCCTCCACTTCTGCGCATACTCTTTAAAACCTTCTCCCGACCCTAGCGACATACCCTGGAGTTGGGTACGTGTAGGAGTGAGGTCGGCATTATACTGATACTGCTTGTAAAAAGCAGTAGCCAAATCCTCCCAGTTACGAACCTTGGTTCCATCCAACTGATAGAACCATTCGAGATGAGTCCCTGAAAGACTCTCCTGGAAGAAATGGACCCATAAGTTCTTGTCCACAGTATACGGCTGGATCTTTCGCACATAAGATCTGAGATGTAGCTTAGGGCAGGACGCCCCGTCATACTTTGCGAAAGATGGTGCTTTGAACTTGTGTGGGATCACCACACCAGAAGATAGACCCAGGTCTCCGAAATCCAACCCAGGCACTTATTGAATTTCCATGGCATTCAGGCGATCCTCTAACTGCTTGTACTTGTCTTCAGCGGGAGGATACTGCTCCTCATTAAAATCAGTCTCGTTGTCAGAGACCACAGGACTGGGAACCTCTCTTTCTCGGGGACTGCCTTTCCCAACAGATGGGGTGGTCCGCTCAGCTTCATTTTGTGACCCCTCCCCAGATCTGTGTCTAAGATTGAACACAACAGTCCTCTTCTTCTTCTTCTTCTGTATCAGAGTCTTCAACTCCTATTGACCCTGGGCTAGGCTCATCACCAACTCTTGAAATTGGGCGTTCTGGGCCTGGAGGGCCTTGATAGCTTGTTCATTGGATGATTCAGGATTCATGATGATTGCTGAAATAAACAGCGAAGAAGATAAGTGACCTGTCCAAAAAAAAAAGTACCGGTAATGCAATGATATGTATGATATGCATGCAATGTTTTCAAGGATCTCGCGGGGTAAACAAGAAAATTGTTAGAGTTGGGATCCGGTAGCTTGATTGAAGGAACTGCATATTGTAGAGAGTCCTTCTTCAAGAGTCAAAGCTCACCATATCGAGTGGGTCATAGCCCCTGACTCAAGTCACCATGTTTTGATCTCCAAACAGCCTTGGCTAGAGAAAAATAAATCCCCTTGCTAGACATTTGGTTCATTATGACCTGCATCACAAGCCCTTGAGATCCTTGAAATGGATTAGTCCTTATGCAGGATGCATGCAATGATATGATGTTATGCTATGCATGGAGTAATATGGATAAACCCTGTTATGAGTCCAGATTAAGGACTGTAAACAAAACCTGCAAGAAGCTCAAGTATTAGGTAACAAGTACGTGAAAGTAATTCAAGTTAGAAGGCACACAAGTCACACAGAGATCCCTTAGAGTTTAGGCCAACATGAAGTTTAGGTACTACCCTCTTGAAGTTGGTGGGATCAAAAACCTGTCCTATCGAAAGTAACCGGGTTCTAAGGATCTCAATATCATTGGATTGTTTTCTTTGTTCATCGTTTCGATTTAGCCACTGAACTAGCAATCAAAATATTCCAAGAAAACAACCCTCAACTGAGTGTAGTATCGAGTATCAACCAACTTCGGACTGCACCAAAGTCAGTTATCTCACTACCCTAAAGAGGCCAAGATGGTTCAATTAAGGTTCCTAAGGTCAGTTGATGCTTCATGACACCACGCGGCGGCCCCATACTCTCCTTGACTTGACTCAAGGGTTACCGGTACTCACCAAAGTGCCACATTAACGTAGCAGACTGCTTCAACCGTGTCGGTATACCCCGCACAGTTCCCTCACAGTCTTGTTGCTACTTTCTAAGAAGGTATCCCCCAGATCCGGGTTAGGATCTATAGAACTCCCAAGACAAACCCAATAATATTAAAGCACACAAATCAGGAAATTGAAAACATAAGTATGAGCTATCCTAAGGTACACCTCACTTTTAAATTTCCCCAGCAGAGTCGCCAGTTCTGTGATCGGTGGATTTAGAACTGACTGTTTAACGCTGGTTCGCGAAATGTCGCGGAAGCAAGAGTCGCCACCGTCTTTTATTTTCTCCAACATGAACAGGACAAAAGCATGGCAAAATTCCTTATGAGATTGTTTCTCGGTTCGGGAGGTAGATTTATAGAAAGGGAAGGTGTTAGCACCCTTTCTATCCATGGTTATCCATGGGCTCTTAGATACTTGCTCTTATGTTTTCCAAAGATGTTTGCTTTTCAAATGTGAGTGGGTTTTGAAAAAAGTTTCGTTTTGAAAGATTTCTAAGTGACTATTGTATCTGTCCTCAAGAGTGTTTGAAAAATTTGTTTTGAAAACTTTTGAAAGTGTCGGTGTGAAAAGATTTTTGGTTTGTTTTTGAAGAGAGCAAGTACCCATGAGTCATCTACCTACCCTAAGGAATTAGGCTTTGTAAAAGTCCTTAAGGTAGTGCCATCCCACCATTGAGAGGTAGGTAGCACCACCATTGGAGGTGTTCGGGTCAATTCGATTGTAGGGACAGTGTGGTCACCGAAGCAACAGTAGGACACCTTAGAAGCTACCCGTATATCCTTGATCCTTTTTTAATCCGAGGCAACCGTTTCGAGGCAACTGTTTCGAGGCAACTTGTTTCGAGGCAGCTGTTTCGAGGCAACTGGATCATGGACATAAGGACCGCTAAAACGTCCTATACTTGACGACCACGTTTCGAAGGCAACGAGTGAGGCGTACCCTAGAAGTGGTGTGTGTATTTGTGTGTTATTTTCATGTTAAGTTATCTTTGATCACGGCATTGTGAGCTACGCTTTGTTTTTTAATTAACATACATTCTTTCATGCGAGCTTAGCAGTTATGAGTGCGGAAAATTAAAAGACGGAAATATAAAAGCTATGCTATTACAAGGCGCGGGTCTATACATCACCAAAATACAAAGACCCGTTTTTGATAAAAGATGCGGAAAGTAAAAAATGCGATAAACCTAATTACTATTACATCCGGAAGACAGTTACATAATAATCCATAAGAAAAATAATGCGCAAAATAGAAATTGGAACGTCTGAGGGTTTTGACCCTTTGCTTGAAATTAAGTTAAATTAAAGTCTAATTATTATTTAATTAAAGAAAATGTTTTTTTGTTTTTTTGGATTTTTAATGAAATAAAGAAAAAAAGGAATTAAAATTAAAGTTAATGAAACCCTAGTTCTAAATTATTTTAATTATTAATAAAAACGTCAAAGTCGGCCTAATTTACTAATTAATTAATTTACACATTCATGTACAAAAATAATAGTTAACAATAATAATAAATAATGAGGAAAATAATTAATTAAGAAAAAGATGAAAATGTCAAAAAACCTAATTCTATATATTTTTTATTTATTAAGAAAAAAGATCAAAGTTTAAAACCTAAATTAAACTAAATTAATTGTTAGAGTTTATTTACCAAAAATATGTTAGTGATGAATTTAATAATAATTAAATATATTTTACAATTTGACTTTCTGTTTTTATTATGGAAAAAATTATTTTATGGTGAAAAACAATTAAAACAAATAAAAAGAATTAGAAAAAGAAAAGAAAATAAAATAAAAAAAAAAGATGCAAACCAAAGGGGGTTTCAGGCCCAAAGGGGAGGTAAGATTGCAGAATTCTGGCCCATTGAAGCATAGAGCTCGTTTGACTTTCCAGGATTGAGTGCACGTGGTTGACTGGGGTGCACCATGGAATTCATTCTGAGGCCACTGGATTGGACCTTGAAGCCACTTGGCAGGCTAACACGTGAGGATGCATGGTGAGCCTTTGAACGAACGATGCACTAGAACATGTTAAAACAAAAATTATGGAATATGTGGGGGGACCTGGGAATCGAACCCAGGTCCCAATGCTTGCAATACTCCTCCTCCACCAACTGAGCCACTTAGCGCGTTTGTAAATATAATAGACAACAATCATTATGTAAGAAAACAAATGTTAGTGGTATAAAACAAAAAAACGCGCCAGATTTTGAACTATCCAACCATATGATGACACGCCTATCTTCTTCATCTTTTGTACCTGCAACATGAAACAAGTAGCGGGGGTTTTAAACCCCCACTAACCATAGCCACGAAAAATAGCGAATAGAAGAGGCGTTAATATAAATTGGGCGCGAGTATCTTAATAAATCAGGCTTCTTGCAACGAGTTCATCCATATTGGTCTTGAGGTCCAATTTTTCCATACAAGGAAAGCCCTAATTTGGATGTTCTGAAACCCTAAAACATTGTAATGGCAAATCACGATACAGGGCCTTATAATGCAATCAAATCATATCATTAGCTTCAGAAGGTTCCTGTGAATACAAAACAACCAACAATATGCATCAAATGCGCATGAATTATGATATGAATTTCTGGAAAATATAGCAAACCGTATAGCTTATGTTCTTCGATTCCTTGCGCGTTTGGACTGGTTCTTGATGCTAATAGACTCCTGGAAGGTCTAGCAATGTGTTAGAATCCTTTTTAGGCCTTGAATTGTACTGCTAGTATGAAATCAGTTTCAAGCTTTTTCTCTATTTTTTGCAAATTGGTTATGAGTTTTCAGCAGCTTTTTCATGTCTGTATGAGTAGGGTTAGGTTATGCATAAGTATGTGATCAGAATTAGGTCAAAAACAAGCCCATAAGTCCATGAATTTATGATTTGAATATTTGATTTTAAATCATGAAATTTCAATCTTTTTTTCAATGAAACCTTGCCAACTATGGAAGATCTTGTCCCCTTGGATGAGAAACGACTTTGCCAACTTGCCCTAGTTTGATTTGCTGCACAAAAGATCTACAAAATCATATCTTTGAATTTTCTTATAATAAAAACTAATTAAATGAATTAATATAAATATAAATCCAATTAATTGATTAAAAATAAGAAAATAAATTATTTTGAACTCAATGGGTCGTGCATAGGATTTGGGTAATGATTCAAGGAAGAATTTGAGGCCCATTAGCAATTTTGAAGTGTTTTAGGCAAAGTTGACTTTTGAAAGTTCCCAAAAATTTCCCAACTTCTCCAATGCATATCTTGCTCAATTTTGAAGCTATGATCATGTTCTTGGACATTTTGGAAAGGTATTGAAGTCCTCTAACCAATTCCTTTGGTCCCATGTCATTTTGATTTACCAATCTCAAGTTATGGTCTTTGACTTAAAGTGCCTTTTTGTTGACTTTTGAAAATGACCTATAATGTTGACATTGATAACTTTTGGTGAGGGCATTTCTTGGACTTGGAGTGTGAAGATGAGTTGTAGGAAATGTCACCCTCTTTAAAATGAGCTTTGGATGGGATTTTTCTGATAAACCATGAAGAAGTTATGCCTTGGTCAATTTGTAGTTGACTTTTCAGCTGTCCAAAAATAGAAACTTTTGCATCTTGAGACTTTTTGAGCCATGCTTTGAGAATCATGATCAAGACTTGATCAAATGATGATTGTGGCTTCAAAATAAGATGTTGACCAAAAAAATTGACTTTTGACTGTCAAATGACCATTTTGCCCCTGTAGTTGACTGTGGAGCAATTAGGGTTTTTGACTGTCCAATTTGGTGTTGTGAGTCTTGAAACTTGACATATGAATGCTTGACAATGTTTATAGGCATATGGGACTTGATTGGACCCTTGAAAACCTCAATTTCTTTGCATGAACCAAAACCCTAATTTTGACTGTGTTAGGAGGCAATTGGACTGTGCAACCCTTGAGAGATTTTGAACCATGATCTTGCCAAATCTTGGAGAATATGGGAGGGCAAATTTTGGGGTACAACAACGGCGTTTGGCTTTTTCCTCTCTTCTCTTCTCTTCTCCAATTTCACGTATAATGACTTTTCCAAATAACCTTCTTTTTCTTTTCCTTTTTATCCTTCTTTTTATATTCCTTTTATTATTTTCCAAATAATAGTAATAAATTAGTTATTATTTAGTAGAGCTTTTGACTTCACACACCTCTAGTTTAACCTTACACCCCCGGTCTTCCTTTTTAATTTCATAATTAATTCATCCATTTAATCCAAAATATTATTAATTAAGCCTTTAATTAATTTAATAATTAAATTCCTAATTATTTAACACTTGAATAAATTTGGGGTGTCACAACTCTCCCCTACTAAAAGAGTTTTCTTCCTCGAAAACATACCTTAGACGAACAGTTCGAGATACGAGTCCTTCATCTGGCTCTCCAGCTCCCAAGTGACATTTCCATCTGCTGGTCCTCCCCAAGCCACTCTTACCAACACGATCTCCTTTCCTCGCAATTGTTTTAACTTCCGATCCTCAATTCTCGCAGGTACCGCTTCCACAGTCAAATTCTCTCGTACCTGTATATCGTCTACCCGAATCTCATGAGACGGATCAGCAATGTACTTCCTTAGCTAAGATACATGAAAAACATCATGCAAATTTGCAAGTGACGGCGGCAAAGCAATCTGATAAGAAACTTTCCCAACTCTCTTGGTAATCTGAAACGGACCAATAAAACGTGGAGTCAACTTCTTTGACTTCAAAGCTCGACCATAACAGTCATCGGAGTAACTCGCATAAAAACATGTTCTTCTTCGCTAAACTCAAGATCTTTCCTCCTCTTATCGTGATAACTTTTCTGACGACTCTGAGAAGTCCTCATCTTCTCCTGAATCATCTTAATCTTTTCCGAAGTCTGTTGGACAATTTCTGGTCCAATCACAGCACTCTCTCCAGATTCATACCAACACAACGGTGTCCGACACCTCCTACCATACAATGCCTCAAACGGAGCCATACCAATGCTCGAATGAAAACTATTGTTGTAGGTAAACTCAATCAATGGTAGATAACTATCCCAAGCTCCACCTTTCTCCAACACACAAGCTCTTAACAAATCTTCCAACGACTGAATCGTTCTCTCCGTCTGACCATCTGTCTGTGGATGATAAGCGGAACTCAAACGCAACTTAGTACCCAAAGCTTCTTGCAATCCCGTCCAGAATTTAGATGTAAACCTCGGATCTCGATCCGACACAATACTAGAAGGAATACCATGCAAACTCACAATCTTCTCAACATACAATTCTTCCAACCTTTCCATCGGATAATCCATTCTTATCGGAATAAAGTGAGCAGATTTCATCAACCGATCAACAATAACCCAGATAGAATCACAATTCTTCGATGTCCTTGGCAAACCAGACACAAAATCCATAGAGATTCCATCCCATTTCCATTCCGGAACAAACAACAGTTCCATCAATCCGGACGGTTTCTGATGCTCAATCTTCGACTTCTGACAAACCAAACAAGCATACACAAACTCAGCAATTTCCTTTTTCATTCCCGGCCACCAAAACAACTTCTTCAAATCATGGTACATTTTAGTAGCACCACGATGAATACTCAATCCACTACGATGTCCTTCTTCCAAAATACTCTTCCTAATCTCTGCAACATCTGGAACACACACCCTATTACCAAATCTCATAACACCATTCTCATCATTCCGGAACTCGCCTCCTTGACCTTGGTTGATCAATGTCAATTTATCAACTAACCCAACATCGGACTTCTGTCCATTCCGAATTTCTTCCAGAATACCACTAGTCAGTTTCAACATACCCAATTTCACACTATTCGGAGTAGTTTCACATACCAAACTTAAATCTCTGAACTGCTCAACCAAATCTAACTCACGGACCATTAACATCGACATATGCAAGGACTTCCTACTCAAGGCATCTGCAACAACGTTTGCCTTACCAGGATGGTAATTCAAACCGAAATCAAAATCCTTTAGAAATTTTAACCATCTCCTCTGCCTCATATTCAACTCTTTCTGATCAAAGAGATACCTCAGACTTTTGTGATCACTGAACACCTCAAACCGAGAACCATATAAATAATGCCTCCACAACTTCAAAACAAACACAACAGCTGTCAACTCCAAATCATGAGTCGGATAATTCCTTTCATGTACTTTCAATTGTCTCAAAGCATAAGCCACCACCTGCTTATCTTGCATCAACACACCACCTAATCCCATTAATGATGCGTCACAATACACAATAAAAGACTTAGTCGGATTTGGCAAAATCAAGATCGAAGCACTTGTCAACCTCCTCTTCAGCTCTTGAAATCCTTTCTCACATTCAACATCCCAAACAAACATCTGACCCTTCCTGGTCAACTTAGTCAACGGTAACGCTAATTTGGAAAATCCTTCTATAAACTTCCTGTAATAACCTGCAAGACCCAGAAAACTACGGATCTCAGAAGCATTCTTCGGCGTTTCCCACTGAGATACTGCTTCTACCTTCGTAGGATCCACAGCAATTCCATTCTTGGAAATTACATGGCCAAGAAAACTTACTTCACTTAACCAGAATTCACACTTGGACAACTTCGCATAAAGCTTCTTCTCTTTCAACAATTCCAACACAACTCTGAGATGTTCTGCATGCTCTTCATCGCTCTTCGAATAAATTAGAATATCATCAATGAACACCACCACAAACTTATCAAGATACGGATGAAATATCCTGTTCATATACTCCATGAAAACACCAGGTGCATTAGTAACTCCAAACGGCATAACAGAATACTCGTAATGTCCATACCTCGTTCTAAATGCAGTTTTCTGAATATCTTCCGACTTCACACGAATCTGATGATATCCAGATCTCAGATCAATCTTACTAAATACCCAAGCTCCAACTAGTTGATCCATCAAATCATCGATCTACGGCAAAGGATACCGATTCTTGATTGTAACTTTATTCAGCTGTCTGTAATCAACACATAATCTCATTGAACCTTCTTTCTTCTTAACCAACAACACCGGAGCACCCCACGGCGAAACACTCGGACGAATAAACTTCTTCTCAAGTAACTCCTCCAACTGTTTCTTTAACTCCGCTAATTTAGATGCTGACATACGGTAAGGCGCCATCGACACCGGACTAGTTCCAGGAATCAAATCTATAGTAAATTCTACCTCCCTCTCAGGTGGCAATTCACTAACGTCTTCCGGAAACACCTCTGGAAATTCATTCACCACTGGCAATCCATCACTCTTTGCTTTTCCCTCCACTTCTATTGCAGAATACAACATAAATACCACATCACCATCTTTCACAGCTAGGTTCATCTGTTTAACCAACATAGTCATATCTTCGACACCAACCTCTTCAGGAAAAATAACCGTCTTCGCAAAACAGTTGATATGAACCTGGTTGAATTCCAACCAGTTCATTCCAAGGATGATATCAAGTTGTTCTAACGGTAGGCACACTAAATCCATACCGAAACACCTACCAAAAATCACAATAGGACAATTCCTACAAACATACGAAGTAGTCACTGAACCCGATGCAGGAGTATCAATAACCATACTTCCATCCATATTAGAAATTTCCAAATTCAATCTTTTAGCACAATCCAAAGCAATAAAAGAATGTGTAGCTCCAATATCAAAAATCGCAATCAAAGGTATGTCATTAATAAAACATGTACCTTTAATCAGCCGATCATCTGGCTTAGTCTCTGACCCAGACAATGCAAACACTTTACCACCAGCTTGCTCCTTCTTGGGTTTTGTACACTGAGGACTAGTATGACCTTCTTCACCATAGTTGTAACAAGTCACCACTCTTACTCTGCAATCATTGGCCACATGGCCGAGTTTCCCACACTTGAAACACTTCTTATCATTACTTTTGCAATCCACCATACGATGTCCTATCTCACCACACTTGTAGCACTTAATGGAAGAACTAGAATCTCCTCCACCAAACTTCTTCCAACCACCGGGTCTCTGATTACTTCTATCATAAGGCTTACCATGATCCATCTGTTGCTTACCCTTCCTATCAACATACCCTCGAGCATTCGACTTAGTGCTAGCAAGATCCTCCTCTAAAATCCTACTACAGTCAACCAGATCAGGAAATCTTCGGATACGCTGATACCGAATACCCTGCTTAATCTCATCACGAAGACCATTCTCAAACTTGATACATTTGGAAAATTCTCCATCTGCGTCGTTAGTATAATGAGCATAATACTTCGCTAACTCAGTAAACTTCAAAGCATACTCACTGACAGTCTTGTTACCCTGCTTGAGTTCCAGAAACTTAATCTCCTTCTTGCCTCTGATGTCCTCAGGAAAGTACCTCCTCAGAAAAGCCCTCCTGAACACAGCCCAAGTCAACGCAATACCATCTTCTTCCATTTCAGTTCTGGTAGCAACCCACCAGTCATCAGCTTCCTCTGCTAACATGTGAGTTTCGTATCTCACCTTCAGCCCTTCAGCACAGTCAATTACTCTGAAGATCCTCTCGATCTCCTTCAACCACTTCTGAGCACCTTCGGGATCATGTGCACCCTTGAACAACGGAGGATTATTCCTCTAAAAATTCCCCAGTTGTCAGTCAGCACCAATCACAGCTCCCTGCTGGTTCCCTCCGAGTACTCCAGCCAACATTCCCAATGCTTCAGCAATAGCATCGTCGTTTCTTCCGTTACCTCTTCCGGCCATTGTTCTTGTAACATTACAAAACAACCTCATCAGCACACAAGTATCGACAGTGTCATCTTACACTAGTCGCATACAAAAGGGATAACGACACAAGACAAGACCGACTATGCTCTGATACCACTATTGTAACACCCCTTCTAAAATACCCCGAATAATATTAATTATATCAATGATTTAAAGACATATTCCATCAGAGTTAACACGGAACAAGGGATGTCACAATTATGAAATAAATAAAACTTCCAATAAAACAGTAATCATGCTACACTGAGGGTCATTATTCAAATAATTCAATCAACTTAAGACCATGTCTTACACAGCAGAAAAATACCATAACCAAAACGGAATAAACCAAAACATAATTATTCCCAATGAAATTCAAAGAAACAATTGAATAATAACTAATTCCTCAACTAAACGTTCCCCAGTGTTACAACCTATCAGAGCACGACACTGACACGCGGACTTAAAGTAACATAGCTCTAGAGCCATCCTCACCAACTCCTGAGCTGCTAACTTTAATCTGAAATTGTTAAAGTAAGGGTGAGATTTCTCATAATTAACATGCATTATAAGCTTCTCAATCAACATTATATCACAAGCATATTATTTCACCCATTTTAGCATAAATTCAGGTTCAACACGCAGTTCCAATCATACAAGTCATTATGCACAAATCAATAATCAACCAAAGAATTGTAACACAGGAAGACATCCTAACATGTTACAATTCCATGCAAACACAAATGCAGACACAATGCATGTGGTAACAACACGTGACCAAGTCACCCAACACTGATCCATCATCAACCGGATACAGCAACTATCGATTCGTCCATAAACACCCGGACACGAATCCAGCCTAACCACCCATCATCACCCGGGTATCGGTTAACGGCAATACAAGTCAAATTCCACACAATGGGAATTAACTTCACCAAAATAATGCATATGCACGCACATCACTAGCATGCAACATCAACTCAGTCTATGAAATACATCAATTTATCATAACTGAACCAAAACCAAAAACATGATATCTCAATGATCATGCACACCATCATTAGCAACATAAACATGCCTTTCATTCACACAATACGAATACATCCATCCATCACAGGTTCACTGCTACATACACACCCATGTGCGTTAGGCAATAATCACTTATTCCGGGATTTGACTCATTTTCAAAATAATTTCAAGTTTTAGGAAATCTTTTCATTTTATAAAATAGAGCATTAAATTTAAGAAATAACGTCCAAAACGGCACTCAAAACGGACTTACGGTTTGAAAGTTATGAATTTTCAAAGTTTAATATTTTTCAAAAAGTTACAGCAGAACCCGGTTCCTACATATGCAGGAACCGGTTCCTGCGAATTTCAAAAATCACGTTTCTGGAAAATGTATGGGAACCCGGTTCCTACCTATACAAGAACCGGTTCCTACGTGCATTTTTTCCAGTTTTTATAAATTCACACAGTGGAACCCGGTTCCTCCCCACTGGGAACCGGTTCCCACGACCTGCAGAGCCAAGTTCTGCACTTTTGACAGCATTTTACTACTCCAATCCCATCCAATTCATACCCATTTGAATCCAACTTACAGCAATGTCAAAATAAGTTATAATGCATGATTCCAATGAGATTGTAACACACCATAACATCATACAATTTCCTCATAATATCAAATTGAATCAAAACATAAAAATTCATGGAATTGGGGTTTGAATTTCATAAACCTAACGATCCTAAATTGGGATTCCTAACAGGCTTAATCAATCCTATTGATTCCAAAACCTATAAGGCATATTGTGATTGGTGGATCTGGAACTGACTGTTTAACGCTGGTTCGTGAAATGTCGCGGAAGCAAGAGTCACCACCGTCTTTTATTTTCTCCAAATGGAAAGGACAAAAGCACAGAAAAATTCCTTATAGAGATTGCTCTCGGTTCGGGAGGTAGATTATAGAAAGGGAAGGTGTTAGCACCCTTTCTATCCATGGTTATCCATGGGCTCTTAGATACTTGCTCATTTGTGTTTTCAAAATGGTTTGTTTGCTTTTCAACTGTGGGTTTAAAAAAGTTTCTTTGAAAATTCCAGTTCGACTCTTGTATCGGTCCTCAAGAGTGTTTGAAAAGTTGCTTTCGAAAGCTTTTTGAAAAGGTGTCGGTGTGAAAAGTATTTTTTGTTTTGTTTTGAAATTAGAGCAAGTATCTAGAGTCGTCTACCTACCCTAAGGAATTTGTCTGTGTAAATGTCCTTAAAGTAGTGCCATCCCACCATTGAGAGGTAGGTAGCACCACCGTTGGAGGTGTTCGAGTCAATTCTAGGTTCGGGACATGGTGATCACCGGAGCAATAGGAAGACACCTTAGAAGCTACCCTCATGCCATGTTCATGGACATGAGGACTTACTACGACGTCCTCTACTCGACGATCACCTTTCGAGGGGCAAGGCAACAGTAAGGCGTACCCTAGGGGTGGTGTGTGATTTGTGTGTCGTTTTCAGATATTTTTGTCTTGTCATGTATTGGTGATCTACGCGTTGCTTTTATTTTTGACATTCATTCTTTCATGCAATTATTAACAGTTAAAATATGCGAGAATTAAAAGGTCCTACGCTATTACAAAGGCGCGGGTCCACATCGCCAAATTAATCCAGGACCCGATTTGAAGTAAAATAAAGTGCGAAAAATAAATGTCTAATTAAGCTATTACATGGCTTTGGGCAATTACATTTATATTCACAAAAAGAAATAAAAATGCGAAGAGAATTAAAATCGGGAATGCGAGGGCGTTGGACCCTTTTAAAGAAATTGAATTAAAATTGCGAAATTAATTAAATTTAATAAGAAAAGAAAAGTTATTTTTTTGAGTTTTTTGTATTTATGGATTTTAATGAGAATTAATGGAATTAAAACCTAATTCTAGATATTTTTAATTTATTAAGAAAATGTGAAAATTAAACCTAAAGTTAACCAAATTAATTAATACAATTTTATTTACAAAAATAAATAATTAATTATTAATAATGATAAAAGAAAAGAAAAAAGATGAAAGTGTTTAAAACCCTAATTCTACAAATTTTTTAAGTTTATTAAGAAAATGTTAAAATTAATCCTAGAATTAAAAACTAAATTAATTGATAACATTTATTTACAAAATAACATTTAAATAAAATATGTTTTATTTTGTGACTTTCTGATTTTTTTATATTTTTGTAAAATTAATTTCTTGATGAATTAAATAAAAAAAAATAAAACTAAAAAAAAATAAAAAGAATGAAAAGAAAGAAGATAGAAAAGCAAACCAATGGGGGGTTCTGCCCCAATCTGGAGGTATTGTCCAGCAATTAGGCCCAAGAAGCTTGGCATTGTTGACTTCTGGTAATCACATGTGGATTCGTTGACTGAATCGTTCCATAGGCCTTAGATCTGGACCATTGGACTGATGTCATGGGACGTGTGGCACGCTTAGATACAAGGCTGCATGGTAGACTTCAGGAGGCAAGCTACATAGAATCGCGTTAGGAAGAAAAATATGAAATAAAGAAGGGGGACCTGGGGTTCGAACCCAGGTCTCAAGGCTTACCAATGCTATCCTCCACCAACTGAGCTGCGTGCACATTTGTAACATGATATGACAAGTAATCAACATAAGGCAAAACAATGGTTAGTGGCATTTTTCCGCGCGAAATTCAAATGCACCAACCATATCATGCCACATGATCTTCTTCTCCACTCGTTTGCATTTTTACCTGAAAAAACAAACTAAATAGCGGGGGTTTTAAACCCCCACAATCTGAAATATGAAAAATAGCGAATAGGAATTAAGCAAATATAAAAAGGGCGCGATGGATGTTTTGGATTCCTTGGAACGTCACGATTTTAATGGTACGAGTCTCATGGTCTGATTTTACTATATGCCAAAATCCCCAATTCAAGGTTTCTGAAACCCTAGGCATCGTTCATGGCAACTCTCCATATATGCAAGCATTCTTCAATTAAATCATACTACTAGCTTCAGAATCAACACATTAGTATAAAACAACAATAAAAATGCATGGATATGGCGTGTAGATTCGAATAAGATTAAGGAAAAATCCCTGTATAGGGTAACTGTGTTCTACCGTTTCTTGAGGTGCAGAGGACTGATTTCGATTGGGGAAGGTTCCTGGATGTATCAGGAGTGCAATGGAATTGTTGTTTTCCTTTGAAACCTGCTGAAACTAGGAAAACAGTTTTGAAATTTTCTTCAAAAAATACAAAGTTTGTTTATGGCTTGAGCGCAGCTTTCAGGGTTGTCCTCATTAGGTTTAGGTTCAGTATATGTATGGCAATAGATTAGAGTTGAAATTTGAGTCCACAAATCCTTGTAATCATGAATCAAATATTGGATTTTAATGGCATATTTCTTCAAATCTTTTCCATGTGTTTTGATGCCAATCATGACCAAATCACCTTGATTCTTTCCATATCAGATAGTGCACGAAATCTTGAAGGTATTCTATGCACAAAAAGATTTGAAAAGCATGGATGAGTATTTTTTTCATATTTTATTTAATTAAATGAATTAATAGTAATTAAAAATTCAAATAAATAATAAAAATGATAAAAAAAATCCCCTTTGGGCCAAATGGTCGTGCATAGCCTTTGGATGATGAATCTTGGAAGAAAATGTGGCCCATTAGCAATTTTGAGGCATTTGAAGTAAAGTTGACTTTTCAAAATTCCCAAAAATTTCCCAACTTCCACATGGCATATCTTGCTCAATATTTAAGCTTTGATCATGTTCTTGGACATTTTGGAAAGGTCTTGAAGTCCTATAACCAATGCCTTTGGTCCCATGTCATTTTGATTTACCAATCTCAAGTTATGGCCTTTGACTTAAAGTCCCTTTTTGTTGACTTTTGAAAATGACCTATAATGTTGAAATTGATAACTTTTTGTGAGAGCATTTATTGGACTTGAAGTGTGAATAGGAGTTGTAGGAAATGTCTTTCTCTTCAAAATGAGCTTTGGATGGAATTTTTCTGATAAACCATGTGAAAGTTATGCCTTGGTCAAGTTACAGTTGACTTTTTCAACTGTCCAAATATGGAAACTTTTGCATCTTGAGACTTTTTGTGCCATGCTTTGAGAATCATGATCAAGAATTGATCAAATGATGTTTGTGGCTTCAAAATAAGATGTTGACCAAAAATTTGGACTTTTGACTGTCAAATGACCATTTTGCCCCTGCAGTTGACTGTAGGGCAATTAGGGTTTTTGACTGTGCAATTTTGTGCTGTAAGTCTTGAAACTTGGTATGAGGATACTTGACCATGTTTATAGGCATGTGGGACTTGTTTAGACCCTTGGAAACTTCAATTTCTTTGCCAGAACCAAAACCCTAGTTTTTGACTGTTAGGAGGCCCTTGAACTGTGCAACCCTTGAGAGATTTTGAAGCATACTCTTTGCAATTCTTGAAGAATATGGGAGGGCAAATTTTGGGGTTGCCCCTGTTCAATCTTCTTAAACCTGAGGATGCAGATTGGATGACGTGCCTTTCGTAATCCGAAGGTGGAAGATGATTGAACACTAGAGTGCCCAGAAATTTGCGCTCACATAGTAGTGTGATGTGGGGAATGGGCTTACAGATGCCATTTGGAGATTGATGAATAGGATGATGGGCTTATAGATGCCATGCTAAGGGATGATGGAAGGTGGGTGGGCTTATAGATGCCATCTGGATGTCAATCGCGTAAGAGTTTCCTTAACGAGAACTTGCGTACCTGAAAAAAGGAAAATGATTACCTGGCCTGTTACAGGAGCTGGTATTCAAACCCTTTATATAGATGCGCCCTGACTGGTTACAGGAATTGAATCTGGAGCTTCAAAAAGGTTATGAATGAACCAGGGATGGTTACTACCTCAATGGGACGGTGAGAGAACCTCAGACGATTACTACCTCAACAGGAACGCTGAGAGAACCTTGGACGATTACTACCTCAACAGGAATGCTGAGAGAATCTAGGCGACTTCAACCTCAACAGTAACACTGAGAGAATCTTGGGCGACTTCAACCTCAACAGTAACGCTGAGAGAATCTTGGGCGACTTCAACCTCAACAGTAACGCTGAGAGAATCTTGGGCGACTTCAACCTCAACAGTAACGCGGAGGGAATCTTGGGCGACTTCAACCTCAAAAGTAACGCGGAGGGAATCTTGGGCGACTTCAACCTCAACAGTAACGCGGAGGGAATCTTGGGCGACTTCAACCTCAACAATAACGCTGAGAGAATCTTGGATGTCTTCTACTAGGATAAGAAACAGGGAGATCTTAGGGTCGATCTGACTGAACCCGAGAAGGCCTTTGACTGGATAAGAAACAGGAAAATCTTAGGGTCGATTTAACTGAACCGGTCTAGGTCTTGAAATCTTCAACTGGATAAGAAACAGGGAGATCTTAGGGTCGATCTGACTGACCCATAGAAGGCCTTTGACTGGATAAGAAACAGAAAAATCTTAGGGTCGATTTGACTGAACCGGTCTAGGTCTTGAAATCTTCAACTGGATAAGAAACAGGGAGATCTTAGGGTCGATCTGACTGAACCAGAGAAGGCCTTTGACTGGATAAGAAACAGAAAAATCTTAGGGTCGATTTGACTGAACCTGTCTAGGTCTTGAAATCTTCAACTGGATAAGAAACAGGGAGATCTTAGGGTCGATCTGACTGAACCAGAGAAGGCCTTTGACTAGATAAGAAATAGAAAAATCTTAGGGTCGATTTGACTGAACCGGTCTAGGTCTTGAAATCTTCAACTGGATAAGAAACAGGGAGATCTTAGGGTCGATCTGACTGAACCAGAGAAGGCCTTTGACTGGATAAGAAACAGAAAAATCTTAGGGTCGATTTGACTGAACCGGTCTAGGTCTTGAAATCTTCAACTGGATAAGAAACAGGGAGATCTTAGGGTCGGTCTGACTGAACCAGAGAAGGCCTTTGACTGGATAAGAATCAGGAAAATCTTCGTGTCGATTTAACTGAACCGGTCTAGGTCTTGAATATCTTCAACTGGATAAGAATCAGGGAGATCTTAGAGTCGATCTGATTGAACCAGAGAAGGCCTTTGACTGGATAAGAATCAGGAAAATCTTCGGGTAGATTTAACTGAACCGGTCTAGGTCTTGAATATAGCTGAGAGCTTAACTGGATCTTTCCTGAAAGGTAAAGGTCAGTCATGTGCAATGCATGATATGGATCAAGCAATGATGTTCTCAACATAAATGAGATTTGTAAGATATGATGCGTATATGCATGCTATAATGTATGGAAGTGCGATGTTTATGCATGTATGTTTTTCGTCCTAGGAAAATAAATCCTTGACGGGTGCCGGGAAGTCACATCTTGGGCTGATGTTGAAGAATAGATTTCGTCGTTTCCGCTGGGGGTGATAGTTGCAAGAATACCGGTAGGAGAAGATGACTCTGTTGGGGAATAAACTTGGCGAATGGATTACTCTGCAGGGAGAAAAGTACTCTGACGATCTTGCTGGGAAACAATACTCTGTGGGGGAGGTATTTTGCTGAAATGTTGATGGTAACTTTGCTGGGGATACCATTGTTGTGTTGGAAGTGCTAATAGACTTCGCTGGGGATAAGAAGACTTCGTCGAGGACGCTCTTTCCGTGGCTTTTGGCTGAGGATAACACAATTATATCCTGGTAGAGAAATAACTCTTTGAATAAAGCCGGGAGACGCGTTCGTGCTTTGCAGGGGATAAGCTTCCAGAATCTACTGGGGATAAGCTTACTGCTTGGGGAGATGGATTCCAACTTTCCTGGGAAACTGGATTGGACTCTCCTGGGGAATCTTGAACTACATTGGGGAAGTGACTCCATTGAATGTCTGGTATATCGTCGGGGAACAATCTTTAGGTCAAGACTGTCGGGGATGCTTGTTAGGAATATTTGTATATCGTGCTGGGGAACGTTGAGATCTGCTGGAGGATACCCAACTTCCTTAAGGATGACGTTATAGCTTTGCTTTGGGAGAGTGCATGGACTTGCTGGCTCACTCTCTGGGGATTTAAGATACCTTGGTTGTTCTTCAGCCGAACCTATCTTAGTACCTTGGTGGGCAGAGCAGTTAGATCGCTTAGTCAACTCTTTATTGCCCCTATTTCTATGGAAGAAGGCACCTGCGGGGGTAATTGACAAATCTTCTTCTGGTAGGCAAGTGACGAGATACCGGGACATAGTCGTACGCTTTGATCCCTAATTTTTGCCTGGACCGCCCTTTCGGGTTTTCAGTCCACCGGGATACCCTTTTTTTCCCAAGTCGCCTTTTCAGGTTTTCGACTTGTCGGGTGTACATATTTTTTCATTTCATCCCTTATTTTTGCCCGAACCCTTTTGATTCGCCGGGAAGCCCTTATTTTTGCCTAGGTGCGTCGACCTAGCGTGTCTTTGATTTTGCGTAGTATTTTTTTCGACTATGTCCACGCTTCTCAGGATGTAGGGAGTTGCCCCTGTTAGAATTGTTTTGCCATGCCACCAGAAGATGTTTGATCAGACAAGATTTGTTGTTGGAATTCATGTCCAATGCCCCAAGCGACTCAGGCGGAGATTTGCCCCTGGCCATTTGACATTTTGAGAGATTCCCTGAATCTTAACCTAACTGCCCTGGATGATAGACCATGATCATGTCATGCCCCTTGATTAGAGCTGCTTTTGTTCATTAGACATTCGTCGTGCGAATTTCTATGTTGTTCAAACAAAAAGTCATATGCAAACAAAGTTATGTTAAAAATGCAAAGCTTATGTCTGTCTTGAAGATTTTGAAAATGCATTCTTTTCATAAAACAAGTGAATGTTTGTAAAACGTGATGTCAACTCGTTATTTTACAGCGAGCCTTAAGGAGTCAGGATACCATTCGTAACAGTATGCTTTCGAACTAACCCATGCTTCAGCTAGGACTTTTAAGGGTTATAACGTGGCGTGGTTCACGGCTTAAGAAACAAAGGATAAAGGCTCAAATTATTTGTACCCACCCACTCTTCGTGATGTTCTTCAAACCTAAGCTCAGTTGATCGTGCGTTAGACCTTGTTTGAGTCTTTGTCCTGATGTTCCAATGATGGTTCAGATATTGATGATTTATTCTGAATAGGCAGTCATTTTTTGTTTTTGTTTAGGGTTTGTATGACCTCTTATTTCGCTATCCCTAAATTTTGCCTGAACTGTTTCTTTTGTGATTACAGTCAGCGGGATGCCCCAGTTTTGTAGGTCTCCTTCATAGGTTTTGACTTAATGGGTTCTTATTTTGAAAAATAATGACTGCCTTTCTTTATTGATTATTCGGAACAATCACTGTCTTTCTTTGTTTTGTAAGGACCTCTTTGGTGCCATTCGTTATGCACTTGGATCAACTGAGAGAACTACCCTGCCCCAGGTTATGATTAAGGGTTTTAATTTTCGAAAAGAAAAACTCCTACTTCTTTGGCTCAGAGGGGTTGACGAGGGATTATCTTCCTTATAACTCCAGTGTTTGGGAATTGAAACAATGCCTGTACCTCATCAGCGGGGTCTGTTCAAAAGCATACTGTAAAGATCGTGGTATCGTTTTCGTCATCCTCCCTCAAGAGGCTTAGAATTATTAATCGAGCGTTGATCATCAGAAAAAATATGAAAATAATTTGCATATAGTGAATACGAATATATTGCTTCAAAACAGACATATGCGATGCATTAATGAAATAACAACGTTTAACATGAGTAAATGTTTGAACAAAAGAAAGTTACAACTTGAAAATCCTAATGAACAAAAGTCTTTTCATCTTCAGGGCTTGTTACTTCAAATGGCGAGCCTTAGAGGGATGGTAGAAAAACTCAGCCTGACCATCTTGTGTGAACTCCAATGCTCCTTCATCAATCAGGTCCTGGATCTTATTCTTCAGAGCCCAACACTCATTTGTATCATGTCCTGGACTGGCAGAGTGGTAGGCACACCTTTTATTGGGATCATAGATAGGAGATGCTGTGTTGGGGTTCCGGGGATGAGCCCTTAATGTGATCGGATTCAACCTCAACAAGCGTTGTAAAGCTTGAAACAACGACATGTTGAGCTGGGTGAATTGCCTCCTGGGCTTGTCTGGCTGAAGCTGGTGAGGTTGATGCTGAATTTGTGACACTGGAGCCATTTGAGGAGCTCTCCCCTTATCTCCTTGTCTCAAAGATGGTTGAATGATGACTGGCTCTTTACCCTTAGATGTTTGCCCCAGTTGGTTACCCCGAAGCAGTTGGTTGACGAGAACCCCGAGCTCATCTTGTCTTTGAGCTAAGTCTTGGATGATAGTCACCTGCCCCAGCATCTGGGCTCTCATTGCATCCACTTCAGCTTGCAGATGTTTCAGCCGTTCGTCCTCAGCGCTGTTCCTGACCAAAGTATCCATGAGAAGTGTCCTCAGCTCTTCCTGCCCCTTGGATAGATTCAGGAGGATTTCCCCGAACCGAGTCTCTTGAGCAAGAAGGTCCTGGTTATCTTGTTGGGAAGCCATTGCTGAAATAAACAGCGCAGATGGTAAGTGACCTGTCAAAAGGGTACCTGTTATGCAATGATGTGTATGACATGCATGTAATGTTTTCAAGGACCTCGCGGGATAAACAAGAAAATTGTTAGAATTGGGATCCGGTAGCTTGATTGAAGGGACTTCATGTTGTTGAGAATCCTTCTTCAAGGGTCAAGGCTTACCATATCAAGTGGGTCATAGCCCCTGACTCAAGTCATCAACCTTGTTTTGCTTTCCAAACAACCTTGGCTAGGGGAACCTTCTTCAAGAGTCAAAGCTCACCATATCAAGTGGGTCATAGCCCCTGACTCAAATTATCAACCTTGGCTAGAGGAAAATCAATCCCCTTTTTGCCCCTTGCTGGACAGTTGGTTCATCATGACCTGCATCACAAGCCCTTGAGATCTTTGAAATGGATTAGGATGTATGCAATGGTATGATGTTATGGTATGCATGGGGTGATGTAAGTAACCCTGTTATGAGTCCCAATTAAGGACTGCAAACCAAAACCTGCAAGAAGCTCAAGTAAAACCTGTCATGAGTCCCAATTAAGGACTATAAACAAAACCTGCAAGAAACTTAGTAAAACCCTGTTATGAGTCTCAATTAAGGACTATAAACAAAACCTGCAAGTAGTTCAAGTGTCAGATAACAAGCATGCAAATAGTCAAGTACAAAGGCACGCAAGTCACACAAGGGAAGCCCTTAGAGTTTAGGCCAGCATGAGGTCTAGGTATTACCCTCTTTCAGTTTGTTGGTTTATACCTGTCCTATCAAAAGTAATCGGGTTCTTAGAGGATCCCAATATCATTGACTACCCTCAATCGGTCATAACTCCAGCATCGCAATCTTTTCTTGCGGCCAGAACCATCACGAGAGTTTAGCCTCAATGGGCGTAGCATACTTCTACTGTTCTAATGGCCAAGTTGTGTCATTTAAGGTTCTAAGGTCTGTTGGTGCTTAATGACTCCTCAGAAGACCCATATTCTCCTCGTTGCAACACAAGGGATATCGGTACAGACCAAGGCGCCACACCAACGTAGCCACTGCTTCACCCATGTCGGCCTACGCCGGACAGGTCCCTCACAGCTTATGCTACCTAACAGGGTATCCCCAGATTCGGGTTAGGATCTATGTAACTCCGATGCAATTCCCACAATAATAAAGCAAACAAACACAGCAATTGAAAACACAAGTGATCTTAGTCCTAAGGTACACCTCACTTTAAAGTACTCCCCAGCAGAGTCGCCAGTTCTGTCATCGGTGGATCTGGAACTGACTGTTTAACGCTGGTTTCGCGAAATGTCGCGGAAGCAAGAGTCGCCACCGTCTTTTATTTTCTCCAAATGGAAAGGACAAAAGCACAGAAAAATTCCTTATAGAGATTGCTCTCAGTTCGGGAGGTAGATTATAGAAAGGGAAGGTGTTAGCACCCTTTCTATCCATGGTTATCCATGGGCTCTTAGATACTTGCTCATTTGTCTTTTCAAAATGGTTTGTTTGCTTTTCAACTGTGGGTTTAAAAAAGTTTCTTTGAAAATTCCAGTTCGACTCTTGTATCGGTCCTCAAGAGTGTTTGAAAAGTTGCTTTCGAAAGCTTTTTGAAAAGGTGTCGGTGTGAAAAGTATTTTTTGTTTTATTTTGAAATTAGAGCAAGTATCTAGAGTCGTCTACCTACCCTAAGGAATTCGTCTGTGTAAATGTCCTTAAAGTAGTGCCATCCCACCATTGAGAGGTAGGTAGCACCACCGTTGGAGGTGTTCGAGTCAATTCGAGGTTCGGGACATGGTGATCACCGGAGCAATAGGAAGACACCTTAGAAGCTACCCTCATGCCATGTTCATGGACATGAGGACTTACTAAGACGTCCTCTACTCGACGATCACCTTTCGATGGGCAAGGCAACAGTAAGGCGTACCCTAGGGGTGGTGTGTGATTTGTGTGTCGTTTTCAGATATTTTTGTCTTGTCATGTATTGGTGATCTACGCGTTGCTTTTATTTTTGACATTCATTCTTTCATGCAATTATTAACAGTTAAAAGATGCGAGAATTAAAAGGTCCTACGCTATTACAAAGGCGCGGGTCCACATCGCCAAATTAATCCAGGACCCGATTTGAAGTAAAATAAAGTGCAAAAAATAAATGTCTAATTAAGCTATTACATGGCTTTGGGCAATTACATTTATATTCACAAAAAGAAATAAAAATGCGAAGAGAATTAAAATCGGGAATGCGAGGGCGTTGGACCCTTTTAAAGAAATTGAATTAAAATTGCGAAATTAATTAAATTTAATAAGAAAAGAAAAGTTATTTTTTTGAGTTTTTTGTATTTATGGATTTTAATGAGAATTAATGGAATTAAAACCTAATTCTAGCTATTTTTAATTTATTAAGAAAATGTGAAAATTAAACCTAAAGTTAACCTAATTAATTAATACAATTTTATTTACAAAAATAAATAATTAATTATTAATAATGATAAAAGAAAAGAAAAAAGATGAAAGTGTTTAAAACCCTAATTCTACAAATTTTTTAAGTTTATTAAGAAAATGTTAAAATTAATCCTAGAATTAAAAACTAAATTAATTGATAACATTTATTTACAAAATAACATTTAAATAAAATATGTTTTATTTTGTGACTTTCTGATTTTTTTTATATTTTTGTGAAATTAATTTCTTGATGAATTAAATAAAAAAAAATAAAACAAAAAAAAAAGAAAAAAGAATGAAAAGAAAGAAGATAGAAAAGCAAACCAATGGGGGGTTCTGCCCCAATCTGGAGGTATTGTCCAGCAATTAGGCCCAAGAAGCTTGGCATTGTTGACTTCTGGTAATCACATGTGGATTCGTTGACTGAATCGTTCCATAGGCCTTAGATCTGGACCATTGGACTCATGCCATGGGACGTGTGGCACGCTTGGATACAAGGCTGCATGGTAGACTTCAGGAGGCAAGCTACATAGAATCGCGTTAGGAAGAAAAATATGAAATAAAGAAGAGGGACCTGGGGTTCGAACCCAGGTCCCAAGGCTTACCAATGCTATCCTCCACCAACTGAGCTGCGTGCACATTTGTAACATGATATGACAAGTAATCAACATAAGGTAAAACAATGGTTAGTGGCATTTTTCCGCGCGAAATTCAAACGCACCAACCATATCATGCCACATGATCTTCTTCTCTACTCGTTTGCATTTTTACCTGAAAAAACAAACTAAATAGCGGGGGTTTTAAACCCCCACAATCTGAAATATGAAAAATAGCGAATAGGAATTAAGCAAATATAAAAAGGGCGCGATGGATGTTTTGGATTCCTTGGAACGTCACGATTTTAATGGTACGAGTCTCATGGTCTGATTTTACTATATACCAAAATCCCCAATTCAAGGTTTCTGAAACCCTAGGCATCGTTCATGGCAACTCTCCATATATGCAAGCATTCTTCAATTAAATCATACTACTAGCTTCAGAATCAACACATTAGTATAAAACAACAATAAAAATGCATGGATATGGCGTGTAGATTCGAATAAGATTAAGGAAAAATCCCTGTACAAGGTAACTGTGTTCTACCGTTTCTTGAGGTGCACAGGACTGATTTCGATTGGGGAAGGTTCCTGGATGTATCAGGAGTGCAATGGAATTGTTGTTTTGCTTTGAAACCTGCTGAAACTAGGAAAACAGTTTTGAAATTTTCTTCAAAAAATACAAAGTTTGTTTATGGCTTGAGCGCAGCTTTCAGGGTTGTCCTCATTAGGTTTAGGTTCAGTATATGTATGGCAATAGATTAGGGTTGAAATTTGAGTCCACAAATCCTTGTAATCATGAATCAAATATTGGATTTTAATGGCATATTTCTTCAAATCTTTTCCATGTGTTTTGATGCAATCATGACCAAATCACCTTGATTCTTTCCATATCAGATAGTGCACGAAATCTTGAAGGTATTCTATGCACAAAAAGATTTGAAAAGCATGGATGAGTATTTTTTTCATATTTTACTTAATTAAATGAATTAATAGTAATTAAAAATTCAAATAAATAATAAAAATGATAAAAAAAATCCCCTTTGGGCCAAATGGTCGTGCATAGCCTTTGGATGATGAATCTTGGAAGAAAATGTGGCCCATTAGCAATTTTGAGGCATTTGAAGTAAAGTTGACTTTTCAAAATTCCCAAAAATTTCCCAACTTCCACATGGCATATCTTGCTCAATTTTTAAGATTTGATCATGTTCTTGGACATTTTGGAAAGGCCTTGAAGTCCTCTAACCAATTCCATTGGTCCCATGTCATTTTGATTTACCAATCTCAAGTTATGGCCTTTGACTTAAAGTCCCTTTTTGTTGACTTTTGAAAATGACCTATAATGTTGAAATTGATAACTTTTTGTGAGAGCATTTCTTGGACTTGAAGTGTGAAGAGGAGTTGTAGGAAATGTCTTTCTCTTCAAAATGAGCTTTGGATGGAATTTTTCTGATAAACCATGTGAAAGTTATGCCTTGGTCAAGTTACAGTTGACTTTTTCAACTGTCCAAATATGGAAACTTTTGCATCTTGAGACTTTTTGAGCCATGCTTTGAGAATCATGATCAAGAATTGATCAAATGATGTTTGTGGCTTCAAAATAAGATGTTGACCAAAAATTTGGACTTTTGACTGTCAAATGACCATTTTGCCCCTGCAGTTGACTGTAGGGCAATTAGGGTTTTTGACTGTGCAATTTTGTGCTGTAAGTCTTGAAACTTGGTATGAGGATGCTTGACCATGTTTATAGGCATGTGGGACTTGTTTAGACCCTTGGAAACTTCAATTTCTTTGCCAGAACCAAAACCCTAGTTTTTGACTGTTAGGAGGCCCTTGAACTGTGCAACCCTTGAGAGATTTTGAAGCATACTCTTTGCAATTCTTGAAGAATATGGGAGGGAAAATTTTGGGGTACAACACATATTAACTAAATTAAATCACCCCTTACCTCGCGATGATCCTTCGAATTCACGGCGTTTGGCTTTTTCCTCTCTTCTCCTCTCTTCTCCAATTTCACGTATAATGACTTTTCCAAATAACCTTCTTTTTCTTTTCCTTTTTATCCTTCTTTTTATATTCCTTTTATTATTTTCCAAATAATAGTAATAAATTAGTTATTATTTAGTAGAGCTTTTTACTTCACACACCTCTAATTCAACCTTACACCCCCGATCTTCCTTTTTAATTTCATAATTAATTCATCCATTTAATCCAAAATATTATTAATTAAGCCTTTAATTAATTTAATAATTAAATTCCTAATTATTTAACACTTGAATAAATTTGGGGTGTCACACAGGTAACTTTTTTATAGACGATGGACTATTTCATTATTTCATGGTCTATATTATGTTTTCGCGGGCTGGAAACCATTGCACCGTGACTGATTTGGAAATGCAATTGATCTATGTAAGGAAGAGAGGTATAAGCGTTAATTGGGCAAGGCTCATAATGGTTCATATTCTAAGGGTTGATGCAAAGTTAAAATTGCTACCATATGCTTACTTTGTTACATTAATTATGGAAGAATTTGGAGTTGATTTTGCTTGTTTTGAAAGAGTTGATATGGATCCAAATGTTTAAAAGATCTCCATAAAAAATGTTGACTCAAGAATGAGAGTTCACTATAATCCAGAAACAAAAACAATCACATACGTTGGTGAATATGTCATTGGTGAAGAAGGAAACAATCAAGAGGAAGAAGGTGGTGAAGATGTACCTCCTCCACCCACTACTCCCTCTGGTCCAAGTAATCAAGATCTTATGGATTTTATGTCTCAACAATTTGCTTCCATGAATACCAACATCAACAACCAGTGGAATACCATCAATGAATCCACGACTTCTCGGATTAATGATTTTCGCTCGGATGTGAACCAACAATTTTCCTACCTTTACTTTCACCTTTCACATACCTCCATATGACCCTAATAATCCTACTGCACCTCCACCATATTACACATAACCTTATCTACAACAACAATTTCCCAATCAAGGATCATGGTTCTATAAAAACCGTGACATGAATGAACCATAAAGTTTTGTCCAACTTTGTAATTTCTACTGTTTTTTTGTTATGTCCTTGTTCCGTTATGCTACGTTTTGTATGTTGTTGTTCATATTTCTTTGTAATTTTTATTTCACTATGACTATGTCTATGACTATTTTTTATGCATGATTGATTAAGTTTTTTTTCAATGTTGTTTTATTATTATCCATTTTTATGCATCTTTCCCTTCTTTTTGATAATGTCAAAGGGGGAGAAGGATGTGGCACTTTATGCTTGTATATTTCCTGTCTTAAATTTCTAAGGTACTCTTCAACAAAGATGAACAAATTCAAAGGATTCCAACCTTATCATACAAAGGGGGAGTTATGCATCTTAGGGGGGGAATTTTCTTTCCATAAATTACAACGCATCAAGCAAGATCGTTTGTCATCATCAAAAAGGTGGAGAATGTAAAATCAAGCTTCTCAAATGCACTTTTGTTTTGATGAAGACAAACCATTTTGACAAGAAGGCAAAGATTATTGATCAAGGTAAAAGCATATATGGATAAAGTCTGGTTCAAGCACTTAGAAAATTTTAAGGTATAATGATAATACTTACTTTGAACTTAAGACATAGATGTTCAATGGTCAAAAGAAATATTTTATCTTGTCCAAACTTTTACTTAAGTTTTCTAAGAAAAAATTCAATTCTTACTTGGGTGCAATAGATTGCATATTGGTGCAATCGATTGCATGCTTTATATTTTCAAAGCATTAGCTATTATTTCTAAGTGCAATCGATTTGCATGTTTGTGCAATCGATTGCTCTCAATCAATTTTTGCTACTGAATTCAAGTGCAATCGATTTACACACTTGTGCAATCGATTGCTCACTTAAAATATTTGAATTTCTATCTATTGAAACCCCGTGCAATAGATTTACACAAGGGTTCAATCGATTGCATGCTGAACGATTTTGAAAAACAACAGCTTTACTCATGCATGTTCATAACACCCTTTCATGGACACCTTTCACTCAATCTTGGCAATTGTTCATGATTGATTTGCAGAATTATATGTTGTTTTAAAAGGGTGCTATGAACAGATAAACACTCATTTTAAAAATCATTTTAAGTACCTCTTCCAATCATATTTTCTGAATTTTCAAAAATCAAACTCAAGCTTTTATACACTTTTTCATACACAAGTTTTATGCAAACTTTCACATATTGTCAAGTAGAAAACTTTGAGCATTATATATCTTGAGTCATTGTATACTATTGTCATTGGAAGAGAAGATCAAATCATTGATAAAATCACTCAAAGTGATCATTGCTACACAAACTCACTCAAATCAAATATTGCTATATACTTGCTTATTTTTCAGGATTGTAGAAAGTAAGTTCAAGTGGTTTTGTAATCTTGTTTTTCCAGGATTGTTGGATACAAGTAAAGTCACTTTGAGAGGATTGCTCTCATTGTTAATATAGTGAAAATCCAAGAGGATTGTTCTTGGTTTTGGGTAGTTCTTGTTTAAGTTTGCCACAATAAGGAAATCTCTTTCATGTTGAAAGGGGACTGGAGTATTCTCGGACTGTGAGGGGAAACAGGATATATCGCTTGTGTCTCTTTATTTTTCTGCACTTTACTCTTTCATAAACTCACCATAAACCAGAAAATAATAACCATCATCACTAAAACCAGAAAAATTTTAAAGTACCTAATTCACCCCCCTTTTAGGCGCACTTCGTACCTACATGATTCAACAATCACACATAAGATCACAAACATGGGGATTCATAGGTTCGACTTCGTAAGCATAAAGTCAAAGGTACTACCCACAAGGTAAGGACTAATGGTTTATCACCTTCTAAAAAAGGTTTTAAAAAGTTCACAAAGCCTACATCCTTCCTTTGGATATTACCAACATCTCAATTAGCTCGGTAATTAGCAATATTCTCAGGAAAAACTCATCTGAGTGTAGAATCACGTGACAACCACTTCCGGATTGCTCTGTCATAGTCTCTACACTACACCTAAAAGGCTAAGATGGGTTAATGGTTCTACAATCTTAATCTTCAGTAGGCTCCCAGGTCGAAAGCAGCACATCTTCCCGATTGCTAATTAAACGAATACTACAGTCAAAGAGGCCTTCACTGAGTAAGGTATCTCATGTCTCCTTTTTTGGGATTCCTTCCTCAAAGTTAACATGACTATACCACCTGTCCTATCTTAATTTTTCCGAAGTCTGGATAGAGGACTTTTAAGAGATCACCAAGCACCCTAAAAACCAGAAAAATCCAGACATACATATATACAACAAATAATATACAACAAATAATATCACATACACAAATAAACAAAGATAGGCTCAACCCACTTTAGAGAACTTAATATTTCCTTAGTAGAGTCGCCAGTTTTCTGTAGTAGTAAAAATGTTGAGACTAAGCCATTGGATTGACTTAACTCGCACAGATCAAATAAAAATCGCCAACGCACTTTATTGTTTCCAAAGGAAATGGTAAAAGAGAGAATAAACCTAAAAAGAGGGGGGAGAATCTAGGTACGATGATTGGTTATGAAAAAGGAATATATTAGCATCCTAAACATCTACGATACTCCGTAGAAAATTCTTTTAAAATCTGTGTATTTTGGCTATAAAAGGTGTATACAAAAATAGAGGGCGGAGATGAGAAAAGAAGTATTTTTTTACAATTTTTGCACCTGTCACGGTTAAGAACATTTAGTGCCCACGTACCAACATTCGTGCAATAGGGGATCAGGGTACTCGTAGTTCACCCTAAAAATTTTAAAACACATGTGTGCTGGTTAATTTTAACAGAAGAGACATCATCATCATATCCGAGTGGAAAACATACTTACTACCCACAATTATGAGAAATGAGAGCTTGCCTAATCTCAAAGTGGAGGATATAGCTTGGATTTTAAAATCAACAAAGCCTCACTCAACACCCAATTGGAAAATATCTCACTTTAATGCATATCGTAGAAGTATAGTAGCTCGCATCACTACATGAATCGACAAAGATCTATTCTTTTTTGAAAGCGGTTCAAGGTAGAAAACAAGAAGAGTTTTGAAAAGGAGGGAGAAGATTTTTGAAATTAAAGAAGATGGGAGGTGATGAAGGGACTATTCTAAAGCATAAGGTAAAATCCAAGGAAAAGAACAATCTAATTAACAAGAAGCCAACACTTGACATATGAAGTCAATGTAGAATTCCCATCCTTTGGATTAAAACCAAGCAAGTAAGAATACTAAACCTATGAGAAATGCCAAGCCTCAGATGAATTAAGTCTTCATAAAAATTGGGCAGAGTAATGACTATATACAGAGGAATTCTTAATCACAGACAAAACATATAATCAGAATAACCCGCGCACAAAGAAAAACAACTCAATGTCTTGGAGTAAACCCCAAGAACTTCAAACAAAATAAAAATAGAGCAACAAGGTCCCCAGGTATCAAGGCTTCTAATCCTAAGTCTGAGAGATCCACAACTCCACAATGCCAAGGATAATAACCAAGTAGTCCAAGTAACTTTAAAGTTTTTTATTGTTCAAGTTGATTATAAAGTGTTTTCAAAAGAAAATAAAAGCTCAAGTGAGAAAATAAAAATGACATAAAGATAAATGCTCAAGTGAGCAAAGATAAAATGACATAAAGATAAATGCTCAAGTGAGCAAAAGAAAAATGATATGGAATGTAAATGCTAAAATAAATGGTACATGAAAGTAAAGGCATATAATAAAGGCATAAAGTAAAGTCAAATGTTAGTGAATTAAAAGTTAGAGGTTAGTTGCATGACAATCTTGAAGATTTCATTTGAAAACTCATTAGAAGATTGATAAAATCAAAGCTTCTCAACAACAAGTCTAATTTTCTTTTTTTCAAGTATACCATTCATTTCAAATACTCAAGGCAACCACATATGATCAACGATGTTCAAATGATTCACTTAGACCAAAGTTCATGAATTTCATTAGAGGATTGATAAGATCAAAGCCTCTTAACAATTAACTTCAAATTTATTGGATTAAGCGTTTCAAATTAAACATACTTGGGCTTGCAAACAAAGGTTTGAGCCATGAATGATCATTTCTCGAATCGGGAAAAATATAAAGCTATGTTAAGCAATCGTAAGTGGACTTATGTAGAAGTCACACCTATTTTGAGGTTGGTCAATAGCAATGTATGTGCCAACTTGTTATAGAAATGATATGTAGATCATTCTCCAAAAACATGTAGCACAAGTTAAAACGAGAAAGGGATAAGATGAAGAGGGAGGTCATGTATCAGATGCAATTAGGGTTTCAAATATCATCAACATCATTCATCCATTTTGGTGGATTTGGGTTTTCAACCTATCAACATCCAAAATCCAATGAAGTTGGGGAACTTATCCCAAAATTGTACTCAAATCAGGACCAAACAAAAATAATAAAATATATTTAATAAAATAATATTTCAAATGATTAATAAAAGGGAAATAATTGATAAAATACACAAAAATATATCCAAACACCAAATCAAAATTCTAAAAAAATATCAGAAGTCAAACATGAGTCAATAAGTGTTGACAATAATGTTCAGAATTTTTTAAAGTCAGAAAATATTTTTAAAATTTAAAGAAATAAGCAAAATGAGCCAAAATTTGTGAAAAACAGTAAAATCAAAAATAAAAATAAAATGAGGTCACCAATATTTGTCAACAGGTCATTGGATCCTTTCATAAATTTTTCAGAATTTAAAAATCAAGAAAAGTATTTTTAAACAATTAAAACAAGTCAAATAAAGTAAAAAAATCATAAAAATTATAAAATCACAAAATAAAATTATCAAAAAATAAAAATCATAAAGAGAAAAATAAAAAGTATTTTTGATAATATTTTTAGAATCTTAGAAGTTGAAATGATTTTTTTATGAATTTTTGAAGTTTAAAACAATTAAACAGAAAAATCAGAAAATAAAATAAAGCCAAAACGACGTGGTCCATTGAATCAATGTCAAAGTGCGTTAGTAATCAAATCCAAGGGATCTGGCACGCTGTGCATATCTTGGTTATTAGTGAATAACACACAAGATCCTTTATTTTAAAAATAGATAAAACAAGTCATGTGTGGGGCTCTGATTGGATGAGGATGTCTATGTCATCATCTTCAACCTTCAGATCATTGACAAAGTCAATCGAAACACGCGATTTACAGATCTCTTGAACGAAAAAATTAGAGGTTTAGATTGGTGCCATTTGCTTCGTCTCATCAAGACAAAGATAATTGTACCCTCTCGAAAAATTTATTTAACTTGAAAAACAAGAAGAAGAAAAGTTGGAATGGGATTTTAAAATTCATCATCAAAACTCACTTCTAGTTAAAAACTAATGATGCGACCAATATCAGAGTGATGAGAGCTTTATTGTAGTGACAAGTTAGAAAGAACTGATGGAAGAATCTTCTTGTTGAAGCTCAACTTCAGAGCTCTGAAACTTGACTTGGCTAGCACGATTTAGGACACCTCAAAGATTGATTCTTCTTCTGTTAGCTTCAGTGAAGTTCAAGGATGAAGAATCAAGAAAGAAATTGGATTGAAAAATGCTTTAAAAACAAATTCAAGGTTTCAGAATTGAGAGGTATGGAGGAAGTTTAACAGAGGTTTGTGGCTCTCTAAAGCTTGTTTAATGAATGCAATATAATTCTATATTTATAGGGAAGTGAATAATGATGAGAAATGACAGGAATTGTGATCAAATCATGCAAACCAAGCCAACTGTGATCATCCCAAACGTGTGACTTGAAATGCCTAAACATGACCTCATACCAAGTGCAATTCTTATCAAAACACATATGAGAAATTAGTTAAACATGTTTAGCAACTAAAATTTGAGTAATTCGACTTGTAATCCAAGTTTACTCGAGGCCAAAACAGATTCCATGGAACCAACTTCAAAAATGCATAGCTCACTACTCAGGGACCTTTATGGGATGATTCTTAAAGAATTTGAAAGATCTCACAATAAACTACACAATGTGCCAAGAAAGATAGCATTTTGATGCTTGAGAAAAAGTTATGATCAATTGAAATCATGAAAAACAAACTGATTTTTGTAGTTAGAAATATTTCTAAGCGGTGAACTTCAAAATGACCTATAACATAACCTTACACTCAAAATTTGGTCTTGATATCTAAAGATGAGATAAATTAGATCTCTTGAATTGAATTATGGAATTTAGATCACTGAAAAATCATAAAAACTCAAAGAGTTATGGTCTTCGGATGATGATGAACAAATTCCGGAAAATTCACAAAAGACCTATAATCGTTTTAATTGTCAAACAAATTTCCAAGCATTTTCAAGTCTTTAACATTGAAACAGAGTTCTAGTAGACATCCCGAGGATTATTCTGGAAAAAGAATGGGCTCGAGGAGATAAAAATTGACCAAGTTATGATCATTTGAAGTCAAATCCTAATATTCAAAGAGACTTTTAATCTTTCTAAACCATTAGTGATCTTACATTAAAAATTAGCCTTAGATACCTGAAGAAAACTTTGTAAGGACCCTTTACATAGAATCATGGATTTGGAGTCAATAAAAAATCTCAAAAAATGAGCAAGATATGGTCCTTAGAAGTCAACAAACCCTAGATTAGAGAGTGTCAAAATGACTTGAAACCCCTTTCAAATTTTGATGATTTTTCTTGCACAATTGGATCTTGTTATGTGAAGAGAAGTTATTGTAGATTATGATAAAAATTCATAACAAAAAGAACCAACTGAAAATATTGAAAATTGAGAGAGTTATGCACTTGTGATCACTGAATCAAGCACTTGCTCAATTAAGTCAAACTTGTTGGACCAACCTTGAATCTTTTGAATTTTCTTGGAAAAATAAAGCATGATGAATCAAAATATGACTTGTAATGATGTTATCATGAAGCACACTCAAAGATGGAACTGAAGTTTCAATGAAACTTGTTGAAGAAGGCATGCAAATAAACACATAAACCTATGAATCTTCTTGATGAATGCCACCACCAACTTTGAGGAAAGTTTGACCTAAATAAAGTGAGGGAACTCTTTGAACCACAAATATTTGATATCAAAGACATATCCTTGAAGCTTGAGCTCTTGCAATCCACTTAAAAATCATTTGATTGAGAACCAACCCTCAAACCCTAAATTAGATGGTAAGATGAATGTAAATGTATCATCACCTACAATATAAACATTCAAAGAGACATATATACATATTTTGATATTAGTTAAAAGAACACATATTCAATATACACAATTCAAGGTTCTTTGTGATCCCTCAAGAGCAAACTTAAATATAGGATAAAGTATAAAGGGAGAACTAACCCTAATGTGTGATCTTGATGTATTAATAATATGGGATGATGAGGGATTTTAGGGACAAAAATTAGGGTATAACAGGTTCTCCACGAGGTCTCTCAATTTATCTTGTCTCCTGTTTACATTAGTAATGACATCCATGAACTGTGTCATCTGGTTGGCCATTTGGGCCCTCATCTCAGCCAGTTCAACTTGAGCATGTTCCATCTGTCTCGGTAGATTGTGTCTGGTAGAATAACAATGAGTAGTCGTCTTGATCTCTGGTAATAAAAGCAGAATCAAGGTATAAGAATACTGGTCTTGAGAAAACATATAATGTATGAGATGCATGACATGGTGATATGTTAGTCATTTCCAGGGTATTCAAAAAGTTTCGCTGACCCCCAAGAATATCAAACAAACATGATAAGAGAGACAATTAGATAATAACAAGACATATAATAACGAAAACTCCCTTGACTCATAATAAAATGATCCTCAGGATCAAAATGAGTTCATACAAAAATAAACTTAAGTACATAATGAAATATAAATGATCTCATCCAACAAGACTGGTGGTGATCAAACAACATCAAAGAAAACAATAATCAAAGTGGTGGATCTCTGATCTCTGTGTAGTACAATGGTCCCCCCTTTCGGAAGTACTCTTCACTCCACTCTTTGGTTTCCTTGAATAGCTTCTTTGTCCTCTCACAATCTCTTCCTCGAGCAAAGCTATCAATCACCACATCCTCCCGGAATATTTGTCCTTCCAAATACTCGCATTGCTCCAGAAACCGATCACACTCTTTGCACTCGGCTAAAGGTATAGGCATGTGTGCATTCTCCACCTCATTTATCTTATCTCGGATCCTGGCATTTTCATCCATTACCCTAGTCATCTGAACTTCCTTTTTTTCCACTTCCAACCTAGAATCTTTGAGACGCTTCCCTAACTCTTTGGCTTTTGTCTTGTTTCTGTTGGTGGCCATTTGAAATTTTAAGGTCTCTTGATGATTTTTCTCTGCATTAGCAAGGTAAATATGATACTCTTTTGTTGATACATAATCATCTTCTACCCCAACTCTTGTTTTGGATTTCCTACCACTTGAAATACCCATTCCTTCATACTCTTTTAGCTGACGTGCAAAATCTCTCTTCTTTTTTGACAAGAAATACATCTCTATGTTTTTTTCTTCAAGTCTCCAATGAAGCACTCCATTTTCCAATTGAACTTGATAGAAGAATTCTTTGGGCACATCATGTTGTAGCTTAGTGGGTTGAGGATATAGGGAATCCTCCCTCTCAAAAGTCAACATGAGAGTCTTCACCCTTTCATTCACCCAATCCACATAAGGACCATAGGCTACTACTTCTTTCAACCCAAATAACTCGTTTCCTTTCCTACAAATATGGCCCCAAGCAACCTCTGCTTTCTTCAACATTTCAAGATCTCCCCCTTTCTTGCAGTACACGGCTTTAACTTCCTTTGTTGTAGGGGACCCCTCATAGAATAGCCTAATTGGCATAAATCAAGCACATGGTTATAGTTGATAATCCCTTTTGTCCCTATGAGTGTAACATTAGAGAAACCTGCACAGCTAGAAATCACCTCAACACTATCAACCATGGGTTTATACTATAAGATATCACAAGAAGTGAGTGTCATCACTCTGAATGCCCAAGAACGAGGATCTTCCTTGAATGGTCCCTTTGTGGGTAATTGTGTCATGAACCATTTGTAAATCATTGGCACACAACATACAACAACTCCCTTATTCCCATTCCTGGAGTGAATTACATGGTAAGTATCATCTAGCAAGGTAGGTATTGGTTTTTTTTTCATGAAAACACACAGACCGGCCAAGTCCACTATCTCTTTGATTTTAGGTAAAAGAATACCACTATAAATGATAGCAGCCAATAATGCATAATAAGCATCCCACAGTTCTTTGTTCGTCATCTCTCTAACTTTCTATGGGGAGAAATGCACCGGAAGACCACAAGTGACCATATTCTGCCTCCACTTTCCTTTCACATCACTAAGGCTCAAATAAAGAACCTTAGCAATAACTTCATAGTTGGGCTCATTAGAACCCAAATAAATGGGACGTGATCAGTAACTCTGATGTGGGAAAGATGAGAATATTCCTCAAGCGTGGGAGAAAGCTGATAATCCTGAAACATGAAATAATGCAACTCTGAATCATAAAACTATAGCAAAGTCTGGACAGACTTATCATTAACCCTTACATCCAACAAAGATAGGAGATTCCCATATCTTTCACCAAAAACACCCATATGCTGACAATTCATGAGATCATTGAGCTCTTCAAGGAAAGGCCAAACACTCGGATGGAACTGGTAACTGAAATTATCCCTTTTGGTCTTCATGACGATATCAGTGTTGTCTGCCATTCTTGGAGGAGAAGAAAACTCTGGAAAATCCTGGAAATGACAATGCATATGCAGGTTAATAAATTTTTGTAGATAATTTTTTAAGTAAATATGTATGATGTAACATGATAGGACAAAGTCTCCAACAAACTGGACACTTCTCTATTGTTGTGTAGAATCACATGTCACAAGATCAAAGGTTCGGAACAGTCACCAATAATAGTCACCAACAGAACTAGAGTCACCAATAGAACCATAGTCACCAACAGTACCTGTAAGAATCAACCCTCCCACTCACGGGTGAAGACTAGGCCAGGGTAAGGCAAGGGTAACTCAAATATCACGGATCCTCCTGAAAGTATTCTCATCGCAACAATAGACGTGTATAATGATTATACCTTCATTTGAAGCTCATCTGAGTGTGGTATATGACATGATTGCACTAGTCGTACCTCGTCCTATAGTCGGAATGTCCCCACTCTATTCATAGGTTTCCTAAGAGTTTACAAGTCTTGCATGGGTACTGGGCCTTTTACCTCAAAAAGTATCACCCAACCCCACAGATCAACAACCCAACAATAGTATCCAGAGTATAGGAGAAAATAAAATAAAATGCAATGCATGAAAGCATATAATCAAAGCACATAAACAAATAAAGCTATAAATCAATAAAAAATAAACACCTAATAGAAAATAAAACAAATATAAGCTAGGATTGACTTGCACAAGGATGGACAGTAATTGGTGTAGCGGTAGAAATGTTTAAGACTAAGTCATTGGATTGACTAGACTTTATACAAATCAAAATAAAAATCTCCACTGCGCTTTATTATTTCCAAAGGAATGGGAAAAGAGCGAATAACCCAAAAATAGGGGGAAAGATTCAAGATAAGGGGGTTGGTTATGCAAAGGGAAGGTATTAGCACCCTAAACATCTACGGTACTCCGCAAGAGCCTCTTTGTAAAATCTGTATATTTTGGCTATAAAAATTGTTGTATATAAAAAGTGGATGGTGAAGGTGAGGAAAGAAGCATATTTATTTTATAATTTTTGCACCCGCCGCGATTGCGAATCTTTAGTGCCTATGTACCACCTTTCGTGCAATAGGGGATCAGGGTACACGTAGTTCCTCTTTTAAAAATTTGAAATACAAATGCGTTGGTTAATTTCATGAGATAAAACATCATCGTCATTGTCCGTGTGGAAAACATACCTACTACCCATAACCATGAGAAAGGAGAATTTGCATCATCTCAAAGTGGAGGATATGGCTTGGATTTTAAAATCAACAATGCCTCACTCAACACCCAAGTGGAAAATATCTCCCTTCACTATATATTATAGAAGTATAGTTGTTTGCATCACTACAAGGATTGACAAGAATCTAATCTTTTGAGAAAATTTTAAAGATAAAAAGCCAAAATGGCAAGATGGTTTAAAATGAGATTGATTGACTTTTAGTCTTCTCACAAAAAATGTGAAGGTATCATTAAGTTGATTGGGATTTATTTATGAAAATGTTTTGAAAATACATGGACATAAGTCCAAGTTTATTATAAAAGTGGTTCAAGTTCAAAAACAAGAAGAGTTTTTTTTTTCAAAAAAAAGGGAGAAAGAAGATTTTTGAAATTAAAGAAGATGGGAGGAGAAGAAGGGACTATCCTAAAGCATAAAATAAAAGCTAGGGATAAGAACCATCTAACCAACAAGAAGCCAATACTTGACATTATGAGCCAAGCTATAATTCTCATTCCTTAGATTGAAACCAAGCAAGCAAAAATACTAGACCTCTTGAGAGAACCAAACTTCAAGTGTATTAAGTCTTCACAAAAATTGGGCAGTGTAACGGCTGTATACGTGTTAATTCCATATTACAAACAGAGGGTGTAATCACAAAAACCTGCACACAAAAAACAAACAAGCAACCCAATGTCTTGAGGTGGACCTCAATAACTCCAGACAAAATAATCATATAAGGTCACAGAGTCTCCAAGATAGGCCAAAGTTTCTAATTCTAAGTCCAAGAAAAGTCCCACGCTTCATAATGCCAAGGATAGTAACCAAATAGTCCAAGTACCATTAAAGATTTTTTAGGGTTTATGTTGATTATTAAGTATCTTAAGAAAGTAAAAGAAAAGTTCAAGTGAGCAAAGTAAAAATGGCAAGAAAGTAAATGCTCAAATGAGCAAAGATGAAAATGGCATGAAATGTAAATGCTGAAAGTAAATGGTACATAAAGCATAAAAAAGAATGAAAGCATAAGGTAAAACAAGTAAATAATTAGTGGTTAATTAGATGACCATCTTGAAGCTTGCATTTGGAACTCATTAGAGGATTGGTAGAACCAAAGCCTCCACACAACAAGTTGCATTTGCTTTTTGTCAAGTATATCATCCATTTGGAATTCTCAAAAGTACCATTTAATGATCAACGATGTTTAAGTGATTTGCGTTGACCAAAGGTGTTGTAGATCCATTAGAGGATTGGTAGAACCAAAGCCTCCATACAATGAATCTCAAGGTTATTGGATCAAAGAGATCAAATTAACATACTTGGGCTTGCAATCATAAGTTTGGGCCACGAATGATCATTTATTCGAATCAGGACAAAATTTAGCACTATGTTAAGCAATCGTAAGTGGAATTATATAGAAGTTGCACCTATTTTGAGGCCGGTAAATAGAAATCTATGCACCATTTATTTTGAGACATGATATAGAGATCATGCTCCAACAACATCTAGTGCAATAAGAAGGGGATGAGATGAAGAGGGGTGGGGAAAAAATATACAAACCACTTTTGAATTAAATTTTAATCAAACTATTATTAAAATCATTCATCCATTTTTGTGGAGTTAAACTCAGCACCATGGATTGAATGATGTTAATAAAGTTCATGATCCAAAATCTAACCCAAGATCAGCCAGAAAATAGTCACACAATAATATCACATTTTAATATACATAAAAGGGTTTACAAATAATGTTTAAAAATAGAAAATAAAGAGAAAAATATCAACTATGTTCAAATTAATCAAGAAATAAAAAGTAAGACCATAGAAAAATCAGAAAAAAGCTCAAATAATTTTACAAATTTTTTGGTAATTCTTTTAAAGTCAGAAACTATCATTGGATCATTCCATAATATTTTCAGAATTTTAAAATGTATAAAAGTATTTTTAAACATTTAAAACAAATCAAATAAGTGTACAATTTATAAAAAAATACCAAAACACAAAATTAAATTGTGAAAAAATAAAAATCAGAAAGAGAATAATCAAAAATATTTTTCATAATTTTTTCATATTTTTTGGACTAAAAATGAATTTTCTATGATTTTTTGAAATTTAAAACAATTAAAATATAAAAATAGGAAAAAGAAAATAAAAGTAAAATATGTGGACCATTGGATGAGAGTCAAAACGCATTAGTAATCAAATCCAAGGGATCTGACGCGTTGTGCATATCATGGTCATTAGTGAATATTGTACATAATCATTAATTAAATTAGGATTTGAAAAATACAGATGGCGCGACTTCATTGGTTGGAAGATGACACGTTGGTCATCTTCAACCTCCAGCCATCACGAATTGCAGGTCTCTCAAATTGTAAAATTAGAAGCTCAGACCTATGCCATTCGCTTCGTCTCTTCAAGACGAAGACAACCACACCCTCGCGCCATATTTATATAAATTGTAGCTCAAGCAATTTGGAAAGAAAGTTTTGAAAAGGGATTTGAAATTTTATGGTCAAAACGTGTTTCCAATAAAAGATAAGTGTTGCAACTAGAACCAAGGCAATGAGAGCAACACAATGATATCAGTGTTTTGAAGAATTGATGAAGGAATCTACCTATTGAAGTTGAGTTGCAGAGCTCTGAAACTGGACTTCTATGGAGCAGTATAGGGCACGATTCTGGAATGGAATTATGTGCTTAGCTTCAGGGAAGATCAAGGAAGGTGAATTGATGGAAAAATTGGATTGAAAAAGGCTCGAGAATGGATTTTGAAGTTACAGAAAATTGAGTTATGGAGCAAGTTTGGCAGGGTGATTCTGGCTATCCAAGCTTGGGAAAATGAATGGTATAATTCATGTATTTATAGGATAAGCCAATGGGATCAAAAGGAAGAGTGAATGATGCGTTTTGAAGGGAATTCGTGCAAACCTAATGCACGAGTGAAGTGTGATCCAAACTTCACCAAAACTCATCCAATTCTTGCATTTTGATGCACTAATCCACTTGGGAAAGTTGGTTAATCATGTTTAGACCCAAAACGCGTGTTAATTTGAGGTTTAGAGGTTGTAACATGAAATTCAAATTCTGACTTGCAAGGAAACTTCAATTCCAAGTTACCATTTTTGAAACTATGGCATTCTCAGCTCAAGGGGTCTTAAGGCATGATTCTTGATGCTTTAGAAAGACGAGGTTACAGGCTTTGCAATGGAAAAAGAATGGAGTTAAATGGATGCTTGAGCTGAAATTTATATTGAATCAAAGTTGAATAAAAAGGATTGACTTTCCATACTTAGAAATATTTCAAATTCTTCATCAAAAATGTCCTATAATGTCTTGCATCCAAACATGGCCTTCCACTTGGAATTTGCTCTTAATCAAAAAAGATGGAATGAAGTAGATCTCTTGAATGACATTTTGAAACTTGAATCATTCAAAATATCCAAAATTTGAGCAAGTTATGACTTGTTGAAGTTGGAAAAATTTCATGAAATGACCTATAATCGTTTGCATCTTTAAGGCAACTTCCATTCATTTTTCCACTTTGCACATAAAAGAAGGCATACATTTCACATCCTCAAGATAATTTTGGAAAAAGAATGGGCTCAAGGTGATAAAGATGGACCAAGTTATGATCATTTGAAGTCACACATGGAAAATTGGGGATTCATCTGGAGGACTTGTAGTCTTTCTTCTTCACCAAGTTTCTTCCACATGAAAACTCTTTGGAACTTTTGAAGTGATTTGTTGATAACCCTTTGAACAGAAGGATGTCTTTGGAATAATTCAAAAATACCAAAAGGTGAGCAAGATATGCTCCTTTGAAGTTCAAAACCCTAGCTCCTAGATCAAGAAAATGCTTTGAAGAACATTGACATGCTTGAACAAACTTCTTGTACAAATATTCTTGCTTTGTGAATAAAGTTGTTGAGGATAATAATGAGGATTCATAGCTACCAAAACTGTTTCCATATCTTGAAATTTGAGAATAATATGCTCTTGTGACCAATGGGAACAAAACCTTGTCCAAACATGACAACTTATCCAATCAAAACCCCTTGTACTTTTGAATCAAATATAATAACCTTGAAATGTGATGAACCAAAGCAACCTTGCCATGCCAATCCTTCCAAAACCAATCCATTGGTTAGGTTTGAACTTCTCAAGCTTTATTGACTAGGGCATGGAAATAAACTCATGAACCCATGGAGTAACTTGTTAAATCTCATTTCCCTTACCTACATGGATAACAAGCAAGACAAACCAACATTTAATTTTATTAGTTAAATGAAGAAATCAAAACAATATTCATGATCACAAAAGGAACATAAGTCAAGGTGCTTGGTAATCCCTCAAAGGGAGAAAAACTCAAAGTAGGGAGGGGAACCAAGAATCCTAGTTTAATCTTGTTGTGAATAAACCAACATGGTATGATGAAGGGATCTTAGGGGAAAATTTGGGGTACAACAATTGGTTAACCTTTCCCCAGTGAAGTGGCCAGCTGAAAAAACTAGATAAATCATCGAAAATAAAATCAATGAAGTTACCATCAAACATTTTTTATCTCGTCAAAAGGGAAAGGTGAACATCGAGTAAACCTAAAGGGTGAAATCATGGTCTTGCAAACGTAGAGATTGGGTGATGAAGTTGGTTATGCGAGGGGAAGGTATTAGTACCCCACACGTCTGTGGTACTCCACATGATCCACTTATGTTTGTTAAGAGCTAAAAAGAAAGTGAAAAGAGGGAATGCATGCAAAAGAGAAAACACAGGGAAAAGAAGGAAATATTACAAAGATCACTTGGTTGAACCCCATGACTAGATGCCTACGTATCACTTTTAAGAAATCAGAGCACTGTAGTTCGGTTAAAAATTTTCCCTTTGGAAAAGGTTTTAAAAGAAAGAGAGAGTCTGAAAACACAGAAGAGTGTGGATTGGTTGGGGTTTTTGTTGCGGATAATATCTAATTAAACTCAAGAGAGAGAGATATTAGTCATTTCTCCACTTATCCATGAAAGGATTCTTTGAGACTTGAACCACACCCAAAACCAAGTATGAAAGAACTATAAGATCCAGAAGAAACATGCACATCATGTCCCATACTTAACAAAGATGTGATTCTCATCAGTAATTATTAAGTGTGTTTAAAATTTGAAAAGAAAAGGAGATAGTTTGATGCAAATGAAAAAGAGAAAGAAAAAAGACTAAGGGAAACTATCAAAATAACCCTAGAGTTTTCATGCATTATTGATCCTATAGTTGAGGATAAGAGGGAAACATCTACCTATTATTGTCATGAATGGATAGAGCTAGTAAGGTCCATTTAGTTCAAACTTGGATAACAGTGAATTAAAGATCCTATGGGGACCATACAAAAGGAGAAGAAAGAAAAAATAGGAGAAGGGATGGCAAAACATCACACAAAAAGATGACAAGACATCAAGAACATGTATCAAGTATGGATGGAAAAACATCAAGCATGGAATGGGATGACAAAACATAATGATTAAAGAAGATAAAACATCATGAAAAAGGATGATAAAACATAATGATTACACACAACATTCACGTGACAAAATACATACAATAGATGAAACTCTTAAACACATCAAAAGAAGTGGAGTAAAGGAAGTAGAAAGCAAAGATAGGTAATCAAGGGAGCATAAGAAGACGAGATGAGATGAAGGATATGAAGTAGCATACAAGTCAGAAGTGAATACATGTGAGGTTCATCATCATAATACATCTATGCTGAGAAAGATTCACAATCAAAACAAGTAGGGATAGTTTATTGAAACCCTAAATGGACACAAGTCCTCATGCAATGCTAACAAGAAATCATGTGAGATAAAAGGTTAGTGTAAAGAAAAGAAAGAAAACATAGACATATTATAAATTCATCACATACCACATAATCGAGATAAACCCCAATTAGTTATGAAGATCATGGTACAAATACCAAAGCATACAAACTAGATCAAAGCAAAGTTGTAAAGTGAAGTGTAAGTAAGTGTGTGATTGGATAATCATGGTGTAATGTGTCAAGTAGGTATGAAGTCAGAAACAAACACACAAGGTTAGTGTCCTAAAAAGGTTCTGTACACCCCTACAACAAACTTACTAAAGCATGCTCAAAAGCTTACACAGAACTAGGTCAATACTACACCTAAAATCAACGTTAAAGTAAAAGAAGAAAAAAGAATAGTATTGATGAAGAGGGGGGATGTTTGGAGAGGGTATAATTCATACAAGTAAGTAGATTATAAGTTCTAACAAACCATATTAAGTAATACAAATTATGATAAAATCTTGCACATACAACATACAAAAGAAATGATACAAAGAAGTAAAGATTTGCAAGTTTAAGTTGAAAGAATGAAGATGAAGTGAAGAGGTAATAATTTGAGAATTATGAAATTTGCGAGTCGTGTTATAAGTTGACTTAATATGAGATTGAAAAGTAACATAACATGAAGATGAAGCTTCATACGCAAGCAAAGTCACAAGGTTTGATAATCAACATCATAAAAGATGGAAGCATTTGTCTTAAACCAAATGAAATTGGTAAAAAAATTAAATGATATGAAAAATAATGATACTTATAGGTCATGGGGAAGTGGAATCATCCCTCCTAAAGTATCCATCATTAACTTGAAGCCTTGAGTAATTCCATTGATGTGGCATACTCAAGTTTAATGACAACTTGTGAAAGTTGTAATCTCTAATGCATACACCATAGATGATCTAAAGAGATCAAATCTAAGATCCTTTAGATGTTATTGGTCAATACCAACACCAATATACCTCAATGATACATAGCACAAAGATCATGAGGACCCCATTAGTCAATGGTGCTCAAGGAAAACAAATAAGAAGTCAAATGTAGCTCTCATTATGTCACCATGTTAGTTGGCAAATGAGTGTCAACTAAGAGGATCATAAGAGCATGGAGAATTGAGATGAGAATAGAATTCAAGTTTAAAACTTAAGCAATGAAACATTGGACTCAAATTCCTCATCAATCATCAACACATACCATACATACACTTAGGTCAAATCAAAGAGTAAATGTGAAGTGAGAAGAGTGTGTGAAGGTTTGACCATAGAATTAGATGTCAAATAAGATTGAAGTCAGTATCATACACAAATGTTAGAACACCTTAAATACTTTATAGAAAACATACTCAAGCATTACATATAATACAAGAGGACTATGCACAAAACATAAGCAAGAAAGCCACAAAAAGCCATCCAATGTTTTATAAGATAAAATGTGGTTATAAGTGTGAGAAAAATGGTAGAAATGGATAAAAAAGGCACAAAGTCAGTACCATATGTCATTCCAAAAGTTAGCCTAAAACTATGCACACAAGTTCTCAAATACAAACATTTTGATCAAGCCAAAAATCTATGCATACTCCTAAGTCAAAATTAGGTTAAAAATAGGAAATGGGTTTGTAAAATCATACCAATTAAATCCTAACTTCCTAAATACTTATAAAAGTCATAAACATCATTTTAAGTTCTTGTATTGACTTGAAAAATTGAAATTGGATTGAAATCATCAAGACTAACTAGCAAAATGCCCAAACTAGAGAGGTTTAACAAAATTATTTCAAAGAAAATGTAAAGTCAGGGATAAAAACTCAACAAAATTATTTTTGTAACCTTAAATCATCCAATAACATCAAACATATTTTCCTTGATTTTTAGAAGTGACGGAAGTTAGAGGTTTATGTGTTTCCTTAGGCTTAAGCCAGAGAAGAATTCAAAAAACAACAATTAACTTCTAAAATGAATACAAACAAGCAAAGTATATTGTAAATTAAAAATAATGAAAAGTTAAATTAATATCTAAAGAATGCTAGACATATTTTTATGTAATGTTATCTTGATAGAAAAATTTAAAAAAGAAAATATTTGCACAATGCAACAAAATTTAGCAAAATAATAGCATAGTTAACCAATTGATTTAATTAACATGCCAAAATTTTCAATAAAGTAGGTCAAAAAACAAATCATAATATTTTTTATGAATTTTTTTGGATGGATGAAAAGTGGAAAATAAAATTCTAAAACCTAAAAGATGATTAAAATCCTAATTAAACTAATTGAACTATTTAATCATGCCAAAATGATAAAACTATGAAATAAAAAACAGATATGAAAATATATTGAAAATAAAGCCTAAAATATTTTTATGATAATTTTTTTAATCAATAAAAATATGAAAAATAAATAAATAAATCAATTGAAATTGAATGAAAATTCAAATGAATAAAGGTTTATTACACCTGATCTAATCAAAACGCGCTATAAATAGCCTTATGCATACACGAACCAAAACGCACCACCTCATCATCCCTGTCATTTGAACTAAAACCCAACATCTTTCAGTTTTATCATGCACTGTTCAGGTCCCGATTTCTCACTCGTTTCTCCATGAATTTGCAAAGTTTAAACACCAAACCTCAAGATCTAAATGAGTACAACATGACAGGATAAAATAAAAACATAAAAATATGCACGGATCATAAATAAAAAGCCACGCGAAAGTTGTTGTACGAACACGATTTCAAGTTAAGCATTCTATAAAACATTTTTCAGATTCCAATTTCTCACTCATTTCTTAACCAAATCATTTGATCCAAACATCAAAACTCGTCACAAAAATGAAAAGAATACGCACATGCTCTTAGATTCACCAGAAAATACAAGATCTAAAAAATAACTCAACATGAAAATAGTGGATCCATGGATTTTAAAGAAACTTGTTGAACAAGAATCAAGCAGAGAATTCAAACAATTCATACATCAAATCAAGGATCCATCCATCTAGCATGATGAGAGCAAGATCTACATTACAAATTCATGCTAAAATGATTATGCAAAGTTCATAGAAGCTTACCTCAAGGATTGAAAAATAAATTGACTTTATGCCTCTGATTTGGAAAAGAAACCTGATGTTGCTTCACCTTGAGCTCCAATGGAGATGAATTGATGAAGAATCAGAAGCTTGAAGCAAAGAGATAAGAGTGAGCACGGAAGTTGTTGAAGAATTAAGAGAGAGACTTTGAAGCTTGTAGTGAGTGAATGAGAAATCCTCTGATGCAATGAGACTGAAGAGGAGTTTATATTATATAGAGCATAGAGAGTGAGGGCACAATGGTACTTTGCTTGAGAACTGTTAGAGGGACAAACATGGAAAAATCTGAAAAATGAGAAAGCTTGCAAGTTCAGTTGCATTTTTCGTGGATGAGCTAAGAGTTAAGGGACAATTTGAGTGAGAAAATAGAGCATGAAAAAGCGTGAGAAATGTATGAATGATGAGTTGTCCTCATCAACACATGGTTGAGAAGATTGTTGGAGGGAAATGTTGCTTTATTTGGCAAAAATGAGGGAAGCAAGGTCGTGCATGAGATGAGTATTGTTTGGCTTTAATTGGAAAAGATGATGGAATAGGCATGTGCATGAAGTGTTCACCAAAGTTGAGTATAAAATTCCCTCAACTCATGCACAAAATAAAAATATGGCCAAGACTGCTCATGATCGCACTATGACTAGCTCACCCCAACTCAAATATCTCATCAATGGCTCGTGCGTTTTCATCAATTCTTGCACCACTGGAAAGATGAATGAAGGAGTATTAATGTTGAGGTTATGAATATTTGAAAATGATGCTTGCAATATTTTGAAACTTGAAACGAAAGTTGGTGGACATAGGGTCTAGTAGGCCTGGTGTGCGCATGCTGGGTGCATGCATGCATGTAAATATGACAATTTGAGGACCAAAGTTCAAATGATAATATCTCCCTCATCTCTGAGCCAAATGATGTGATTCAAAGAGTGACGTGAAGCTTATACATCTGATTACACAATCTCACTTTCCATTTTTCAAATTGAGACTTCAATTAAAAAGGAAAAAACCATGAATGTAGGCACACCACATGTTTGATAAAAGTATTGACCTGGTCACGCCTTCAAGCTATCATCTTGACATCTTTGTGCCCTAAAGTTATACGCTTGATATCTCACAATCATTTCACTTTTGAGACTTATACCCACAGTGACAAACTTGTAGGATTTTCTTTCCTCTTTCCAACCATATAAGTTTTTCATATTTTCAATAAAAATTGAAGACGGTTTGACCATTCAAAATTTAGCACTATGAACACTTGGAAAAATACAAAACTTAAAGTAACTTCTTTGATAAGTTATTTCTAACTCAACACTTCCTCTTGATTTTATGCCACCATTGACCATGAAATATAAAAATAGGATCTTTGAATTGGCGGTTGACCAAAATTCCACTTGGTCAACTTTGACTTTGGTTGACTTTAGTCAAAATGATTGTGTGACCCCTTTTGATCAATTGAACCTATTCTAATCAAAATTGATGGACAATATCTCATTTATAAGTGCCCATTGACATGTAGAGAATCATGGAATCAAATTTGGGTCAACAAGTTAGAGAACTCCTGATTAAAATCAAAACCCTAATTTTAGCCCTTTGTGTTAGAAGATGATGATCAAGCTTCAAAACCCCAATTCCTTTGGACATGTTGAGAAATTCTTTGAACAAATATGTTTCAAATAATGATGAGAAAATGATGCTTCACAAATTTGGCTCACACAAGCCTCAAACTCTTCAATTTGGCCAAAACCCTAATCTCAAGAGATGCATAAGAGAAAAGAGATTCAAGAATCAACACTTGTAATTCCAAACTTCTGATGAGTCAAAGAGACAATTGAGATGTCTTGAGGTAAGGTAACCCTTAAAGCTTGAGTGACTCAAATATTCAGGGAATAAAACCCTCTCTTGCACTGATTATCAACATAATCAACATTCAATAGCTTACAGAAGAACTTGGGAACCAAAATATTTTTATCCTATCACAATGTATGAATGCATATGATAAAACAAAAGCCATTAAAGTTCTAAAATCAAGAGGGTGAATTTTGGGGTGCAACACAAACATCAAAGTTTCATCTGCTAATAGTTAATTTACTTGTTTGGAGACAAAAACATTATCTTTCCACTATCGCCAAACTTGGGGAATCTTATCGTCTTACTATAACAATTTATACGAACATAATTGAATTCCAACCAGATCATTCGAAGATTAGCATAAATTTGGTGTAAGGGTAGACACACCAAATCCATCACCAAATTATTGCCATAGATAAATAAAGGATACTTTGAACAAACAAGATTAGTAGTAACAAAACCCTTAGCCGGAAGCTCCACTACCATTCCCCCGTTCATATCCAACAATTTTAACCCCAACATAGTAGCACATTCTAGCGAAATAAATGAATGAGTAGCACCAGTATCAATAATAGCAGTAAACTCAGTATTATTAATAAAACAAGTACCTTTGATCAGGTTGTCCTTTTTGTCGACTTCAGTACCACTCAGAGCAATCACCCCGCCAGTAGTTTGTGCAGCAACAACCTTCTTTGGTTTCTAACATTGGATACTGATGTGACCCTGCTCACCACAATTGAAACAAGTATCACCTTTATTCTTGAATTCAGTAAGGCGGTGAAAAACCTTGCCATACTTGTAACATCTCAACACTTTATTAGTATAAGCATTAGCACGGTGGCCTACTCCGCTACACTGGTAGCATTTCACAGGAACGAGAGCTCCTCCCCCACTTGGCTTCTTATCATCATAAGATCTCATCATACGGCTTACCACGGTCCTGATTCTTCCTTTTATTATCATTATAATTCTTATAATAAGAAGCTTTGTCTCTATTATCTTGATCAAAGATTCTACACTTATTCACCAGATCAAGAAATTGATGAATCTGCACATATCTGATACCCTGCTTGATCTCTAGATGTATTTCATTCTCAAACTTAATTCACTTCGACACTTCATCTATTGGCACGTTATATTGTGAATAAAATTTCACCAGTTCCTCAAATCTAGTCGCATACTCGACAACAGTCGAATTTCCTTGTCTCAGCTCAAGGAACTTGGTTTCCTTCTTACCACGTACGTCTTTCGGAAATTACTTATCCATAAAAGTAACTCTGAATACAACCCAAGTAATTTATGTGCCCATAATCTCTATCCTCTGGCGTGTATTGTTCCACCAGTCCTCAACTTCTTGTTCTAACATGTGAGTACTGAAATGCACCTTCTGATCTTCTATGCAGATCACCACTCGAAAAATATTTTCAACCCTTTTAAGATATGCTTCCGCACCATCAGCATCGTGCCTCCCCTTATAGATCAATGGGTTATTCCTATATAATTTTCCCCATACACGAGCCTCAACATCATTCCCTCCATTATAGTTCTATTGACCCTGCTAGTTCTACAGTTCCTGAGCCATGGCTTCCAAAGCATTAGCAATAGAGTTATCATTTCTTGATCTATATATAACTATGGGCATAGACAACTAACATTAGAAACGTCAACACATCGAAAATATCCGAGTACTAGTCCATTAATAAGGGTTAGACATCACATAAAAACCTGGTCGGATGGGCCAACCTGCTCTGAAACCACTAATGTAACACCCTTTTAAACCCCAAGGGATATTCATAATTATTTAATAAATAAAATCAAAGTAATTAAACAAAAGGGTGTCACATTGTTTCATAAAACATCATACATGCAAGTCTTACTCCATAACACGGATTTTCAAGACCAATTAGTCATAACATGTGCATCATTAAATAGCAACATCACAGCTTCACATACTCGCAGCGGAATCATAATTCAAAAACAACCTTTATTAAGACACGTCATAATACTTCATAGTTCACAATTCAACATAACATAAAATCTAAGAAAGATAATTTAAAATTTCAAAACAAAACAAGAACAAAATAGTTTTCAGAACAAAGTGTTCCCTTCCCCGATGTTACATATCAGAGCAAGACCTTTTAGACTCAACGAAAAATAAATCACACAGTCCAAAGCTATTCTTCCAAGCCTTTAGAAACTACTCCTGATCACCTGAATGTTACCCACATAGAGGTAACATTCAAGTAGAAAGGGCGAGTTTATCATAATCATTATATAAGACATAAGGAATAGACATAGTAGAATAAACCAGAAGTATCACGACATCATTCCAGCAATATCATCATCATATTACAACAAAATAATACAACATCATCAAATCAACAACTATGCAATGCCACATAAGATATAGTGCAAGGACATAGATTTATGCATGTGGTACCAAATCATTCTATGGATATTGGGCTATCACCCTCCAAAGATCCCCATCATAGGATCGATTCCCACTTGGAACTGGAGCACATCATAAACATCCCAATCCACACAATAGGATTAAGATCAACACTGGACCAACATCCTTATCATCAAAAATAGACCAAAGTTGTCCAATGAATGCACTATGCGCAACAACAAATATAAACTACCACAACTAGCCACACACATCATCATTCATGTATTTATAAATAATTCTTTCAATTCCAAACAACAAAAATAAAATGATTATTTGGATTGTTATTTGTATATTTGCTAAATGTATTACTTAGGAGATATGATAATTGTTTGTCTAATTGGCCCACCTTTGTTTCAAGGTTTTTAATGAAGGCTTCAATAATTTCGCTATGAGTAATGTTGAAATATTTGTTTATTGGATAGATCGGCTTCGAGTCTCCATCCTTGATTAAAAAAATTTGTTATGCGGGAATTTGTTGTTATGATATTACCCTAGCCTTTAGTTTCCCATGTAGTTTACTTCTTCCTCATAATGGGTAAAATCCGTTTGGATGGTTTCCATCGGAGAGTTCACAAAATGCAATATTCATTTGTTGCGGTACTTCATGTGTCTCTTTTAGTTGTTATGGAAACTTTGATAGTTGTTTGGCTAGTTCATTCAGCGTCTGGGTTAATAACTTTAATAGAGCAAGAATATTATTATCACTATTCAGATCTAGGATACCATTCTTCCTTTTGGAAGTCTTCCAGTTGTATTTTCTTTGATGATTACTCAATAATTTCAGCTCAATGATTATTGTTGCATCTTCCAAACTTTTGGACATGAGAGAACCCCTAGTAGAAGAATCTGGAAACAACTTTGGTTAATGTTTGAGTCCCTTTTGGAAGATGTGTATTAATGTGACTTTGTAAAAAATTATGGTTTTGGACATCTTCTCAACATGGACTTATATATTTCATACGCTTCACATAGAATTTCAGTTACGCCTTAGGAGAACACTATGATTTTCATCTTAGATTCCATGTATTATTTGTGAGGAAAGAATTTGTTTAGGAACAATTTCTCCAACAAGTTCCAATTTGTCATTATCGATGTGGGATGACTTAGATACCACTATTTTTCTTTGAGAATTAAAGAGTATGGAAATAATCTTAGGAATATCGCTTCTTCCTTATTCTCTGGAGCCCCTAGCTTACAAGAAATTTCATAAAATTTTGTACAATGTGTGTACGGGTCTTCATGATCTAAACATTCAAAAGGGCTAACATACAAAAATTTTAATAAGTCTGTTTTCATTTCACTTTGGCGAACATTCATTTGCATTCTAGAGAGATGAACTAAACATTTTCAACTATCGTAACATGGTGTGCCACCGATGTTATATCCATTGTTGTTACAAATAATTTTAGCCATGGTTCTTTGTTTTGAGACAGAAGACTCTCCTAGATCTAGCCTCTTGGATTTTTGTTTCTTTTTCATGTTCTCAATTTTTCTTCTGCATATGGTTCTTTCGAATTTGGGATAGAATAACAATTGTTCTACAGAAACAGTACCTCACGTAAACATGTAAGTATAAAACTAATTCTAGATGTTAATCCGTTAATGACTCTAAATATATTATACAAATATTACATATATACACAAATATAAACAATCCATAAATAATACAAATTACCATAGCGTCTTTAAAAACAAGCACTAGTCCTTGTCAAAGACACCATTACTTTGTGAGAACAAAAGTAAGGATTTTATTTATGGTTTCCACGAAGACTGGTAGTGCTTAAAGACCATTTAACATTTTTTAAGATTTTAAGAAGATAAGAGTTTTATAGTTGTTTTGATGTGTGAAAGTAAATGATAGAAAATAGTTGATAAAAAAATGACAGGAAGAAAAATGGAGATTTCAGTTTTAACAATCAGAAAACTCGTTAGGGGTAGATTTCATCATTAAGTATTTATCATGCATAACCATATGTCAGTAGTATGCTGCTCTACTCATCTATGAATATTACAAGCAGTTTCTCTCATTTATATTTCCAGTCAATCTAAACATCGTGAGATCAACGCATTACCAAATAGTTGATATCCATGTCTATTAAACAACACATAGCATTAAGTTTCATCAACTATAAAGCAGCAAAACTTTATACCGATCCTCCTACAATACATTAGGATATTGAACCTAACCCTATCTCTAAGCATTAGTCTCCATTATATGATAATCTTTGATCTAGTAATGACAAACACCTTTTGAATGTCAACCTACACCATAAAAATAAGTTTTAGATAGCAAATCTAAAAGAGCAATTTAGATTAAATATTCATTAATATTAAAGTCTGAATAGACTTGCCAAAAACATCATGACCTATTTATTACATGAATATAATGAATATATATATATATATATATATATATATATATATATATATATATATATATATATATATATATATATATATATATATATATATATATATATATATATATATATATATATATAATCACGAAATATATTTTTAGCTAAGCTTATTCATCGTAGTTGTACCGATAATCTCATAAATACGAGCTATGAAGTGTATTTTCTCTGTCACTTGAGCAGTGCTTCCCCCTTCAATATCCTCCTCTTATTCTCATGTTGTAGACCAAGGTGGACGTACTCTAATTCCTTACTAGCTCAATCCATCGAAACTCCTTCTGAAATAAATTGGAGACCCCTATATTTTGTTGCAGATTAGGACCTTGTTTATGTGCATCCCCACTTTGACTAACGAACATGATTTCTTCCTGATTAAGCAACACCAATTGGCCTTTGCCACCATGCTTCGCTTGTCGCACCGTCCATCCTTTTCTAGCACGTATATTGTCTTCTAGTTTAAGCAATGTTAACTATTTGACAGGTGGCCATATCCTCTATGATTCCTTGAGCGCGCTTCCCCTTTGCTTAGAGAGCAAAACCTTACTTCACAATGAATTAACTAAGCCTTGAAGTGACATCTAGGTTCATGAGCTTGATGGGCGTGCCTATGATCATGGCCTAGCAAGCGTTGTTTTGCAGGGAATTGCTCTAGCTTGGTCTTTGTGTGTTGAATTATGATTTTCCAATCCTTTTTACCCGATTTTAATAAATACTTGTAGGAAAGTCCAAACAAGTGTTCTATCCCTTTTTATAGACAAATTAGGAATTTTTTTTTACATTGACTGTTTATAAAAAAAGTTAATAAATGCATGATTTTTTTTACAAATTAGGGATTTTTTTTCTTGAGGTATGTCTTAACCATAACTTACTATATTCTTTTTTTCTCATTATCCAAGTTGGACATTGAAGTGTTGATATTGCAGGCCCGTCTATTCTCTATCGTTACAAAAACTTGCTCTAATGCACTAAAACTCTATTCCATCACTTCACTATCTATTTCTGATTTTCTAAGGAAACAATTACTTTAATTAGGTGCTAACAAAGTTGTGATATTTGTGAGTCATAATAATGCATTTTACTTTTTTATTTTACCTTATTTAGAGATGAATAGTTTCATAAAATTAATTTTGTTGGTTAGTATAACCTACTTAATCTTTTTTAAATTAAAAACATAAATGTCACATTATTTGGGATATCAATATAGGTATTTTGGGAAAGTTTTAAATTAAAAGTTTGCAAAAGCATCAATGAGAAACCTATTTCTATAATCAACTTTCGTGTAACATTGTCATAATGAATGTACATTATTAGTACATATAACTATAATTTTATGTTGTCCAACAATTTCATTCAAAAAACATTTTCCCTTTGTGTCTTGAAAAGTTTAAAATTCAATTAAAAATATAATGATTTCTAACTAAAAGCAAGTTCTGATGTTAACCCTTCATGCACTAAGTGTGCTAAAGAGGCAATCAACACATTGATTTTCTTAAGAGGCAGTTACTATGTATGCAAAAGGGACAAACACAAGAACTTGGCTAAAATATATAACTATTTTTAATATTGCATAAACTTTAGAAACTATATATATGATCATATCATTTTGTTTGGTACATAAAAAAATGGCTAAAACTCTTAAGTTTGTTTATGTTTTAATTTTATTTTTTTCAGTAATTTTTGTTGCAAAAGGCGGTGATGGTAAGTCATTTTTTCATTTTCAGTTTTTTTTTATATTTTATTTTCTAGTTTATATTTAATTATTTTTTTCATTTTAATAGCATTATTTCATTCTCTTTTTATTGTAGAAGTTAAATGTCAAATTGATGCTGATTGTCCACAAATTTCCAACTTTATTCCTATTTTTTATAAGTGTGTCAACAATATATGTGAAGTTTTAAAATCAAGAATATTTTTTGTTTAAGTATTAGACCCAAGAAAATACATAAGCGTTGTGCAAGGAAATTAGTTCTTCAAGTAGGAAAAAATCTTTACAATATACCATATGCTATAATAATTAATGAGTTGCTATTTGAGTTTTGTACTACCACCAAGTTATTTTTTTTCTTTATTTTTCATTTTATAATTTCACAAACTTTGAAATTTTTTATTTATATTTTAAGATGTTGGTAATAAAATGAAATAAATCAAATAAAAAATATTATAATTATATTTTTATTGTCTATCTAAATTTTAAATATATTATAATTTCTTGGGTATAGAGCACCTCCAGTGCTGAAAATCCACATGGACTTTATTGAAACAAAAATGCATGGAGTTGGGAAGGAGACTCAGCATAAAATAATAAAAAAAGTCATTAAAACACCACTACCACCACCTCAACACAAAAATTCTATCAATTTCAAATACACGAGAGACTCTACAAACCAAAGTGTAGGAATAACCAACACGAGAGATTCTCTTTTTTTTTATATTAATAAAGAAGAATAACCAATATGAGAGGTTCTCTTTTTTATTTATTTATATTAATAAAGAAGAGAACCGAAGTTATAACAATAATAAACTTAAAGCATAATAAATTCCTGGTAACAAGAAGAAAAAACACAAATATTTAGAAGAAAAAAAACAAAAACCTAAAAACGAATGGGTTATCTAGAAGTAAAACCAACATTATTGAAGAACCACTTTGTTACTCATATGTTAGATTTCAAATAGATCAGATTCACCATTAAAAAATCAGATTCCATCTAAAGGTATTGAAGATTCATCACCGTACTCTCAAATAGGACAAACACTCCATCCACTATAGTTGTAGGTAGATGAGAGTTTTCTGAAGAAAAATTACGAAGGTGACATTTGATCTTCCAAAATCTTGACTTTTGTTGATGTCGAAGGACTTGTCGAAAGGCTTGTTCTTGACATTTGATCTTGACTTCCCTTCCACTTTCTTCAACACTTTGTTGATTTATTTTACAAGAAACACAATAGCATTGGACATTCCTTCTTCTGTATCAAGGTCACACTCATATTTTGAGTCTTTAACACTATAGGCAAATGCAATGCTCTTGTTCTTTACAAATTTTTCATTGATCCCTAATTCAAAGATTTTCAAAAATCCCATGAGCTCATCCACCTTCATGTTGTTTAGATCTTGGACTTCTTCATTGGTAATCAACTTCATGTCAAATATCTTTGGAAGAGATCTGAGAATCTTCTTTACCAACTTGGCTTCTGACATCTTTTCTCACAGGGCACCCTGATGCATTGGCTATCTCGATGATATTCATGTGGAAGTCATGGATACTCTCATCCTCCTCCATTCTTAAGTTCTCAAACTGAGTGGTAAGAATTTGGAGTCTTTATGTCTTCACCTTAGACGTTCCTTCATGAGCAGTCTTCAAAATCTCCCAAGCTTCTTTGGCAACAGTATATATCAGTTTGAAGATGTTATTGTTCACTCCATTGAATAGGGCATTCAATGCTTTGGAGTTTCCCTATGATGATTTTTCATCAATATCATTCCATTCTTCCTCAGCCTTCACAACATTAGTAACCTTCCCATCCAGACCAACAAATTTTGGTGGATCCCATCCCTTGACCACTACTTTCCAAGCCTGGATGTCCGTGGACTTTAGGAAAGCCATCATACGAGCTTTCTAATAATCATAGTTTATTCCATCAAGAACAAGTGGTCTACTCACAAATCCTCCTTCCATGTTCATTGTACCAGAAATTAACTTCCCTGAATCTCAACCAGAGTCAGAGCAGTATGCATGCTCTGATACCAATCAAAATTCTGGTATTCATATCACAAATGTCCTAAAAGATGCCGAGACATATTTTTTTGAATTTGCACACAATGAACAATATGAATGATAGTTCAGAAAAATAAAGAACACACGAAATTATTAACCTAATTCGATGAATCGACACACCTACTTTGGGGGCTACCAAGCCAGGGACCAAGTTAACTATACAGTATCAATTTGTAGACCCACGGTAAACTTTCACCTAGTTTACAATCTACTCACTTAATCACTACTCGTGTTTAACTTCTACCTAAGACTCACCTAGGTATGAGACCCTTCTCAAATCCCTTCCAATCATAGTCACAGTGATCGACCAATTCTAAACACATAGAACAAACACTAAAGTCACACTTCGAAGACACACAATCATTCACTACTTCAAAGCTTTAGAATGATTGACTGAACTTACAACTCAAAAGTACAATTCTACTCTTTCATGAATATGATAATCGAGAGGATCAAAATAAGCATACAAACCCTAACCAAAATACATAGTATGTTCTACACTAAATCTAGGTTAGTGACATTCTATTTAAAGCCATCTTATGGATTGGATTGGGCTTTACAAGCGCAGCAAATGAGTTGCTAAAACTCAGCAGAATCTTTTGCACACATTAGGGCTTCAATAATTAGTTTCCTAAGTTGTCTCCTAATTTAGAAACTAATAATATTCCTTGTATTCAGCTAGAATCTTTATCAATCATAAACTTGCACGCCACATGAGATAGCATAATATTTTCAGAATATTCTACACCTGTAACAACTAAAATATCTAACAATCCAGCTGTACAAAATCACGATGTCGAAAGAACCTTCATAGGACATCGTATTTGACATGTTGCACGAGATGATGAAGCATATTCATTCAAGATGTTTCTACTAAGTTCGTTTTTCTAAACATAATTCCAACCTCAAAAATAGAGAAATAACACCACATGTTGCAGTCATTTGGAAGATAAATATTAAGATATAATTCAATCGTCCAAGGAAGCCTCTTACTTGCTTCTTATTCTTTGGCGCATACATTTCTTGAATATATTTGACTTTGTTGGGATCCACTTCAATACTCCTTTGGATGACGATGAAGCCCAAACGTTTTTCGGATCGAACCCCAAAAAAGCTTTTGTTGGGATTCAAGCGAAGCTGATACTTCCTCAATCGATGAAAAAATTTCAAAAAATACTCCATGTGTTCTTCTTCCGTAATAGACTTGGCTATCATGCTATCCACATATACTTCAATCCCTATGCATCATTTCATGAAAGAGAGTAGTCATTTCTCTCTGGTAGGTAGAACCTGCATTTTTCAACCCAAATGGCATTACTTTGTAGCAACAAGTGTCCCACGGTGTGATAAAAAATGTTTTCTCCATGTCTTCGAGAGCCATTTTGATTTGGTTATAAAGGGAGAAACCGTCCTTGAAGGAAAAGACGTTGAACTTAGCGGTGCTATAGACCAACATATTAATATGTGATAATAGAAAATCATCCTTTGGGCTGGCTTTGTTCAAATATCGGTAGTCAACACACATTGTGACCCTACCATCTTTCTTTGAATGGGAACTATGTTGGCTAACCATTGAGGATATTCAAATGTGAGGAGAAAACCCGTGCCAATATACTTTTGGACCTCCTTCTTGATCTTATCAGCCATATCAGGGTGAGTCCTTCTTAATTTTTGCTTAATCGGTGGACATTCTAGTTTTAATTGAAAGTGATGTTCCACAATATTGGTATCCAACCCTGGCATGTCTTGGTATGACCTGGAAAACACATCGATGTATTCTTTAAGAAGATATGTCAACTTACTCTTAACATCGGCATCAAGCAGCATCCTAATTCTTGCCTCTTTCTTATCATCTTTGGAACCCGAGTTGATTACTTCTAAAGGTTATTTGTGAGGCTGAATGGTTCATTCCTCGTGCTCAAGTAATTGGTAGATCTCGTCTGGAATCTCTTTCTTTTCTTCTTCTTCGGCTTCGAACACATGGAACTAAAAGTTGGGAAAAGGCATAAGGTTATTCCATTCAAAGGGTTTATTGATAGTTAATCTGCACATGTGATTTATTCTTGATTTTAGAAACAAATAAACATGTAGACATCAAAAGGTGATTATCTATTTTTGGTTTTTTAGGTTGCGATTTTCCAAAAAAAAAAGCAAAAAGGTAAAAAAATATACAGTGTGGAAATCAAAACAACTTTTTGTTATTGATGATTGATAACTGAAACAAAGACCTACACATGATTCAGTCTTGCCTTGGGCAGAATAAGAGGAATTATTTTTAAATATAGCCCTAACACAAGCTCACTTTCGTCTTGGGTAGAACGAAAGGATTTGTTTTGAAAAATACAAACAAACACATTACTTATACAAGTTAATAGCGGAGGGAGCATTGCCAACGATTCAATTACGGGAAACCACTCCATTCGACACAAAGCTTGGTGGATCCTCTTCGGAAACGTCTTCAATGACAACATTTGCTTCAAATGATAGAGGATAAATAAAACCAGCACTGTGAAAAGTATCTTCAATTGGCTTGATGTTTGTAATCGGCTTAGCAACTTTGATGGATGTTGAAGAAAAACCCAAACCCTCACGATGCTTGTTCTCTTGAAAAGATATAACTTGCCCCCATCCTTCAGACAACCCATTCAGAACTATCTTTTGTTCATCTTTCAAAGAGGAAATGGATGCCCTATTCTTCTTGGTAGTCTCGTCTTTTAAGGAAAGGCCTTAGATTTGAGTTATGTCCTCGTCATTAGCACTGATAAAGGAGAAAGAGGACAAATTTCTCACCAACAAGGCTTGTTCACCATTTATGATCACCAACTTCCCATTTGTTACAAACTTCAGCTTTTGGTGAAGCGTAAATGTTATTGATCGTGCTTCATGAATCCATTGTTGACCTAGCAAACAACTGTTAGCATCATGGGTGACCATCATTTGGAAAGTGAATTGAAATTTCTCACCAACAAGGCTTGGTCAAAAATCCTCACCAGGGCCTCTCTTTGGGCATCAAAATTCAACTACAAAGAGTGCACTGAGATCTTAGAAGTAGTTTGCATCATTTAATCCACAACCTTATATTCACTCGTCTTGATTACTTTCAGAACATCATCAAAGTCAGGATTGATATTGGCCCCACTAGACTGAACAATACCATCGTTCAAGTCTTGATTAGAATCATGGTTCTCAACTGGATTTACAACAGGAACTTGTCTATTTACGAGAGCAACATGCTTCTTCAGAGATATCGAGGTATGCACACGCCAACTCCTAGTCACTCGGCTTACTTCGACAATGTTAACCGTGGATGGTAGAGAAGGTATGGTGACTTCTTGCCTATTCTCCTTCAATGTTGTATTATATTTGTATTGAATGGCTTTGTCAGAATCATAGGGGACTGGTCAGGGTAAACAAATGATTAAAGGAGAAACAGGAGCACCTTGTTTGTTGTATGGTACTTCCATACTCCAGGTAAATAAAATGAGGGACTATGACATTCACTTCAATGTTCTCATTTCTTGGTCTATAAACAATGACCTTAGTATCGGCATCAAGAAAATCCTCGATTGGTAAAACAGGGTTATATGACTCTTCATTCTTTCTCTTTCTATCAGCAATGATGTCTAATGCTCCGTCTTTCTAAAAAAATTTAATCTTGAAGACTGATTATATATAAGTTGAGAAAATCCTACAAAATTCATGACACTCAGATAATTAAAAGGAAATGTGTATCAAGGAGGATCAAAAGCTCCTTCAAGAGGAATGTTATCCCTTATAAATCATTCAGTTACTAAGCCTGATATATTATTAATGTGTGCTTGTGTGCATAAATTCTATTAGTCTCTATAGAAGTTCACTTGGTTTTTAAAGGATTCTTTTAAAAGGGTCTGAAATTGTTAATTAGTTGAATTCTGGTATATGCTTAGAATAAGTTGGGGGATATTCACTTGTAAAAATCCTCTACTCTTTGGTGAAAACCAAGAGTTTTGTACTTAACTGAGAATAAGGAAAGTAACATGTTGCTATGTCTACAGAAAACGTTGAATTCAACTCTGCTACTGAAATTCGCACACAATCATCCAATCATTATATCAAATAAATAATTGCTAGTTATATAGAGACAAAGGTGTCATCATAAATACTATATGCTTAATAATCCAATTCAAACCTTTTAGGAGAAAAGCATTATTTTGGGATCTATGATTGGTTCTGAAAGAATGTTCTTTTTGTCTGATATCATCAGAAGTTGCTTACATCAGAATCAGTTAATCTTGTTCTGATGAAAAGTATTCTCAGAGTTCGTTCATACAGTAATCACCTAAGATGGATAACTTAATTCTAATATCACTTATGTTATATAATGACATTTTTCCATCCTATATCCCCATGCTACTGATAATTATTTACTTTAGCTGGATTTCTGAATAGATAAAAGCTCTTGGGTAATGATATGCATCTCCTTAATGTTCCTCGTACTACTCCTTTTGTCATCTTTAATTTTTTTTAAATCTTTGATTTCTTTTTCACCTCTCAACTGTTTTGGAAATCTTAAATACTGTCTTGAGTAAACTATAAGCAAAGAGAGTTGTCATGCATTTACTCCTAACTAAGTCTTTAAGAACCATTCAATCTTCTTCTATTTTCAAAAATTGGTCATTCATCTGTTTCCCTTTGTTTTCCTTTTTAAAACTTCTCTCCTCATAACCGAGAAACGTTCTTGAGCCTTTTTTATATGGATACAATTGGTCGTTATCATTGAGGGTTATGTCAATCTTGAAGAAAGGAAGAATCAAGGTTTTTATCTTTAGAAGATTGTTTCCAGAAAAAAAATGGAACAAATACTTTGGTATGCTTTATGATTCCACTAAACCGAATCTTGTTGAGGAATTATGGGTGGGTGCATCTATCTAAAAGCTAAATCAGATAGAAGTCATTTGCTCCAAAGTAACTGGTATACCCATTGTCGTATCTCCAACTACTATTGAAAATGCAATAGACTGTAAGGATGAAGGAATTCCTCCAAATATGATGCCTTGGGAATAATATCTTCATGTAAGCTCGATCTTCAAAGATACATTTAACCTCTCTAAGGCGTCTAATCTTAATCCTTTGTCATTAGTGTGGTATCAAATGCTTGCAATAAATCTCTTACCAATGAATAAGAATATATATGTTTTAGATAGCTATGAAAGTGATTTTCTTCTTCTACTGGTCAACACATACATAACGATCAATCTCCCCTATGTTTTCTTTGAACATCTGAAGAAGTCTCTTATGTCCTCCCAAGAAGGAAATACATTCTTTATTCATTATGGAAAAGTTCTTTCTAAACTCTTCATGAAACAAGGAGTCGAGAAAACCAAGGATGGGATAACGTCTCATTTCTGGGGTGAAAAGTTAGAATTTCCAAGAGTCCCAAGAACCTATGGTAATGCTTTCTTCAGAGTCAAGACAGTTTCTTCTAAGGAATCTTTTCATTGTTTTTAAATCCTTCTTGTAATTTCTTTAATTTTTTTAATAAAACTTATCTTTTTTTTTTACTTTTGGTTGGATTGTTAATAAGCATTATCACCAATTAAAAATATGATAATTTAAAGAGAATTAACAATAATAGACAAGTTAAAGGAATAAGTTTATTAATTAAAGGGAATCATTAAAGAGATAGTTACAGATAAGGTTCTTAAGAACACTCTTTTAATATTTCTTTTGTCTTATACAATGAATTCAAATAAGTCTTCCAGTCTTCATCCCATTCTTCATCAAAATTTTCCTTCTTCTTATCTAGCCTTTTCATCAAATGTTTTGAAGCCCTTCTCACATGAAGAGCTTTAGTTGATGAAGAAGATCCCGCAACTAGAGAAGTCAATTCCTTTTATGTGTTCTTCTCCTTGATATTCTCTTATCTTGCTTGCTTCTTGAACATATTTGTTACCTTCTTCTTACAATCTTTATTTTGTGCCTTGAACTTCTTTTTCTTTACCATTCTTACTCTTGTTGTGGAATGAGGTGAAAATGTTCACATAGAATTACTGTATTTATAGAAGAAGATCTTAGATTTAGTAAAAATATATATTAAATATTGCCTTCGGAAGAGACTTTTGTTAATAATATGCTCTTATAAATCTTGTAAGTTATGGAAATAGTGCTTGCCTTCTCTCCAGCCAATAACATTTTGAAAACTGTTTTAACTTTATACTTCTTCAAATAGTTCCTAAAGATTTTTTTAATATAAAAAACGGATTGATGGGTAAGCAAAATCTACCTAGTCTAGTGCACGTGTTAAAGTGATACTATTAATGGAACATAAATGATTTTTTGTATTTCATTGGAAGAAGCTATTATAAGGGTAGAACACTAGACTGTTAGAACTTGAAGATAAGAAAAATATAAGAACTATCAATGGAGTTTTTTGGATGATTCTCTAGCTTATCCATATACTTCAAATAGTCTAGATCAAGATCATCTTTAGATGAAGGGGAATCATGCCTCATGCTTATCTGTATGGCTTTTATAGATCTGCTTATTCTTATCCTTTGTATGCATCTTATGTTTCAAAGTCTTCTTGGCATCTCTTTCAACCATTGATGGATTTTTCCAACCCATTCTCATGGATTGTGTAAATATGAAAAGAGAAAGATGATTTTGGTAAGATATATAGCCTATGCTTTTATAGAGAAATTTTACTTGGAAAAGATCTTGAAAATATTATGGCCATGCTTCTTGAGCCATGGTACATATGCTATAATGTTAGAATCTCAATCTAACCATCTTAGAATTTGTATTCTAGATGCTTATATATCAAACAAGATTTTTTCTTTTCACTGATTATTTACTTACTACCTTTTTATTTACTTTTTTCTTTCTGAGCTGAATCTTTTTCTTTTTTCCTTTTGTCTCAAAACTTTTTCTCTCTTTTTTCTTTTTTGGGTATATTGTTGTTGATGACAAAAAGAGGGAATTATATGAGAAATATGAAAGTATTTGAAGATTTTTATATAAACATATTTTATATTTAACATTGTATTTTATCAACATCTTGAACCCAACTTATTCAAATTTATCATTTTATGCTTAAAGTTGTAACAAAAAGTCTGAAATATGGAAGTACTTCAAAGACATTGATAAAGACATTTTCTATGTGAAAATGTGCTTTCAAGATTCTAGATTCAATACATTTTCTATGCCAAAATATGCTTTTATCCAGGTCATGACTGATGTGCCTAAATGTGTAACAAGAAGTATGTGAAATATGAAAGTATTTGAAGATATTAATAAATACATTTTCTACGTGAAAATGTGCTTTTGTCAAGATCTTGATTCCTCAACTAAATCAAAATGTGCTTAATATTGAAGAATATGTTTTAATAACTTGGATAGTACATTAGGGGAGCTTACAAAACCAAACTTGTGAACTATTAAAATTCAGAGAGCTTACAAACCTTAGGCTCTAAACTCAAGTTAATAAAATTGTTTTAATAGCTTGGATAGTACATTAAAGGGGCTTACAAGACTCAACCTGTGAACTATTTTAATTCAGAGAGAGCTTACAAACCTCAGGCACTGAACTCAACTTAATAAAACTAAATTATTAATTTGGACATAATTTGTGAAGAGCTTACAAACCTCAACCTATGGACGGTTAGACTCGGGGGGAGCTTACAAAGCTCAAACCCTGATGTTGTCAAGTTATTAATTAAAATTGTTTAAGTAACTTGGATAGAGTTTATGTGGAGCTTACAAACCTCAACCTATGGGCTGTTAGACTCAAGGGGGAGCTTACAAACCACAACCTCTGATATTGTCAAATTATTAAAATTGACCAACCAATTATTCTTAAATTACTTATGTTTTTCATCATAAAAAATGTGGAGATTGTTGGAACAAAATATGTTAATATTATTTATGTGAATAACTCATTGGGTTTTGATGATAACAAAAGCACTTGAAGAAAAATAGGGTATACTAATGTTTTATTAAGTGTGTGAGATCATTAAGCTTATATTTAACTTAGCTCTAACTTAGTTAAAGAGCTTGTAAATAAGAAGCAAGTGAAACCAGATTTTATTGGATCAGAACATGAGTTTCAAGCCAGACCTCAACGTTATATTAAATCTTACGATATTTGAATATAAACTCAATTTCTATATTTACTTTGCCTCATATGAGTCCAACGAATCTAAACGCCTTGCTGGAAGTATAGTACAAAGCTCATATGTCCATACTCTGTGCAAAAGCCAATACATCTTCTCAACAGCTTAAATTATGAAGGAAGTCAACCAGAGGTTTTAGCACAAGGCTGGAGGCAAACTGATATGATTTCTTTAGTCTACTACTTCATGCTTATGAACACCTTAATTGATAAAGACACAATGGATAATAAAATTATTCAGAAGATGGAGATCCTTATTGTACCATCTCTAACAGCTCTCTCTTGGAAATAGCCTCTTCAACAAAAAAACTTGAGTAAGCAAACTTCCAAAGTCTCTTTTGATACATATATATAAAGGAGCTAAATATTAAAAAATAAGCAACAAGAGTAATACAACAAGAACAACAACAGAAAATAAAAATCTTGCAAGAATTGTTTAACTCTTCACGTGACACTTTATAATTGTTGTATTACACATACACTTGAGAATAATCATATACTTGTATATCTTAGAAATCTCAAGTATAAAGGTCTTTGCCTATGTTGTATTATTTGTATCTCTGATTGTATATCAGGTACATCTTGTTGTAATCTAAACTATTTGTTTATAACTTGGAAAAGTCACATTCTAGTTTGATTGAGCAAGGAAGTCCTGAAAAGGTCTTTAGGTAAGCAAGTCTCTTTCTAATCTCGTTATGCATGGAAATCCTGAACAGGTTGTTTAGGCAAGTCTCTTTCTAGTTTTATTGAGCAAGGAAGTCCTGAACATGTTATTTAGGCAAGGAATTCTCTCTCTGGTTTGAGCAAAGAAGTCCTAGACAGTTGGTTTGGGCAAGAAGTATCTTTATAGTGAGATTGAACATGAATTCTTGGACTGGCGTGTCTAAGAAAATTGTAACCATGTTGTTGTACCCCAAAATTTGCCCTCCCATTTTCTCAATAAATTCTCATCACAAAGCCTTTGGAACTCAAGATCCAGTTAGGGTTTCATCTACTCAAGACTTCTCCTTGCACTGTTGACCCAAATTAGGGTTTGTGTTTGCACAAAGATGTTCTAACCTAAAATGCCCAAAATGACTTTCATGCTTCATAATGGACTCCCAAGTTTATCTATACCAAGTTTCAAGTCTTGATTCTAGGTTTTGCCCAGTCAATTGGACAGTTGACCTAGAAATCAACTGTATTGGGGAAAAAGTCAACTGTGGCCAATTGACAGTCAAATCTCATGAAAATTGACCCACATCAACATTATGAACTCATGTGGATCATTTGATCAAGTTTGGATCACAATTCCACAAGAAATTTGATCAGATCACCAAAAGGGCAAAATGGTCATTTTTAGGGTTTTGACTGCACAAAGGCGATTGTTGACTGTTTGACCTAGCCAATGGCAAACCAAGCTCACATATGGACTCAAGGACCCCATGGAATTGTCTTGACATGCTCAACAAGTTCAAAAGATCCCAAATGCACAAGATTGACAGTTGAATTTCCTAGTCAATTGATCAATTTTGACTGTATACTGAAAAGTCAAACTTTGACTTTTTGGTCAAAATCAAGAGTCAAGATTCATTTTTCGTCAAAACATGCCAAATCATGAAACTTGTTCACCAAGAAATCAAAAATTGCAAATTAGGGTTTGAAATGAGAATTTTTCATAACTTAGAATTTTTCTAAGTTATGAAAAACCCTAATTTTTTCCTAACTTTGTCCCACTTTCTCACCAAGATTCATTTGGATTCAAGAAAAAGTCAAAACATGAAAGTTGTAGCCTATTGCATAATCTACAACTTTGATTCAAAGTTTTCCCAAAAGAAGCTTGTATCTCAAGTTACAATTTTTGGAACAAGGGTACTAAACCATTCTTAACTTAGTGAAAATTTGACCTATTTTAGGCAAGGTTTTTACCTAACTTCAAGACCTTTTTCCATATACTTCCAATTGGAATTTCAATTTGCACTTCAAAGATGGATTGTAGTACACATTCCAAGCTTTCCAAAATGTCCAAGAACTCATCAAACAACCTCATGACTTGAGAGAATCGAATTTTGCAATATGGCAAAAACTCACTTTTGAATTGGCTAATTTCCATGTTCATAACTTTGCAAATTTCTCAAATCAGCATGCAACTTGATTACAGGCCTCTAAACCATTCAACACTCATAAATTTAATGCAAACTCATTATGCCAAGACCATGTTCTATGTGTTCAAGCATTGCATGATGGATTAATCCCAAAATAGATAAAGCACTTTAACCATTTTTGCAAAAGTAAGCTTTATGTCAAAATGAAAATCCAAGAAGTACAGATCAAATCCCCTTGGCACAAGTTTAGGGACTAATCACACTGATCAATGCCAAGGTTTGCAGCATGTTATGGGGGCCTCTACCTGTCTAAACACCAACTTGGCCTTTGCTTGCTTAAGTGTGAAGAAATAGAGCATAACACTACACAACTTTGATCTCAGCAATAGAACCCTTAAGCAAATATTTTGTACACATTCAAGACATCCTAACTGAGCTAGAACACGAGCCTTTCACCTCCAATACCTCCACAAACTCAAAATCACCATTGAACTGCACAAAAACAGGGCTTGCTGCAGTTTGAGTTCCAACTCTCATCCCTTTCATACACTCTTGCTAAAACCACATCAAACACATCCTACAACATCCCTTGAAGCTAATCCAAACATAAAACACGACCTGTAACTCCTCTAATCAGTTCCACCATTTTCACTTTCTTGTTTTGCAGTTGAAGTTCCATAGCTCGATTCAAAGTGTTTCAAAGCAAAGTAAAACTTGGAATAGCATCCCTGGACATCAAGGAAGTTGTACCAATCATCACCTTGCTCTGAAAGTGCCTCCATCCTCAGATACAACTTCAACTGAACAGGTATCTTCTTGAACTTCTAACTCTTAATGTAGGCATCATTAGCTCTAGGTTTGTGAATAAGAAGTGTTCTATTCATGCCCCTGAAATTGTACATGCCTTCACTTTTCATTTATTTTGCCTGAGCTATGAGAATTTAAAGTCTGAATGTTGATAAAAAGTTAGGTTAGAATTTGGGAATGACAAAATTCTCTCTCATTTCTGAGAGTTAGGATGAGTTCTTTACATATTTAGAATCGTGGCTTGATGATTAACATTTCTTATGTTGTAAGTTTGTGCTAAAACTCAAGGAATCAGGATGTTTGAATCCATGAATAAGGCGCGTGTTTTTTGAACAAGAAGTTGTCTGAAGGTTGAAGAAAGGTCTTCATGGGCTGGGCCTGTTGTGTCATTTCTCTTCACACCCTATTTTTGCTTTCATACCCCCTGAGCCCATTTTGTTTGTTTTAATGATTTTTTGACTTTTCTCTTTTTATTCTGACTTATTTATTTTTCCTAATAATATTAAAAACATAAAAAATATTTTTTACACCATTTTTATATTTTTTAGGCATTTATTTGTTTATATGGACATTTGTACATAAATAATATATATATATACTATTATTTAGAAAATAACTAGAAAAATAATGCAAATATATTTTATTTCTGATTTTTATTTCATTTTTTCTTTTGAAAACATTTTGTATCAAAAAATAATTTTTTTTATATAAATATTAAATATTATTATTTTGTATATATAATACTTATTTAGTAAACAATAAAGATATTTATGTATATTAGTATATTTAGGTAAATAATACAAAAAATATATACATTTTTTTATTTTATTAATATTTGACCTAAAAAATACTTTTTTTATGAATATACTCCATTTTTATTTTATTTTTATTAAATATTGTACACATTAAATAAATATTACCTTTTATTTAATAAAATTAGGGTTTTACCCTAAACATAAAAAAACCAAAAATAATACTTTTTTTTTATTTTGTTTATTTGACATAAAAATACTCTTTTTGTCATATACATATAAAAACTCTTTTTTGCATTTTTGCATATTTATTTTATTTCTATTTAATTTGTGCAATCAATTACCTTGTAAATATTCCAAATTGATGTAATAGCTAGGTTTAAATTCCTTGTCTAAATATCCCCCCATTTGAACATTTGTACCCCCTTCCCATATTGTGTTGTAATAGTTTAGAACTTTATTTTTCGCACTTTAACGCTTTCAAATTATACCATGTTAGAATTAGGGTTTGTATGCAAATAAAAAGAACAAAATAGTTTGACCTAATTTCAAGATAATCAAAGCATGAAAATAGACAACACATATCACACTTGCACCCCTAGGGTATTCCACTTGTTGCCTTCAATAAAAAGGGCCATATCGCATGTTAGGTTTCTTTGGGCAAAACAAACACAATTCAAATGATCATAGTCCCTCGATGACGCTTTCGAAAAGTTGCCTAAAAATGATCAAGTCCCTTAAAGGAAAATTGCCCAAAGATACTTGGCACCATTGCAATTATGGTCTAAACGATGACCCGCGCCCGTCCCTTTCACATCCTAACACAAGATTGTCCACCAAATGCAATGGTGGAACAAAATTGTTAAAAGGGTTAAAGCATAACAAAAATCTTTGAGAACTTTAGGGTAGATAGCTCTTAAGTACTTACCAACTTGCAAAACAAAAACACTTGCCTATTTTTCAAACCACACTTCACAAACGCTTTCAAAACAAAACTTTCAAAAAACCTTGAAACATCTTTTCAAAAAGACAAACACCTTTTGTAAAACATTCGAGTAAAGAATTGTTACAAGGGTAGCCTAGACGAGGCATATTTTTTCAAAACATTTTCAAAACCACACACACAAAGCACCATTTCAAACAATTGAAAACCAGGGCAAGTTTGATCTAAGCAAGTACCTAAGAGCCCATGGATAACCATGGATAGAAAGGGTGCTAATACCTTCCCTTTCTACAATCTACTCCCCGAACCCAAGAAAATATCTCAAAAGGTTTTTGCTGTGCTTTTTAAACCTTTCCTTAGGATAAAATAAAAAGTCGGTGGCGACTCTTGCTCAACCGAAACATTTGCAAAAACAAACACAAAACCCTAGTCAGTTCTCCCACCGTATCACAGAACTGGCGACTCTGCTGAGGATAATTTTAAAAGTGGAGTAACCTTAGGGCTTAGATCACCCTCTTGCATGACTAATTGTTTGATTTGATTGCTTTTATATTTTGGCTCTCTTGTTTGGGTTTGCAATCCTACACCCGGATTTTGGGAAACATTCATAGATAGCAATACGTTGTGGAAACTGTGCGGGGTATACCGACACGGTCGAAGCAATAGCTATATTAGTGCGACATATTTGTGAGTACCGGTAACCCTTGAGTTCAATCAAGGAGAGTACGGGGCCGCTGAGTGATGTCACTAAGCACTAATGACCTAGAACCTTACTTGACCATCTTGACCTTTTATTAGGGGTAGTGAGATGACCGGCTTTGGTGCAGTCCGAAGTTGGTAGATACTCGATACTACACTCATTGAGGGTTGTTTTCTTGGAATATTTTGGTCGCTAGTTAAGTGGCTAAACCAAAACAATGAACAATGAAAACAATCCAGTGATATTGAGCTCCTTAGAACCCGGTTACTATTTATAGGACAGGTTTTTAAGCCAACTACACTCAAGAGGGTACTTACCTATGAAACCCCATGCAAGCCTGAAACTAGGATTTGGTGTGAATTGCTTGTACATATGTTTTGTGCATATATCATAAACATGATAAACATCATAAAACATCATATGCATTCACTAACCATTTCAAGGGTTTGGATCTTCATCTTTGTTCTTGTTTTGTAGGTCATGGAAATTCCTCGCAGAAAAACAATCCAAGTCAACCTTGTGAGATTCTCTCCTCAACTCAAGGAGCTCACCTCAAGAATTCCAGAAAGCTCATCCTTCAGTGAAAGACATGGTAGACTGCTCAGCTTAGTCAACACCAACATTGAAGAAGACATGATGAAAGTGCTATTCCAGTTCTTTGACCCTCTTCACCACTGTTTCACTTTCCCTGATTACCAGTTGGTGCCCACTTTGGAGGAGTTTTCTCAACTCCTAAGAATCCCTATCCTTAATCAACTACCCTTCAACGGTACGGAAAAGGAACCAAAGCCGGAAGATGTTGCTCGAGCATTACATCTACAACCATCCGACATCAAGGGGCATTGGGAAACCAGAAGCGGCGTCAAAGGATTCTTAGCAAAATTCTTATTTGAGAAGGCACAAGAATGTTGGAATTCATTGGACCTACAAGCCTTTGAAGAAATTGTGGCACTCCTTATCTATGGGTTAGTCTTGTTCCCAAATTCTGACCAATTGATAGATGTCAACACCGTCAAAATCTTCTTGTCCAGAAATCCAATACCAACATTGCTTGGGGACATCCTTCACTCATTTTACACACGAACAATGAGACAGAGGGGTGTTCTCATGTGCTGTACTCCTCTCCTTGCAAGGTGGTTTATTTTGCACCTTCCACAATTTGTCTTGAAGAATGACCAAGGCTCAAGGTGGTCCCAACGGTTGATGACTCTTACTCACTCTGATGTACATTGGTGTTCTCGGTCCAGAGAAAATGTCATCATCGTTGATCGTTGTGGAGAGTTTCCTAATGTTCCTTTACTTGGAATCAGAGGAGGTATCACCTACAACCCTTGCCTAGCTTTGAGGTAATTTGGATATGCACGGAGGGATGGCCCTCATGACATGTTGATTCCTGACCTAGTTTTTGACTTCGACAACGATGCGCAAGGACTTCGCCAAAGATTTATCAGAGCTTGGGGGAGGCCCAATAAGGTTGATAGCAAGACTCTGGGACACAAGAACTCCATCCCTCTTGAGCCTTATCTCAAGTGGGTACGAGCCCGAGCCCAAAGTCTAATGATGCCTTATCCTCATGTACTCCCTGTGATTAAAGAGCCCATCAAGGAAGGAGAGGTTCCCTACACCATCCTACATCCTGATATGCCTACATCGTGGGAGGAAATGCAGAAAAGTTGGATTCAGCTCAAGGAGGAACGGAATACTTTTGAAGCTAGCTTCTACGCCAGTGAGAAGAAGGTTCTAGAGCTTACCCGCCGACTCCATGAGCAAGAGGCCCTCAACACCTACATCGCACCAAAGAGGATGCGCAATGTCTTTTTACCTTGAGAAGTTGTTTTTGTAATATTTGGCCCATGGGGCATTTATGTACTAACAAATTTCTTCTTATTAATATGACGTGCGTTCTTCTTTGTCTACAACAAGTTTGAATATTCTGAATCCTTGAATGCATTGCATACATAAGCATATCATTCATCATGTGCATAAGCAGGTCTCACTCCAGGTTTCCTTATCTGTCTGCTGTTTATTTCAGTAGGATGGATCTCGAGCAAACAGTCAAAGACCTACAAGCTCAGAATGCACAGTTCCAGCAACTCCTGACAACCTTGGCAAAAGGTCAGGAGGATCTCAAGACCTTGCTGGGGAATAAAGACCCAGTGAAAAAGAAGAAAAAGAGGCTCGGGGTGGCTACTTTAGGGAGAAGATTTGACAGAGAGGCTAGGAGAGTGCTTGAGTTTCCTCCTACTTCTGATGAAGGAACCAGCAAAGGAGGTGGGGCTGCGGTACCTTCCGAGTCCGATGTGGAAGAAGAGGAGGTTGAAGAGGATGAAGATTATTCTGATCAACAATACCCTCCAGCTGATGATAAATACAAGGGTTTAGAAGACAGGTTGGCCGCCATGGAGCTACAAAGAGTACCAGGTTTGGATTTTGAAGACTTGGGTTTGGTTGCCAGGATTGTGATTCCCCCAAAATTCAAAGTGCCAGTTTTTGTGAGGTATGATGGGCTGTCCTGTCCAAAAATGCATCTCAGGTCCTACGTGAGAAAGATTCAACCTTATACGGCAGATAAGAACCTGTGGATACATTCCTTTCAAGACAGCCTTTCTGGAGCTCAATTGGAGTGGTTTTATCAGCTAGAGGGAACCAGCGTCCGAAATTGGGAGGACTTGGCCACCGCCTTTTACAAACAATACCAGTACAATTCTGACCTTGCTCCTACTCGTACCCAACTTCAGGGTATGTCGCTAGGAACAGGCGAAGGATTCAAGGAATATGCACAAAAATGGAGGGATTTGGCTGGCAGAGTGCAGCCTCCTTTAAGCGACCGTGAACTTGTTGATATGTTTCTAGGGACCCTATCTGGGCCATTTTTCAATCATCTGATTGGTAACTCTTCCGCGGGGTTTACCGATTTGATCTTAACAGGCGAAAGAATAGAAGTTGCCATCAAGTCAGGAAAGATTCAGAAGGGTGTTGCTGCAAGTGTTGAGAAGAAACCTTTCAAGAAGGAAACAGTTGTTGTATACTCCCAAAGAAGAGCAGGGAAGGCTGAGCGCCGGCCAACCGTGGGGGCCGTAATGATTCAAAACTCTTCAAGTGAGCAGCCTCGTTATAACCAGTCCAGACCAAATCAGCAATGGGTGGAACGGCCACAACGGCAGTTCACCCGCATTAATATGACTCCAGTGCAAGTGCTTCCCCATCTGTTGAAGTTGAATCTTGCCACTATCAAAGAGGCACCAAAGAATGTGAATACGTCCTCTCCACATTATCATCCTAATGCTAAATGCGCCTACCATTCTGACAGTGTCGGGCACGACACCAATGATTGTTGGGCACTCAAGCATAAAATCCAAGACCTGATAGAGGCGAAGGAGGTGGAGTTCGATGCTCCGGAGAAGCCTAATGTGATATCTGCTCCCATTCTGAAGCACGGCCGAAATGTCAATGCCATTGAAGAATATTTGTATGTTGTTGATGTCAATGATCTGATAACCCCATTGTTAACCATCAAGTTGAATCTGTTAAAGGTCGGGATCTTCCCGGGATGTAAAGAAGACTGCTATTGTTGTTACTCTCTGCCGTTTGATTGTCCGTTACTGAAGAAAGGAATCCAAGGCCTAATGGATAGTCGACAAATTTTGTTTGAAAAAGTTTCTGCTGTTCCAACCCATACTGAAGATGTCTTAATCATAACCATTCACGCCAATCTTTCCAAGGCCGTCAAAAAGCCTGTTAAGATTACACCAGCTATGAAATCTGTTCCTTTGAAGATAACAATGCCAGGGCCTGTCCCCTATGTTTATGAGAAGTCAATACCATGGAACTACGACAGCGACGTCTACTACCATGGTATCAAACAAATCAAAATAACTGAAGAAAGTTCGGATGATGAAGAAGCCAGCATTGGTAACATTCCAGGCACGAGTAAAATCACCCGGAGCGGGAGAATATTTTCTCCAGAGATTGCCCCTCCAAGAGCAATCTTTGGACCCTCATCAGCTGACAAGGTTATCCCTGCACCAATAAAACTCTCTGCTAGAACCCCATTGATTGAAGATGTTGTTGTTCCTAGTACTATCCCTCCTACCGCTGCTGATAAAGGTAAGGGAATCCAAGATGAGCTCGTCAGGACGAGGGCTCAACCCTTGGTCATCCCGGAAACCTCCAAGAAGGAAATGGATGAGATCTTGAAAATAATCAAAAGGAGTGATTACGATGTGGTAGAACAATTGGGGCAAACCCCCTCAAAGATCTCCATGCTGGCACTACTACTTTGCTCGGAAGCACACGCTAAAGCTCTGATAAAATTCCTGAAGGCAGCCCATGTGCCCCAGGAAACCTCTGCAGATCAATTTCAAAATTGCGTGGCTAGCCTTACTGCGGACAATGGATTAGGTTTCTCTGATGCCGACCTAACTCCTAAAGGTAGAAACCACAATGATGCTTTGCACATTTCAGTCGAGTGCCGAGGAACTACTCTCGCGCATGTCTTGGTCGACACCGGTTCGTCACTGAATGTACTGCCTAAGAAGGCCTTGGACCGACTAGATTGTGAAGGGTTGGAGTTGAAGCCGAGTGATATTGTTGTCAGAGCTTTCGATGGTTCGAAGAGAATGGTCCATGGGGAGGTTGAAATTCCCGTCAAGATAGGCACTGAGGTGTTTAAGTCTACTTTCTATGTGATGGACATCCGTCCATCGTACTCTTGCTTGTTGGGTAGGCCTTGGATACACCATGCTGGGGCAGTCACCTCCTCCTTGCATCAGATGTTGAAGTATCCTGTCAAGGGAAAGATCATTACTGTCCATGGTGAAGAGGAGTACATGATCAGTCACTTAAACTCATTCCGGTACGTCGAGGTAGAGGGGGAGTTCATTGAGACGCCTTTTCAACATTTCGAAGAAGTCCTTCCTGAAATGACAGTAGCAAAGTTGGCAGCTGAGACACCGAGGCAGATGGCCAGGATGGCATCTCTGGAGGACGCAAAGGCCGCAATAAAGGAAGGGAAGAATTCAGCATGGGGGAGTTTGCCTGACATTCCACATAAGACAGACAAATTTGGATTAGGGTTCACCACCGCAGGCCAGAAAGCTATGCGTCGTGCGAAGATTGAAAGAGCGCCAGTCAAAATTTCTCCCTACGGAATCAACGCTTTGGAAGATGAAGACAAAGAGAGCAACATCGAAGAGTGGATTTACCCAACTGTCAAAGGAGGATTGTGCAACTGGGAGGCAAAAGACTTTGTCCCCATCACTTTTATTCATCAGTAATTTATCTGTCAAACATTTCCTATTTGGTCTGTAATATTTATTTTCAAACAGTCCGTACACTATCTTTTCACCTCATGCCTTGCCCGGGGCATGTAGGTCCATTTGTAAGGGTTTTGATTATTTTTCATATCCATATGCCATGTTTAATGATTCATTGGACGTTTTTCATTTGATAAACTGTTTGTGTTCATTTTCTTTCCTTTCACATTTTTGTTTAAGGATGGCTATCCCTTACACACACCCACACTCACCAATGCAGGTACCCATCCACTCCGGATTCCATGGGTGACGATTCTGCTATATCCTTCAATAACTCTGAAGATCTGGTCAATCAAGCCGAGTATGAAGATGACGAAGGTTGTGAAGTACCAGGGGAACTAGCCAGACTTCTGCAGCAAGAGGAAAGGGCTATCTTACCGCACGAAGAGTCATTGGAAACTGTCAACTTAGGGACCGAGGAAGACCGGAAGGAGGTAAAAGTGGGTGCCAATCTGGAACCGAGTGTCAAGGAACACCTGATACAGTTGTTGAATGAGTACGTTGAAATCTTCGCTTGGTCTTACGAAGACATGTCGGGTTTAGACACAGACATCGTGGTTCACCGTCTCCCCACAAGAGAGGATTGTCCACCGATCAAGCAAAAAGTTCGCCGAATGAGGCCTGACATGTTTGAAAAGATCAAAGCAGAAGTGATGAAGCAGTTCGATGCTGGATTTCTGGCTATTACGTCCTATCCCCAATGGGTCGCTAACATCGTGCCAGTACCTAAGAAAGATGGCAAAGTCAGGATGTGTGTGGACTACCGAGATTTGAATAGGGCCAGCCCCAAAGATGATTTTCCGCTGCCACACATTGACATTTTGATCGACAATACAACTCAGCACAAAGTGTTTTCCTTCATGGATGGATTCTCGGGCTACAATCAAATCAAAATGGCCCCCGAGGATATGGAGAAAACAACTGTTGTCACACAATGGGGCACTTTCTGTTACAAAGTGATGCCGTTCGGGCTGAAGAACGTAGGGGCAACTTATCAACGCGCCATGGTAGCTTTATTTCATGATATGATACATCACGAGATTGAGGTTTACATGGAAGATATGATAGCTCGGTCACAAACAGAGGAGGAGCACCTTGAACATCTAGAAAAGCTGTTTGCCAGGTTGAAAGAATACAAACTCAGGCTGAATCCGAGTAAGTGCACTTTTGGAGTTAGGTCTGGTAAACTTCTAGGATTCATTGTAAGCAACAAAGGCATTGAAGTCGATCCAGAAAAAGTGAAAGCAATACAAGAGATGCCTGCTCCCCGTACTGAAAAGGAGGTTAGAGGGTTCTTGGGGCGCTTGAACTATATTGCCAGATTCATTTCTCATCTGACTTCTACCTGTGAGCCAATTTTCAAACTCTTGAAGAAAGATCAGGTAGTCGAATGGAACGACGATTGCCAAGCTGCTTTTGATAAAATCAAGGAGTATTTGCTATAACCTCCTATTCTGATGCCACCCGTCGAAGGAAGACCATTGATCATGTACTTGACCGTCTTGGATAACTCAATGGGGTGTGTTTTGGGCCAGCATGACGAGTCTGGTCGAAAAGAGCATGCTATTTATTACCTTAGAAAAAAGTTTACCGAATGTGAGACTCGCTACTCACTGCTCGAGAAAACTTGTTGCGCTTTGGTATGGGCTGCTCGCCGACTAAGGCAGTATATCTTGACTCATACTACCTTGTTGATTTCCAAAATGGATCCTATCAAGTATATCTTCGAAAAGCCCGCTTTATCTGGAAGAATAGCCAGATGGCAGATGATCCTAACTGAGTATGACATCCAGTACACCACTCAAAAAGCTATAAAAGGGAGTGTACTAGCTGACCATCTGGCTCATCAGGCTATCGAAGATTATCAACCCATGAGATTTGACTTCCCAGACGAGGACATCATGAACTTGGACAACATTGAAGGTAGCGGACCGTATGACGGACCCGAAAAGGGATCCCGATGGACCCTGTACTTTGATGGTGCTTCAAATGCCCTTGGAAACGGTATCGGCGCAGTACTCATTTCTCCGGAAGGTTGTCACACACCTTTCACGGCCCGACTTTGCTTCAGCTGCACAAACAACATGGCTGAGTACGAAGCTTGCATCTTTGGTCTCAAGGCTGCTATAGACTTGGGAATCAAATCTTTGATCGTATTTGGGGACTCGGCTTTGGTTATCAGCCAAATCAAAGGAGAGTGGGATACCAAGCATCCTAATCTTATCCCATACAAAGAACATGTCCTGACATTGTTGCCTCATTTCGAGCAAATTACCTTCGAGCATTTCCCGCGAGAAGAGAATCAGCTAGCAGATGCTCTAGCCACAATGTCCTCCATGTTTAAACTCAACTGGGATAACGAGGCTCCCCAAATCACCATCGAGCGAATGGATGAACCCGCACATTGTCACGAGATTAATACCGAAGAAGTAGTGGAACAACCTTGGTTCCATGAAATCAAAAGGTATCTCGAGACTAGAGATTATCCCGAAGGAGCTTCCGCAAATGACAAGAAGTTCTTAAGGAAATTTGCTGCCAAATTCTTCCTGAGCAACGACATCCTTTACAAACGAAGCCATGATTGTGTATTACTCCGATGCATAGACAAAGCTGAGGCAGAGTTGATCATGACTGATATACACAGCGGCACATTTGGCACTCACTTGAGCGGGTATACAATGGCTAAGAAGATCCTAAGGGCAGGCTATTACTGGTCTACCATGGAAGCTGACTGCCATCAACATTCCTGTACTTGCCACAAATGTCAAATCTACGCTGACAAAGTTCATATCCCTCCGGTCCCTCTCAACGTTCTGACTGCTCCTTGGCCATTTGCAATGTGGGGCATTGACATGATTGGAGAAATCAAACCCACGGCTTCCAACGGACATCGCTTCATCCTAGTTGCCATTGACTACTTCACCAAATGGGTCGAAGCAGCTTCCTTCGCCTCCTGTTACTAAAAATGTGGTTGCCCGCTTCATCAAGCAAAATCTCATATGCTGGTATGGTGTTCCAGACAGGATCATCACAGATAATGGTACAAATCTGAATAACACAATGATCACCGCTTTGTGCGAACAGTTCAAGATTTATCATCACAATTCATCTCCCTATCGGCCGAAGATGAACGGTGCTGTTGAAGCTGCGAACAAAAACATTAAGAAGATCATTCAGAAAATGACAGTCACTTACAAAGACTGGCATGAGATGTTACCGTTTGCTCTGCATGGATACCGTACGACGGCGCGTACTTCAACCGGGGAAACCCCATTTTCTTTGGTATACGGCATGGAAGCTGTCCTGCCTATGGAAGTTCAGATTCCTTCTCTAAGGATTATGAAGGACGCAGGTTTGAATGAAGATGATTGGATGCAGACCCGACTTGATCAACTCAATTTGATCGACGAAAAGCGACTCGCTGCTATATGCCATGGTCAGACGTATCAAAAACGGATGATCAAGGCCTTCAATAAGAAAGTCCAACGTCAAGTGTATCAAGTCGGAGATCTCGTAATCAAGCGGATTATCTTGCCGCAAAGTGATCCCAGGGGCAAATGGACTCCTACATATGAAGGACCATTTGTGATCAAGAGCATATTTTCTGGTGGTGCAATGATCCTGACCACCATGGACGGCGACGATTTACCGCACCCTGCGAACGCAGACATAGTCAAAAAATACTACGCATAAAATAACCCGACAAGCCGAAAACCCGAAAGGGCGGCTTGGGAAAAAATGGGCATCCCGGTGAACCAAAAACCCGAAAGGGCGGTTCAGGCAAAAGTTAGGGATAAAAACAAAAAAAAAAATCTGTACACTCGGCAAGTTGAAAACCCGAAAGGGCGGCTTGGGCAAAAAGGGGTTTCCCGGTGGATCGAAAACCCGAAAGGGCGATTCAGGAAAAAGTTAGGGAATTAAAGCGTATGACTATGTCTCGTCGGATCACTTCAAAGACAATCTCTTCATCAACCAGTTCCAGGTTTCTGATCAATCCAGTCATCGGCAAGTGAAGCATTGAATAGACAGATATTCAGAGTTGTGAAGGCTATAGCGGAACAGAATCCCATGGAATTATTTCACATAGCCATCTTTATTTTGTATAAATCTTTCAATATTTACGACAAAATCCTCTTACTAGGATGATTGTCTCCTTTGTACAAATATACTCAGAAAAAGTTAATACAAATACTCTTCCCAGAAATTTGTGTCATTTCCTTTTTCTTTTTTCTCTTGCACTAATTGTTTCATTTTGAGAAACGTCCAATGTTTTGTTAAATAGGCATATGCATTTGAACATAATCATTTCCTTATGAATCAAGAAAGAGGATTACTGATAGGTTGAAGGTACAGTTGGATATCTTGATACCATTTCAAAGGAAACCCCAGGAGATTTGAAATCCATTACCCCAGCAAGTCTTGAAGCTTATCCCCAGTAGATTCTGGAAGCTTATTCCCTGTAGAGTATGGACGTCTCCCCCGAGATTTATTCAAAGTTATTCCTCACAAGGGCTTATAACTGGGTTATCCTCAGCTTATTACCACGGGAGATTGCACTCGGCAAATTTCTTCTTATCCCCAGCGGAGTTCATCAGAGTTCCCGAACATAACTTATCAATACAATCCCCCAGAGGAGTTTGTCTTTGTTATCCCCAGCCAGAGAACCCTCCAGAACTCAATTCCCCTCAGAGTTTAAGCTTCAGATTATCAATCCCCAGCGGAGCCAGACTAGTGAACCTTCTCCCCACAGAATTTTGGGAGGGGCAAATCTTGAGTTCCCCAGTGAAGTCGCCAGAAATACTTCCCACCAAACTGAAGATTCTCAGTCTTACCTCCCCAACATGAGTCTATTAGATTGGAACTCCCCAGTAGAAGTCATCAGGAATTCTCTTCCCCAGCAGCAGCCAAGGAATTATTCTTCCCGGCAGCAGTCAAGATGCTTTTATCTTCAGCCATCTCGGATTCATCTATCCTCAGCAAGACAGCTCTCCAGCTTACATGCGCATCCATTTACAGTCATATCATATAACGTACATTATATCATGCATCATGACATTGCATATAACTAACTCTTTACCTTTTCAGGTAAGACCAGTCGGCAGACTAAAATCATTATCTTCCGAGATTCTTTCCAGGAATAGTTCGGATGTGACCCAGACATGGCAACATTCTAATGCTTATTCCAGATTCATCCAGATGCAGTTTTACACGAGCTCATCCTCAGGGAACCCTACACCGGTTTTTCCTCCAACTTCAAGATTTCTGAAAACAGTTTATGGATTCTTCCCCATAACGGATGTTAATCTATCGCTTGTTCAGACTCTTCTCAATTTTTGAAAACAGTTTACGGACGCTTCCCAACAACGGATGCTGCTCTATTGCTTATTCAACTTCAAGATTTCTGAAAACAGTTCACGGGTTCTCCAAGTAACGGATGTTAACCTATCACTTGTTCAGTTTCTTCTCAAGACTTTTGAAAACAGCTTACGGACGCTTCCCAACAACGGATGCTGCTCTATTGCTTATTCAACTTCAAGATTTCTGAAAACAGTTTACGGGTTCTCCAAGTAACGGATGTTAACCTATCGCTTGTTCAGTTTCTTCTCAAGACTTCTGAAAACAGTTTATGGATTCTTCCCAACAATGGATGCTAATCTATCAACTTTTTCAGATGCAATTTTTGAAAACAGTTTACGGATTCCTCCCAACAACGGATGTCAATCTATTGCTTATTCAGACCCCCAGTTCAGAGATGGTCCAAAGTATGGACACCTTCTTGATACTCATTTCCAGATGGCATCTTTAAGCCCATCCCCGACAATTTTCTGTCACTCTTCCAGATGGCATCGTTAAGCCCATCTCCAAATGGAATCTCTAAGCCCATTCCCGCATCCATTGCTTTGACGAGTGCAAATTTAAGGGCACTCTAGTGTCCAATCTCCTTTTACCCTCGAGTCACGAAAGGCAAACTTGCCAATCTAACTCTTCGGATTCAAGAAGATTGAACAGGGGAAACTATTGTACCCCAAAATTTTCCCTCCCATTTTCTCAATAAATTCTCATCACAAAGCCTTTGGAACTCAAGATCCAGTTAGGGTTTCATCTGCTTAAGACTTCTCCTTGCACTGTTGACCCAAATTAGGGTTTGTGTTTGCACAAAGATGTTCTGACCTAAAATGCCCAAAATGACTTTCATGCTTCATAATGGACTCCCAAGTTTATCCATACCAAGTTTCAAGTCTTGATTCTAGGTTTTGCCCAGTCAATTGGACAGTTGACCTAGAAATCAGCTGTATTGGGGAAAAAGTCAACTGTGGCCAATTGACAGTCAAATCTCATGAAAATTGACCCACATCAATATTATGAACTCATGTGGATCATTTTATCAAGTTTGGATCACAATTCCACAAGAAATTTGATCAGATCACCAAAAGGGCAAAATGGTCATTTTTAGGGTTTTGACTGCACAAAGGCAATTGTTGACTGTTCGACCTAGCCAATGGAAAACCAAGCTCACATATGGACTCAAGGACCCCATGGAATTGTCTTGACATGCTCAACAAGTTCAAAAGATCCCAAATGCACAAGATTGACAGTTGAATTTCCCAGTCAATTGATCAATTTTGACTGTATACTGAAAAGTCAAACTTTGACTTTTTGGTCAAAATCAAGAGTCAAGATTCATTTTTCATAAAAACATGCCAAATCATGAAACTTGTTCACCAAGAAATCAAAAATTGCAAATTAGGGTTTGAAATGAGAATTTTTCATAACTTAGAATTTTTCTAAGTTATGAAAAACCCTAATTTTTTCCTAACTTTGCCCCACTTTCTCACCAAGATTCATTTGGATTCAAGCAAAAGTCAAAACATGAAAGTTGTAGCCTATTTCATAATCTACAACTTTGATTCACAAATTTTTCCCAAAAGAAACTTGTATCTCAAGTTACAATTTTTGGAACAAGGGTACTAAACCATTCTTAACTTAGTGAAAATTTGACCTATTTTAGGCAAGGTTTTTACCTAACTTCAAGACCTTTTTCCATATACTTCCAATTGGAATTTCAATTTGCACTTCAAATATGGAGTGTAGTACACATTCCAAGATTTCCAAAATGTCCAAGAACTCATCAAACAACCTCATGACTTGAGAGAATCGAATTTTGCAATATGGCAAAAACTCACTTTTGAATTGGCCAATTTCCATGTTCATAACTTGTGCAAATTTCTCAAATCAGCATGCAACTTGATTACAGGCCTCTAAACCATTCAACACTCATAAATTTAATGCAAACTCATTGTGCCAAGACCATGTTCTATGTGTTCAAGCATTGCATGATGGATTAATCCCAAAATAGATAAAGCACTTTAACCATTTTTGCAAAAGTAAGCTTTATGTCAAAATGAAAATCCAAGAAGTACAGATCAAATCCCCTTGGCACAAGTTTAGGGACTAATCACACTGATCAATGCCAAGGTTTGCAGCATGTTATGGGGGCCTCTACCTGTCTAAACACCAACTTGGCCTTTGCTTGCTTAAGTGTGAAGAAATAGAGCATAACACTACACAACTTTGATCTCAGCAATAGAACCCTTAAGCAAATATTTTGTACACATTCAAGACATCCTAACTGAGCTAGAACACGAGCCTTTCACCTCCAATACCTCCAAAAACTCAAAATCACCATTGAACTGCACAAAAACAGGGCTTGCTGCAGTTTGAGTTCCAACTCTCATCCCTTTCATACACTCTTGCTAAAACCACATCAAACACATCCTACAACATCCCTTGAAGCTAATCCAAACATAAAACACGACCTGTAACTCCTCTAATCAGTTCCACCATTTTCACTTTCTTGTTTTGCAGTTGAAGTTCCATAGCTCGATTCAAAGTGTTTCAAAGCAAAGTAAAACTTGGAATAGCATCCCTGGACATCAAGGAAGTTGTACCAATCATCACCTTGCTCTGAAAGTGCCTCCATCCTCAGATACAACTTCAACTGAACAGGTATCTTCTTGAACTTCTAACTCTTAATGTAGGCATCATTAGCTCTAGGTTTGTGAATAAGAAGTGTTCTATTCATGCCCCTGAAATTGTACATGCCTTCACTTTTCATTTATTTTGCCTGAGCTATGAGAATTTAAAGTCTGAATGTTGATAAAAAGTTAGGTTAGGATTTGGGAATGACAAAATTCTCTCTCATTTCTGAGAGTTAGGATGAGTTCTTTACATATTTAGAATCGTGGCTTGATGATTAACATTTCTTATGTTGTAAGTTTGTGCTAAAACTCAAGGAATCAGGATGTTTGAATCCATGAATAAGGCGCGTGTTTTTTGAACAAGAAGCTGTCTGAAGGTTGAAGAAAGGTCTTCATGGGCTGGGCCTGTTGTGTCATTTCTCTTCACACCTTATTTTTGCTTTCATACCCCCTGAGCCCATTTTGTTTGTTTTAATGATTTTTTGACTTTTCTCTTTTTATTCTGACTTATTTATTTTTCCTAATAATATTAAAAACATAAAAAATATTTTTTACACCATTTTTATATTTTTTAGGCATTTATTTGTTTATATGGACTTTTGTACATAAATAATATATATATACTATTATTTAGAAAAAAACTAGAAAAATAATGCAAATATATTTTATTTCTGATTTTTATTTCATTTTTTCTTTTGAAAACATTTTGTATCAAAAAATACTTTTTTTTATATAAATATTAAATATTATTATTTTGTATATATAATACTTATTTAGTAAACAATAAAGATATTTATGTATATTAGTATATTTAGGTAAATAATACAAAAAATATATACATTTTTTTATTTTATTAATATTTGACCTAAAAAATACTTTTTTTTATGAATATACTCCATTTTTATTTTATTTTTATTAAATATTGTACACATTAAATAAATATTACCTTTTATTTAATAAAATTAGGGTTTTACCCTAAACATAAAAAAACCAAAAATAATACTTTTTTTTATTTTGTTTATTTGACATAAAAATACTCTTTTTGTCATATACATATAAAAACTCTTTTTTGCATTTTTGAATATTTATTTTATTTCTATTTAATTTGTGCAATCAATTACCTTGTAAATATTCCAAATTGATGTAATAGCTAGGTTTAAATTCCTTGTCTAAATATCCCCCCATTTGAACATTTGTACCCCCTTCCCATATTGTGTTGTAATAGTTTAGAACTTTATTTTTCGCACTTTAACGCTTTCTAATTATACCATGTTAGAATTAGGGTTTGTATGCAAATAAAAAGAACAAAATAGTTTGACCTAATTTCAAGATAATCAAAGCATGAAAATGGACAACACATATCACACTTGCACCCCTAGGGTATTCCACTTGTTGCCTTCAATAAAAAGGGCCATATTGCATGTTAGGTTTCTTTGGGCAAAACAAACACAATTCAAATGATCATAGTCCCTCGATGACGCTTTCGAAAAGTTGCCTAAAAATGATCAAGTCCCTTAAAGGAAAATTGCCCAAAGATACTTGGCACCATTGCAATTATGGTCTAAACGATGACCCGCGCCCGTCCCTTTCACATCCTAACACAAGATTGTCCACCAAATGCAATGGTGGAACAAAATTGTTAAAAGGGTTAAAGCATAACAAAAATCTTTGAGAACTTTAGGGTAGATAGCTCTTAAGTACTTACCAACTTGCAAAACAAAAACACTTGCCTATTTTTCAAACCACACTTCACAAACGCTTTCAAAACAAAACTTTCAAAAAACCTTGAAACATCTTTTCAAAAAGACAAACACCTTTTGTAAAACATTCGAGTAAAGAATTGTTACAAGGGTAGCCTAGACGAGGCATCTTTTTTCAAAACATTTTCAAAACCACACATACAAAGCACCATTTTAAACAATTGAAAACCAAGGCAAGTTTGATCTAAGCAAGTACCTAAGAGCCCATGGATAACCATGGATAGAAAGGATGCTAATACCTTCCCTTTCTATAATCTACTCCCCGAACCCAAGAAAATATCTCAAAAGGTTTTTGTTGTGCTTTTTAAACCTTTCCTTAGGATAAAATAAAAAGTCGGTGGCGACTCTTGCTCAACCGAAACATTTGCGAAAACAAACGCAAAACCCTAGTCAGTTCTCTCACCGTATCACACATGTAATGATTATAGGGAAAAGTTCTTACATGGCAATAGGACTAGACTAATCTTATTGTAGAGGAACCGAGATATGTTTTATGTGTGATTTACTTATAGCTCATGCACTCTAAATATTCTGATGTTGCATACTCAAGCTTAAAATCAGAACTTGGTTAGATTCAGAAGTTGTTGTTGAAAAGAGTTTAAGTTATCAGTTACATAATTCAACCTCTCCTCTTGGGTATTTTCTCACCTTCACTAGGTGCACTGAATTCTTGACTATGTTTCATGCATAATCTATTGATATTTCTGAACATTCCATTCAATACCTAGAGGTTTCTAAAATACACATGTATATCCTCACTATTATCCCTTGAGTATCCAATTCAAGTGTTCATGTAAGTAATCTTACTTTATTTTATGTCAACATTAAGAAGCAATAAAATTACCCTAATTTATTCCCGAGTTATATAGAATGTAGTGTGTTTGCAACTATGTTTATAATGTAGAAGAAATAAAGCATAATAGATTAAAATGACATACCTGAACAATCTCCAAACTAGATTTAAATGCAAAAATGTGATATTTTTCTCCTTGGATGATTTTCTCTAGTGTGTTATAGGGTTTTTTGTATGTAGGATATTTGGATAAAGTGATAGAAAACTAATGGATTGTTGTTTATTTAATTCTAATTGTGGTTCAAAAAGTTCTGTTACGAGACTCTCTCTCTAGGCAAGTTAGTATGCGCTAGCCGAGGGCGTGTGTTTTGTCTTTTGGTCTTTCTTTCGGGCACGCTATGTTATAAGTGGCATGGCTGTTTTTCGATTAGCGAGCCCATATTTTATTTTCAATGGAATTTTGCGTTCCTCATTGTGTTTTTAAAATAAATATCTAAACTAAAGACTATTTCAAAAAACTGTAAAATATGGTTGGATTGCCTTCTAACAAGCGCTTGTTTAACATCTATAAAAAAATTATTGTTTGAGACATCCTCTCAAACATAGACTTGTATATTTCATACACTTCACATAGAGTCTCAGTTCCACCTTGGGAGAACACTATGATGGTCATCTTAGCTTCCATGTGAAAGAACATGAAAAATCTTCGAGAGTAAATCAATGAAGTCACCATCAAGTATTTTATTATCCCACAGGAAGGGAAAGGAAAGTCATCGAAGAAAAACCTAAGAAGGGAGAACTCATGATCTTACGACCGAAAGATCGGGTACAAGAGTCAATCACGTGAGGGGATGGTATTAGCACCCCACACGTTCGTAGTACTCTACGGGATCCACTCCTGTTATTCTAATCAAAGGGTGTGTTGAAATCTAATTCTTAAGAGCTAAAAGAAAAATTCAAAGAGGGAATGCATGCAAAAGAAAACACGGGGAAAAGAAGGAAATATTTACAAAGTTTTGCTCGACTGAGCCCTGTAACCAGATGCCTACGTATCCCTTTTAAGGAATCAGTGCATTGTAGTTTGGCTCACATGTTTTGGTGGGTTACAATGTTTTTTATGGATAATGCTATGTTAGCATCCTTGTAGTTAGGATTGCAATTCGTGCTTGGTGTTGCAGTTTTTAAAGAGACTCAAACTCGACCACTGCACACTTCACATCTCCAGGTTGCTCGAACTTGAAACAACACATCCTCATAGAAAAGGTTCTTAAAAGAAAAAGTTTGAAGACAAAAAAGGTTTGAATATTTTTTTTTTACCTTGAAAATGAATTTAAAAAGTGTTAAGGTTTTATGCATTTTCAAAGAAAAAAAGGTTTTAGTTTTAAGGATGCAAAAGAAAGAAAACAACTAAGGGATATTGTCTAGTTCTATCCCTAATATTATCATACAATGATTGATCCTAAAGTTGAGGATGAAAAGGAAATATCTACCTGAGTTAACATACATGGATAACTATTCTAATGTCTAGCTCAAAAGCTATCCCTAATTGAGAAATCTTGAGGGAACATGACATACACAAGAAAAGAAAGCACACAAGTAATCCACAAGCTCAAAAGAGTACACGTGTGTCATGAGTAGTGAAGAATAACTCAAGTCAAAGAGGCCTAACCAAGATATCATGAATCGAGGTAGGATATGGGAAGCTTTAACCAAGGGGTTATATCAACCAAGGCAAACAAGCAGGGTAGAATATGGGAAGCTTTAGCTAAGGGGTCATATCAACCAAGGCAAACAAGCTATCTGTGGGAACAAAGCTTTTGTACCATGTCATCGTATTACCAGGTAAGAAGAGTAAGGAGGAAAGTGATGTCCAAAACGACTAAGCACCTAACTAAAATATCACAAATCGAGGAAGGAGATAGAAGACAATATGAACACAGACGAAGCATCAACACTGCCCGATGTGAGCTCCTGACAAAATGTGGAGGATTGGTTACAAATCCCTTTTCCATCTTACCGACTCGATAACAAGAGCAACACAACTTTGAAACATCATGGTGCATCACAGGATAAGGATGACGCTGGCAAAATGCGAGGGTTGATTGCAAACCATCTCCACTTGCCTTCTTTGAGGACTTATTAATGGGGAATGGGAATGGGAACCTTCTTTGAGTTCTTTGGGCATAAATGTGAACATACTGCAAAATTCTTACTTCGAGGTAAGTCTTTAAACAATCAACAAACACAATTAGCAAACAAGTGTGGAATGCCTGCTACAAGACTTTTAAACAACGGCTTCGAGCACACGCTCTTTATTTCCTACTTCTCATGATATCTAGAAAGCGGTAAAGTGTAGAAAGATAAACCAAAATCAGAAAGTAGAAAACGGATATCAATTTGTAGCAACAACAAGCAAAGCAAGAAAACCCGGAAAACTTCGAGCAAGCTTCACCAAGCAACAAAAAAGAGTCTGAAATCAAATGCTCGGAATAAGCGTTGAAGCATCACCGATGTAAAAATAAATGACAATCAGAAACTTAATCATATCCACATATTACACAATAAACCTGCATAAGACTCAAATCTCGACAAGCAAATGTGAATCACAAATATCAAGTAATCAGATAATGATGAACCAATTCCTAAAATCAAATAAAAATCTAACAATTTTTTGTTGATTTTGTAATATTTCTCATAACAAAAGTGATCATACCAGACCAGATGGATTATTAGAGCCCACAAGCTTTACGTCGAGCAGAGGTTGGAAGTGAGGTGGGGGGGGGGGGGGGGTACCTGCAAGATACTCCGATGCCAAAGTAAGATTCAGAATGATGGAAGCAAGTAAGAGTGAGTAAGTGTCATACCCCAATTTATGACCTAAGATCCCTGCTTCATTTGCATTGTTTTATATATACATCAAGGTCACAGAATATTGTAGGTTTCAAATGTTTCACCTTTGAGCTTTGACTGTGTAGAAATTATCGAGTGTTGTGAGCATTTTATCTTATGAATGACTAACCATTAATCAAGCACAAAGTGTATATTTTGCTTTTTGATTTCATGTGCAGGAAATAGGTCTGAAAGAAGAGCATCGGATGTCACACATCAATTAGGGTTTCGAGTCTCAGGATAAAATGGGGTCGATCGTTGATTCTCAAAGGCTGGTTCATCAAAAATAATTTCAGAGAATCGTGTGTTTATTTCCACACTTTGTCCAACAGACGGTCTCGAGTGCCTCTAATTTTTTCCGAAAGAATAGTCGAAGTTCTACTGCCATTAGTTCATGTGTGTTTCACATTTCTTTAAAATACAAAAAAAAAAACAAGCTATGCCAGTCATGTTCGATCATTTTGACCAAAAGTCATCTGCAAGTTTTCTCATGACGCGGAGTGAATTTCGTTAAAATAGAATGATTAAATTCAAAACCGTTCTAGAAGAATTTATTCAGAATACTTGGAATTTTCTTTATTTGAATTCAAGTGATATTTAAAGAGGAGCTACCAAGAGATCTCATTCAAGAATAATCATTTATCGCAGGAAATATTTATTCAAGAATATTTTGTGTGGTTATTTTGATGAATTTACATTATGGTTATTTGAACACACATGAAGCACTTATTCAAGAAGATATTGGGAAAAGAAATTTGATCCAATTAATCGTTCATCACAAGATTAAATACATGATGGTTACTGTTGTACCCCAAAATTTGCCCTCCCATTTCCTGAACATTTTCTCATCACAAGACCTTTGAAGATCAAGATCCAATTAGGGTTTCCTCTGCTCAAGACTTCTCCTTGCACTGTGGATTCAAAATTAGGGTTTGTGTTTGCCCAAGGATGTTTTGGCCTAAAATGCCTAAGATGACTTTCATGCTTCATATTGGACTCCCAAGTTTATCCTCACCAAGTTTCAAGTCTTGATTCCAAGTTTTGCCCAGTCAATTGGACAGTTGACTTAGAAATCAGCTGTATTAGGAAAAAAGTCAACTGTGGTCAATTGACAGTCAAACCTCATGATTTTTGACCCACATCAACATTATGAACTCACATGAACCATTTGATCAAGTTTGGATCACAATTCCATAAGAAATTTGATCAGATCATCAAAAGGGCAAAATGGTCATTTTTAGGGTTTTGACTGCACAAAGGCAATTTTTGACTGTTTGACCTAGCCAATGGTAAACCAAGCTCACACATGGACTCAAGGACTCAATGAAATGGTCTTGACACATTCATCAAGCTCAAAAGATCCCAAATGCACAAGATTGACAGTTGAATTTCCCAGTCAATTGATCAATTTTGACTGTATACTGAAAAGTCAAACTTTGACTTTTTGGTCAAAATCAAGAGTCAAGATTCATTTTTCATTAAAACTTGCCAAATCATGAAACTTGTTCACCAAGAAATCACAAAATGCAAATTAGGGTTTGAAAATGGAATTTTTCATAACTTAAAATTTTTCTAAGTTATGAAAAACCCTAATTTTTTCCCAACTTTGCCCCATCTTTTCACCAAAATCCATTTGGATTCAAACAATAGTCAAAACATGAAAATTGTAGCTTGTTACAACTTTGATTCACAAAGTTTTCTCATTTGAAGCTTGTATCTCAAGTTATATTTTTTTGAATAAGGGCACTAAACCATTTTTAACTTAGTGAAATTTAACCTATTTTGACAAGGTTTTCTACCCCACTTCAAGGCCATTTTTCATACCCTTCCACTTGGAATTTTGATTTGCATTTCAAAGATGGATTGTAGTACACATTCCAAACTTTCCAAAATGTCCAAGAACTCATCAAACAACCTCATAACTTGAGAGATTCGAATTTCACAAGTCGGCAAAAATTCACTTTTGTTCTTCATCAAAGCATGTTCATAAACTTTGCAAATTTGAACTCAGCATAGTTTGTGCTACTTTACAGGTCCTTAAACCAAATTACACTCCTTAATTTAATGCAAAACCATTGAACCAAGTTGTTATTCTAAGCCTTTGGTCATTACACAAGGAACTAAGCCTAAACTAGAAAAAGCACTATTTCCATTCTTGAAAAGAAGAACTTTATGTCAAGTTTGCAATCCAAGTGGTACAATCAAGATCTTCTTGGCACAAGTTTGTGAGCAAATTGCACTGATCAAGGCAAGGGATAGCAGCATAGTGGGAGGGCCTGTACTGACCTAGAGAGCAAAGTGGCATTTTGTAGCTTAAGTGTGAAGAAAGGTCCATAACTTATGCTAACTCTCTCTTCAGCAAAAAGACACAACACAAAAGCTATCAAACACATTCCATAGAACATACCCAAGCTTTGGCACGAGTCCTGAACCTCCCAAGCATCCTCCATCTCAAAATCACCTTGAAACTGCACAAACAGGGGAAGCCCTGCAGATTGAGTGCTATCTCTCAATCCCTTCGAGCATTCTTGCCCAAACTTGTTCCTCTACCTTCCTTACAACATATGCAAGCTAACCCTGTCCTTAAACCTGACCTGTAACACCTCCAAGCCACTTCACCATTTTTAAATTTCTGTTTTGCAGTTGGAGTTCACTAGCTCGATTCAGGGAGTTTCAAGATAAAGTAGGACTTGGAAAAGCATCCTTACACTTCAAGGAAGCTATACAAGTCATCATTTCACTCTGAAACATCCTCCATTGCCAAGCTCGATTCCAACTGAACAGGTATATTCATGGAGTTCTATCTCTCTTATTAGGCATTGTTAGCTTTAGGTTTTTGAAGAAAACATGTCACAATCATAGCCCTGAACACGCTCATATGATTAGATTTCATTTATGTTTCGTGTGCTTAGAGAATTTCATGTCTGAACATTGATGAAAAGTTAGGTCAGAAATTGGGGGAGGAGAAATTCTCCCTCATCTTAGAGAGATAGGTCAAGTTATTTATATGGTTGAAACCGTCTCTTCATGCTGAACATTTCTTGTGTTATGAGTTTTTGCTGAAAAGCCAAGAATCAGGAGTTAGACATTGAAGAACAGGGGCGCGCGTTTTTCAAATGTTTGAAGCTGGAGGTTGAAGAAGGAGTGGAGTGGGTTGGGCCTGTGTTATTTTGCTTTTCACACCATCTTTTTTTATTCACACCCCCCTGAGCCCATTTGTTCATTTTTTAACATTTTTGACTTTTTCTTTTTTGGTTGACTTTGTTTATTTTTTCTCATGACATTAAAAAATTAAAAACATTTTTTCCATCATTTTTTGTATTTATTGCATATTTATTTGTTATTCTCTTTTGTTTGAACATAAATATTATATATATACTATTATTAGAATAAATAGAAAAATAGTGAAAATACATTTTTATTTTTATTTACCTTCTGAAAATATTTCACACAAAAAAATACTCTTTTATTTATTTTATTAAAATATTAAATAAATATTTATTTTGTGTATAATGCACATTTAAGAAATTAATATATGTATATATATATATATATATATATGTTTATTAATATATTTAAGATAAAATATGAAGATACTTGAATTTTTTCACTTTATTAATATTTGATACAAAAATACTTTTTTTTTACAATATACTTCATTATTATTTTATTTTTATAAATAACAAATAAATAGTTGTGTTAAATTAGATAATAATGCATTTTCTTTAAAATTAGGGTTTTTACCCTAAATTCAAAATACTCCAAAAATAATACATTTTATTTTTCTTTTCTCTTTTACATAAATAATATTTTTTTTCATACATATACAAAACATTTTTTGTGCATCTTGCATTTTTATTTAATTTTTGTACATTATTTAAATTGCAAATATTCAAAATGATGTAATAATTTAGATTTAAATTCTTGTCAATATCCCCATTTGAACATTTGTACCCCCCTTCCCATATTTGGCTTTGTAATAGCTTAGTAATTTTAATTTCGTACTTTATTGCTTTCTAATGATAACATGTTAGAATTAGGGTTTGTATGCGAAAAACGATAAAGAATAGTTTGACCTAATACAAGATAAACAAGCATGAAAATGGACACAAATCACACTTGCACCCCCTAGGGTATTCCACTTGTTGCCTTTCAAATAAATGGGCCATATTGCATGTTGAACTTCTTTGGGCAAAGCAAACAATTTGAATGATCATAGTCCCTCGATAAAACTTTTCAAAAACAAACAAAAACAAATGATCAAGTCCCTTAAAAATTGCCCAAAGACATTTAACGCCGTTGCAATTATGGTCTAAACGATGACCCGCGCCTGTCCCTCTCACATCCTAACACAAGATTGTCCACCAAATACAATGGTGGAACAAACTTGTTAAAAGGGTTAAAACATAGCAATAATCTTTTGAGAAATTTAGGAGTAGATAACCTCTTAGTTACTTGAATCAAACTTGCAAAACAAAACACTTGCCTAATTTCAAAACCACACCTCACTACACTTTCAAAACAACTTTCAAAAACAAATGAAAACCTTTTCAAAAGACATACATCTTTGTATACATCCCCACATGGATCATTACAAAGGTTGCCACCACATTGGCATCTTTTCAAAACATTTTCAAAACCCACACACAAAGCACCATTTAAAACAATTGAAAATAAAGGGCAAGTGATCTAAGCAAGTAACTAAGAGCCCATGGATAACCATGGATAGAAAGGGTGCTAATACATTCCCTTTCTATAATCTACTCCCCGAACCCAAGAAAACATCTCAAAAGGTTTTTGCTGTGCTTTTTTTAACCTTTCCTTAGGATAAAATAAAAAGTCGGTGGCGACTCTTGCTAACCGCAACATTTGCGAATACAAACGCAAAACCTCAAGTCAGTTCTCCCACCGTATCACAGAACTGGCGACTCTGCTGGGGAAAACTTTTAAAAGTGGAGTAACCTTAGGGCTTAGATCACCTTTGTTTTCAATTGTTTGCTTTGTTTGCTTTTATATTTGTGGGCTTTGCATCGGAGTTTCATAGATCCTAACCCGGATCTGGGAAATACCCTTTTTAGGTAGCATAATCTGTGAGGGACCTGTCCGGCGTAGACCAACATGGGTGAAGCAGTGGCTATGTTGGTGTGGCATCTTAGTCTGTACCTGTATCCCTTGTGTTGTAACGGGGAGAATATAGGTCTTCTAAGGGGTCATTTAACACCAACCAACCTTAGAACCCTAAATTGACCAACTTGGCTATTAGGACAGTAGCAGTATGCTACACTCATTGAGGCTAAACTCTCGAGATGGTTCTGGCCGCGAGAAAAGATTGCGATGCTGGAGTTATGACCGATTGAGGGTAGCCAATGATTTGAGATCCTCTAGAACCCGGTTACTTCTGATAGGACAGGTTTTAACCAACAAAACCAAAAGAGGATAATACCTGAAACTCATGCTGGCCTGAAACCTAAGGGTGTCTTGTGTGACTTGTGTGCCTTATCTGTCTATGTGAATATTTGTGGTGTGCTTCATCATAGCATCATTCCATCATACCATTGCATGCATCCTGTATAAAGGGCTAACCCATTTCAAAGACAAAAAAAAGGTTTCATCTTTGCTCTGTTTTGTAGGACATCATGTTGCCCGTGTGTAGAAATACTGTCCGTCTCAACTTTGTTCAACCACCAGTTTTACTCAAGGATTTGGTTGGGAGGATTCCAAACACTACCTCCTTCATCAACAGACATGGTTCTCTCCTTGGCTTGATCACTGCAAAATGGGACCAACAACTGATAAGTGTTCTGACCCAGTTTTATGACCCTCTGTACCATTGTTTCACCTTTCAAGACTTCCAGCTGGTTCCTACCCTGGAAGAGTTCTCTTATTTGCTGGGGATCCCTGTCTTGGAACAAACTCCATTCACTGGTTTGGAAAAGACTCCTAGGCCTGAAGAGATTGCTGCATTTCTCCCCTTGACCAAAGAAGAGGTATTGTCCAACTGGGAAACTAGGAATGGGATCAAGGGCTTTTTGGTCAAATTTCTGGTTGGCAAGGCTAATGATTTCTGGAATGACTTGGATTTCAAGGCATACGAGGATATTTTGGCTCTTTTGATCTATGGTCTGGTATTGTTTCCCAACCCTGACACTTTTATCAGTATCCATGTCGTAAGGATCTTCGTGTCTCGAAATCCGGTACCCACTCTTTTGGGTGATGTCCTACAACAACTCTATGCTCGTACTGCTCGAAAACGGGGAACTCCGTGGTGTTGTGCTCCTTTGCTAGTAAGGTGGTTTATTTCGCACCTTCCTAAGTTCGTGCTGAAGAATGAAGAAGGAAAAGGTTGGGCTCGGAGGTTAATGGCTCTCACTGATAATGACATCACCTGGACTCTCAGAGGGTTGGATGAGGTAGCTGTTATTGACCGTTGCGGAGAATACCCTAATGTTCCGTTGATTGGTATCCAAGGAGGAATCTCTTACAATCCGTGCTTAGCTCTCCGACAGTTTGGAAGAGCCAGAGGAGATGGGCCTCATGAAATGCTGGTTCCTCACTTCCATTTTGAGTTTCAGGCAGACAGTGACAAACTACGCCAGGGATTCATTAAAGCTTGGGACAGAATTCACAAAGCTGACCCACGTGAATTGGGACCAAAGACTTCCCTGCCTTTGAAACCCTATTGCAAGTGGGTCCGCATCCGTGCTCAGAAGTTAGGCATGCCCTACGAAGCTGTTAGACCTCTCACTCTTGAATCTCCTGACGAGGATGGGGTTCCTCCAACTGTCCTCCCTCCTCAGATACCTACTGATTTTGACACCATGAAGAGATCTTGGGCGCAGCTTAAGGAAGAACGGGATTTCTATCGAGAGAAGTTCAACGAGAAGGAACGGAAGATTCAGAGGCTGACTAAGCAATTGGAGGAAGAACGGGTCCTGAACAACTACATCAGCACTGAAAAGAGGAGGCCATGGGAGCATTGATGAGCTTTGATGTTTCCTTTTGTAGTTTTATTTCCTTTTCAGTATTTTTCATTCCTGTAATGCCTAAGGGCAAGTTGTTGAACTATTGAAAATTTTAATCTAATGAAGTGTGTTTCCCTTTTTTTGTCTACAAAGTTGAATCTTGTTTGTCTTTGAAAACATAAAACATACGCATTCCATTGCACCATATGCATAGCAGGTACCCTATTTCACAGGTTGCTTAATTTTCTTCGCTGTTTGTGTGAACAGTCATCATGAACCCAGAATCATCCAGTGAGCAAGCAATCAAGGCCCTTCAGGCCCAAAGTGCACAGTTTCAAGAGATGGTCCTAAGCCTAGCCCAAGGTCAGCAAGAGTTGAAGACTTTACTCATGAAGAAGAAGAAGAAAAAGAGGACTGCATTGTTCAACACCGGACGCAGATTTGGGAACACACTCCATAATGAAGCTGATCCAACCACTTCTTCTGCTGAGAAGAACAGTCCCCAAGGGGGAGGAGCTCCTAGTCCCGCAGTCTCCGACAACGAGACGGACTATAACGACGAACAATACCCACCTGCTGCTGACAGATACAAGCAATTGGAGGACCGCTTGAGCGCCATGGAGATTCAGAATGTGTCGGGGCTGGATTTCGGATATTTGGGATTATCTTCTGGAGTAGTAATTCCACACAAGTTTAAGGCACCTGCCTTCGCCAAGTATGATGGGGTCTCCTGCCCAAAGCTGCATCTGAGGTCGTACGTAAGGAAAATCCAACCTTACACGGCGGATAAGAACCTCTGGATTCACTTCTTCCAAGATAGCCTCTCGGGGTCACAGCTTGAATGGTTCTACCAATTGGATGGAGCTAGCATCCGACACTGGGAAGATTTGGCAACCGCATTCTACAGACAATACCAATACAATTCTGATCTCGCTCCTACGCGTACCCAACTTCAGGGTATGTCTCTAGGGACGGGTGAAGGGTTCAAAGAGTACGCTCAAAAATGGAGAGATTTGGCTGGCAGGGTGCAGCCTCCATTGACTGATCGAGAACTGGTCGATATGTTTCTGGGGACGTTGTCTGGTCCGTTTTTCAATCATTTGGTTGGTAACTCCTCCGCTGGATTTACAGATTTGATATTAACGGGAGAAAGAATTGAAGCTGGCATCAGGTCAGGCAAGATACAAAAGGCTGCCTCCACAAGTGCTGAGAAGAGGCCGTTTAAGAAAGAAGCAAGTGCCGTCTATGGTCCTAGAAGACAAGTCAAGCCCGAAAGTCGCCAAGCCGTCAATGCTTTGGTCATCTCAAAACCTGTTGCTGCTCCTCAGCAGTACAATCAACAAAGAAGCGAAAGGCCCAAGAGGCAGTATACCCGACTGAGTATGACCTTATCTCAAATTTTACCCCAACTGTTATCCACCAACCTGGTGACCCTCAAAGAAGCTCCTAAGGTCGTCAACACTGCGTCTCCTAAGTATAACCCAAATGCCCGGTGTGCTTATCATTCTGATAGTCCCGGGCACACTACTGATGATTGCTGGGCCTTGAGAAACAAAGTACAAGATCTGATCGACGCAAAGGAAATTCAGTTTGAAGCCCCGGAAAGACCAAATGTTGTAACTGCTCCTATGCCCCAGCATAGAGTAAATGCCATTGAGGAAGAAATGTATGCTGTTTCGGTAGATGAAGTTGTCACCCCTCTGAAGACTGTCAAGAAGAACCTACTGCGGGCCGGTTTATTTCCGGGTTGCAGTAAAGGTTGCCTGTTCTGTGTTGTTTCCCCATCTGGTTGTCCCTTGTTGAGATTAGGCGTCCAAAGCCTAATGGATACCAAGGAGATTCTATTCAAGAAGTCTGCTGTTCAGTTGGTTCCAATAAAAGAAGTTTCTGTGATTACCATCTTCAAAAATCCAATCAAGGCTCTCCCGAAGAAGCCTGTTCAAATCATGACAGTTGCGCCTGTGATCATTACTGTTCCGGGGCCTCTCCCCTACGTGTCTGATAAAGCTGTCCCCTGGCATTATGGGGTAGACGTGTATGTGAATGGAATCAAACAAGAATTCGACGCTGGTGCCAGTATCTGCGATATCACTGGTCCAGCCAAAGTTACCCGCAGTGGCAGGCTCTTCTCGCCTGACATTGCACCGCCCGCTATTCGAAGACCCCTTCTTATAAAACCTACAAGTATACCTGTTACTGTTGCTGATCAAGTTGTTTCCCCTGCTGCCGAGTCATCAAATGCTCGGGGCAAAGAGATTGAAGAAGAGCCTGCCCGGAAGGAGGCACCAATACCTATAAATGCTGAGGCCTCCCGACAAGAAATGGAGGAGATTCTGAAAATAATAAAGAAGAGTGATTTTAATGTTGTCGAGCAGTTGGGGCATACACCCTCCAAGATCTCCCTGCTCTCCTTATTGCTATGCTCCGAGGCCCATGCTAAGGCCTTGATCTCATTTCTCAAGACGGCCCATGTGCCGCAGGAAACGTCTGCAGTCCAGTTCACTGATTGCATAGCTAATCTGACAGCAGACAATGGCTTGGGTTTTTCAGATGCTGACCTAACCGCGAAAGGGAGAGACCACAATGATGCCCTGCATGTCTCTATTGAATGCAGGGGCACTACTCTGGCACATGTATTGGTGGATACTGGATCTTCTTTGAATGTTCTACCGAAAAAGGCTTTAGATCGTCTGGATTATGAAGGCCTGGAATTGAAGCCCAGCAATATCATCGTCAGGGCCTTTGATGGTTCAAAAAGGATGGTTCATGGAGAGGTTAACATCCCTATTCGTGTGGGCTCTCAAGTGTTTGACTCTACCTTTTACGTGATGGATATACGTCCATCGTACTCTTGTCTACTGGGTCGACCTTGGATCCATAAAGCTGGGGCAGTGACCTCCACCTTGCACCAGAAGCTGAAGTATCCCGTCAGGGGGAAGATCGTCACTGTGCAAGGAGAGGAGGAGTATATGGTGAGCCATTTGAATTCCTTCAGGTACATTGAGATGGACGGGGAGTTTATTGAAACCCCCTTTCAACATTTCGAGGAAGTACATCCAATTTCAGCAGCTGCAGAGACAATGGCCGAAGAGAATGATTCCTTGAAGATGGCTTCCCTAAGGGATGCCCGGGCTGTGGTTCAGAAAGGCAATTGTGCACACTGGGGTCAGCTTCCTGACTTCACTCAGAAGAACGACAAGTTTGGGCTAGGCTTTACTGCGGAGGCTCAGAGGGCTGTGCGCAAAGAGAAGATCAGAAAGGCTCCGGTGTTTATCTCCAGCTCAAGGGTGAATGCTATCGAGGAGGATGTGGAGGAAGTTGAGTTTGACAGTTGGATCTACCCGACTACCAGCAACGGACCAAGCAACTGGACGACGAAGGATTTTACCCCTATCACATTTGTCACGCAGTAATTAATTTCTTTTGATTTCCGATTTGTAACAAACAATATGTTAAAACTTTGTTGGCTCGGTGTCCTACCCGGGGCATCGTAGCTCCATTTGTGAGGGCTTTTTGTATGAAATTTTCATATATCATCAATCAAAACATTGGACGTTTGTTGCATTTCAAACCTTTTGCTCTTTTCCTTTCTGTGTTATATATATTGCAAAACAGCTATATTTACACACACTCACTTATACAGGTTTCAATCCACTCTGGATCTCACTGGTAACAGCTCTGCTACCGCCAGTTATGACTTCGAAAATCCGATCAACTTGGCCAAAGACGAAGGTGAAGATGATTGCGAAGTGACTGGTGAACTCGCAAGACTGCTACTCCAGGAAGAGAGAGCTATTCAACCACATGAAGAGCTTGTGGAAACAATTAACCTGGGTACTGAGACGGATAGGAAAGAGGTCAAGATTGGTGCCAATCTAGAGCTCAGCGTGAAGCAACGATTGATCCAGATGCTACAAGACTACATGGAGATTTTTGCTTGGTCCTATGAAGATATGCCTGGTTTGGATGCCGACATTGTAGTTCACCATCTGCCAACCAAGGAAGATTGCCCTCCGGTAAAGCAAAAAGTCTGACGGATGCGTCCAGAGATGTCTGAAAAGATCAAAGCCGAGGTTATGAAGCAGTTTGATGCCGGGTTCCTTGCAGTGACTTCCTACCCCCAGTGGGTTGCCAATGTGGTGCCAGTACCGAAGAAGGACGGTAAAGTCAGAATGTGTGTCGACTACAGGGATTTGAACAGGGCCAGCCCCAAGGATGACTTCCCCCTACCTCACATCGATGTCCTTGTTGACAATACAGCTCAACACAAGGTGTTCTCCTTCATGGATGGTTTTTCAGGGTATAATCAGATTAAGATGGCTCCAGAGGATATGGAGAAGACTACCTTTGTGACTCAGTGGGGCACCTTCTGTTATAAGGTCATGCCATTCGGATTGAAAAATGCTGGGGCAACCTATCAACGTGCCATGGTTGCTTTATTTCATGATATGATCCATCATGAGATTGAAGTATACGTTGATGACATGATTGCGAGGTCTCAAACTGAGGAGGAGCACCTTGACCATCTGAGGAAGTTGTTTGACCGACTCAAGTTATACAAGTTGAGGTTGAATCCCAACAAATGCACCTTTGGGGTAAGGTCCGGAAAATTGCTAGGTTTCATTGTGAGTGATAAGGGTATTCAGGTGGACCCTGCCAAGGTAAAAGCCATTCAAGAGATGCCGACTCCAAAAACAGAGAAAGAAGTCAGAGGTTTCCTAGGACGACTGAATTACATTGCCCGATTCATCTCACATCCGACCGCTACTTGTGAGCCAATCTTCAAATTACTGAAGAAAGATCAAGTAGTACGCTGGAATGATGAATGTCAGGCTGCCTTTGAGAGGATAAAGGAATACCTCCAAGAGCCACCCATTCTTATGCCACCGGTGGAAGGAAGACCTCTGATACTATACTTGACAGTACTTGACAATTCAATGGGGTGTGTGCTGGGGCAGCATGACGAGTCTGGCCGAAAAGAGCACGCTATTTATTACTTGAGCAAAAAGTTTACCGACTGTGAGTCTCGTTACTCACTGCTTGAGAAAACTTGCTGCGCTCTTGTATGGGCTGCTCGCCGGCTGAGACAGTATATGCTGACTCACACTACCTTATTGATTTCAAAGATGGATCCCATCAAGTACATATTTGAAAAGCCCGCTCTGTCTGGAAGAATAGCGAGATGGCAAATGATCTTGACGGAATATGACATCCAGTATACAACTCAGAAAGCAATTAAGGGGAGTGTACTGGCAGATCATTTGGCACACCAACCTGTGGATGATTACCAATCATTGAACTTTGATTTTCCGGACGAAGACATCATGGTGGTAACTGACTGTGAAGTACCTGGACCGGATGAAGGACCTGAGGAAGGATCCCGATGGTCTATGCATTTTGATGGAGCCTCCAATGCTTTGGGTAACGGAATCGGCGCTGTAATCATATCTCCCAAAGGAACTCATACTCCCCTCACCGCCCGATTATGTTTCAACTGCACCAACAATATGGCAGAATACGAGGCATGTATCATGGGTTTACAAGCTGCAATCGACTTAAGGATAAAATTTCTAAGTGTCTTCGGAGATTCCGCTCTCGTGATCAATCAGATCAAAGGCGAGTGGGATACGAAACACCCGAATCTTATTCCTTACAAGGAGTATGTGTCGACCTTGCTCCCTCACTTTGAAGAGATAACTTTTGAGCATTTCCCCAGAGAGGAGAATCAGCTAGCGGACGCACTAGCCACGATGTCTTCAATGTTCAAAGTTAAATGGGACAATGAGGCTCCCCGAATCATAATCTGGAAGTTGGATGAACCGGCATACTGCTGCGAGCTCGAGGCTGAGAAGGTGACTGAAAAACCCTGGTATCACGAGGTAAAGAGGTACTTGGAAGTTCAGGAATACCCTGAAGGTGCATCTGTCAATGATATAAAGTTCATGAGGAGATTTGCTGCAAAATTCTTCCTCAGCAACGGCATTCTCTACAAACGGAATCATGATTCAACTCTGCTACGTTGTGTGGATAAGGCTGAAGCAGAGAAAATCATGATAGAACTTCATGAAGGTACGTTTGGAACCCATTCCAGTGGACACACCATGGCTAAGAAAATCCTTCGGGCAGGATATTTCTGGTCCACAATGGAAGCCGATTGTTACCAACACTCCCGAACTTGTCATAAATGCCAGATCTATGCTGACAAGGTGCATATCCCTCCGGTTCCTTTGAATGTCCTGACGGCACCTTGGCCTTTCGCAATGTGGGGCATCGATATGATCGGTGAGATCCGACCAACGGCATCCAATGGGCATCGCTTCATCTTGGTGGCGATCGATTACTTCACGAAATGGGTTGAGGCAGCTTCCTATGCCACAGTAACCAAGAGCGTCGTGGCACGTTTCATCCGGCATAATCTGATCTGTCGGTACGGCGTCCCAGAAAGAATCATTACGGATAATGGTACCAATCTCAATAACAAAATGATCACTGAACTCTGTGAACAATTCAAGATACAGCACCATAATTCTTCTCCCTACCGGCCGAAGATGAATGGGGCTGTAGAGGCAGCCAATAAAAATATCAAGAAAATTGTGCAGAAGATGACAGTGACCTATAAAGATTGGCACGAGATGTTACCGTTCGCTCTTCATGGGTACCGCACCTCAGCAAGGACATCAACCGGGGCAACTCCTTTCTCCTTGGTCTATGGCATGGAGGCAGTCTTGCCAATTGAAATCCAGATACCCTCTCTCCGGATAATGAAGGATGCAGACTTGAATGAAGATGATTGGATCCAGACTCGACTTGATCAATTAAATCTGATTGACGAAAAGAGGCTCACTGCTATCTGTCATGGTCAAACGTATCAGAAACGGATGATCAGGGCATTTAACAAGAAAGTCAGACCGCAAGAGTATCAAGTTGGGGACCTGGTAATCAAACGCATCATCCTTCCTCAAAGTGATCCCCGGGGCAAATGGACCCCTACGTATGAAGGGCCATTTGTGGTCAAGCGTGTGTTCTCAGGAGGAGCCATGATCCTAACCACCATGGATGGTGACGACCTTCCTCACCCCGCCAATGCAGACATAGTGAAAAAATACTACGCATAAATAAAAGACCCGCTAGGTCGACATACCTAGGCAAAAATAGGGGCTTCCCGGCGAACCAAAAGGGTTCGGGCAAAAATAAGGGATGAAATGAATAAAAAATCTGTACACCCGGCAAGTCGAAAACCTGAAAAGGCGGCTTGGGCAAAAATGGGTATCCCGGTGGACTGAAAACCCGAAAGGGCGGTCCAGGCAAAAGTTAGGGATAAAAGCGTAACACATTGTCTCATTGGATCACTTCGCATCCAGAATTCGACATCGACTATCTGGCTCCAGATTTCGGCATTGACCAATCAGCTTCATCTTCAACTAGGTAGCAAAGCGATGAGACGTTCGAAGACATAAAGGCAATAGCAGAGTTGGAACCCAGTGGGATTGTTCACATAGCTGTTTTGTTTCCTTTTTCAAATTGTAAACTCTATACTATTTGGCGATGTCCTCTTACTAGGATGTCAGCCTCTTGTACAAAAACGCCTATTCACAGGCAAAGTTTAAATCAATACAGATTCACTTGTCCATACAAATTACCATTGTTTTCTTTTTCTGTTTTGCGAAGAACGTCCAATGTTCATTGTTGATATATGCATTTGACATTAAATTGCTGATTCATAAATATTTGCATATAAAACAAGAGATTAATTACAGGTGACATCAAAGACAGGGGCAATGTGGAGTTGTCTAATGCAGTCTGGTTGTTTTGTCCGCCAAGGCACCAAGGTAGGTTCAACTGAAGAATGTGGCCAAATCATCTCAATTCCCCGCAGAGTAAAACAGGATGCGACAATACTTTCCCCAAGCGGAGTTGGTTCCCCGTCGATCCTGAAAAGGCACAACATTCCCCGGCAGGTCTTAAAGCTCATCCCCAGTAGATTCTGCAAGCTTATCCCCTGCGAAGCACGGACGTCTCACCCGAGTTTTATTTAGAGTTATTTCCTCACAAGGACTTATAACTGGGTTATCCTCAGCTAAAAGCCACGGAAGACCGCTCTCGGCAAAGTTCCTTCAATCCCCAGCGAAGTCTATCTTTGGTATTCCCAAGCAAAGTTTATCTTTGGAGTTCCCCAGCGGAGTTTATCATCATTATCCTCAGCGGAATCCATCGTTAAAGTCCTCAGCAGGCCTCTCATCAAAACCTCGGCCAAGTATCTTTTCCACAGAGCAACTTCCCGGCCGTTCGTCAAGGATTTATTTTCCTAAAGGCGAAATTACATCCATAAACATTTCACATTTTCATACATCTTGCTTACATACATGATGAAACGCATACAACACTATCTCATGTTGAACATCATGATATCATGCATATCATACATCATGACATTGCATACAACTTACGTTTTTGCCTTTTCAGGAAAAGGACAATCCCAAAGACAATTACCGTCAACTGTCGCAATTCCAGATCCGATACCTGTATCTAGCCAGGGCACATCTGAGAGTGATCAGTTTTCAAACTCGATTCCTGTATCTAGCCAGGGCACGTCTGAAAAGTTCGAAGATTCGATTCCTGTATCCAGCCAGGGCACATCTATCAACTACAACATCTCCAGATTCGATTCCTGTATCCAGCCAGGGCATATCTGTTGACCACGTTTCCAGACTCGATTCCTGTTTCTAGCCAGGGCACGTCTGAAGAGTTCGAAGATTCGATTCCTGTATCCAGCCAGGGCACATCTATTAACGACTATTTCCATATTCGACTCCTGTATCCAGCCAGGGCATATCTGTGAACAACCAATTGTAGATTCAATACCTGTATCCAGCCAGGGCATATCTGCATAAGGAGACTGAGGATTAAACACCTGTAACAAGCCAGGAAAACATCCGTCTTTCTCAAATACACAAGTTCTCGCTAAGGAATCTCTTATGCGATCGACACTTCCAAATGGCATCTATAAGCCCATTCCCGACACCACATTGTTGAGACTCCAGCATGCGAGTGCAAATTTCCGGGCACTCTAGTGTCCAATCTCCTTTTACCCTCGAGTCACGAAAGGCAAACTTGCCAATCTAACTCTTCAGGTTCAAGAAGATTGAACAGGGGCAACTGTTGTACCCCAAAATTTGCCCTCCCATTTCCTGAACATTTTCTCATCACAAGACCTTTGAAGATCAAGATCCAATTAGGGTTTCCTCTGCTCAAGACTTCTCCTTGCACTGTGGACTCAAAATTAGGGTTTGTGTTTGCCCAAGGATGTTTTGGCCTAAAATGCCTAAGATGACTTTCATGCTTCATATTGGACTCCCAAGTTTATCCTCACCAAGTTTCAAGTCTTGATTCCAAGTTTTGCCCAGTCAATTGGACAGTTGACTTAGAAATCAGCTGTATTAGGAAAAAAGTCAACTGTGGTCAATTGACAGTCAAAACTCATGATTTTTGACCCACATCAACATTATGAACTCACATGAACCATTTGATCAAGTTTGGATCACAATTCCATAAGAAATTTGATCAGATCATCAAAAGGGCAAAATGGTCATTTTTAGGGTTTTGACTGCACAAAGGCAATTTTTGACTGTTTGACCTAGCCAATGGTAAACCAAGCTCACACATGGACTCAAGGACTCAATGAAATGGTCTTGACACATTCATCAAGCTCAAAAGATCCCAAATGCACAAGATTGACAGTTGAATTTCCCAGTCAATTGATCAATTTTGACTGTATACTGAAAAGTCAAACTTTGACTTTTTGGTCAAAATCAAGAGTCAAGATTCATTTTTCATTAAAACTTGCCAAATCATGAAACTTGTTCACCAAGAAATCACAAAATGCAAATTAGGGTTTGAAAATGGAATTTTTCATAACTTAGAATTTTTCTAAGTTATGAAAAACCCTAATTTTTTCCCAACTTTGCCCCATCTTTTCACCAAGATCCATTTGGATTCAAACAATAGTCAAAACATGAAAGTTGTAGCTTGTTGCATAATCTACAACTTTTATTCACAAAGTTTTCTCATTTGAAGCTTGTATCTCAAGTTATATTTTTTTGAATAAGGGCACTAAACCATTTTTAACTTAGTGAAATTTAACCTATTTTGACAAGGTTTTCTACCCCACTTCAAGGCCATTTTTCATACCCTTCCACTTGGAATTTTGATTTTCATTTCAAAGATGGATTGTAGTACACATTCCAAGCTTTCCAAAATGTCCAAGAACTCATCAAACAACCTCATAACTTGAGAGATTCGAATTTCGCAAGTTGGCAAAAATTCACTTTTGTTCTTCATCAAAGCATGTTCATAAACTTTGCAAATTTGAACTCAGCATAGTTTGTGCTACTTTACAGGTCCTTAAACCAAATTACACTCCTTAATTTAATGAAAAACCATTGAACCAAGTTGTTATTCTAAGCCTTTGGTTATTACACAAGGAACTAAGCCTAAACTAGAAAAAGCACTATTTCCATTCTTGAAAAGAAGAACTTTATGCCAAGTTTGCAATCCAAGTGGTACAATCAAGATCTTCTTGGCACAAGTTTGTGAGCAAATTGCACTGATCAAGGCAAGGGATAGCAGCATAGTGGGAGGGCCTGTACTGACCTAGAGAGCAAAGTGGCATTTTGTAGCTTAAGTGTGAAGAAAGGTCCATAACTTATGCTAACTCTCTCTTCAGCAAAAAGACACAACACAAAAGCTATCAAACACATTCCATAGAACATACCCAAGCTTTGGCACGAGTCCTGAACCTCCCAAGCATCCTCCATCTCAAAATCACCTTGAAACTGCACAAACAGGGGAAGCCCTGCAGATTGAGTGATATCTCTCAATCCCTTCGAGCATTCTTGTCCAAACTTGTTCCTCTACCTTCCTTACAACATATGCAAGCTAACCCTGTCCTTAAACCTGACCTGTAACACCTCCAAGCCACTTCACCATTTTTAAATTTCTGTTTTGCAGTTGGAGTTCACTAGCTCGATTCAGGGAGTTTCAAGATAAAGTAGGACTTGGAAAAGCATCCTTACACTTCAAGGAAGCTATACAAGTCATCATTTCACTCTGAAACATCCTCCATTGCCAAGCTCGATTCCAACTGAACAGGTATATTCATGGAGTTCTATCTCTCTTATTAGGCATTGTTAGCTTTAGGTTTTTGAAGAAAACATGTCACAATCATAGCCCTGAACACGCTCATATGATTAGATTTCATTTATGTTTCGTGTGCTTAGAGAATTTCATGTCTGAACATTGATGAAAAGTTAGGTCAGAAATTGGGGGAGGAGAAATTCTCCCTCATCTTAGAGAGATAGGTCAAGTTATTTATATGGTTGAAACCGTCTCTTCATGCTGAACATTTCTTGTGTTATGAGTTTTTGCTGAAAAGCCAAGAATCAGGAGTTAGACATTGAAGAACAGGGGCGCGCGTTTTTCAAATGTTTGAAGCTGGAGGTTGAAGAAGGAGTGGAGTGGGCTGGGCCTGTGTTATTTTGCTTTTCACACCATCTTTTTTTATTCACACCCCCCTGAGCCCATTTGTTCATTTTTTAACATTTTTGACTTTTTCTTTTTTGGTTGACTTTGTTTATTTTTTCTCATGACATTAAAAAATTAAAAACATTTTTTCCATCATTTTTTGTATTTATTGCATATTAATTTGTTATTCTCTTTTGTTTGAACATAAATATTATATATATACTATTATTAGAATAAATAGAAAAATAGTGAAAATACATTTTTATTTTTATTTACCTTCTGAAAATATTTCACACAAAAAAATACTCTTTTATTTATTTTATTAAAATATTAAATAAATATTTATTTTGTGTATAATGCACATTTAAGAAATTAATATATGTATATATATATATATATATATATGTTTATTAATATATTTAAGATAAAATATGAAGATACTTGAATTTTTTCACTTTATTAATATTTGATACAAAAATACTTTTTTTTTACAATATACTTCATTATTATTTTATTTTTATAAATAACAAATAAATAGTTGTGTTAAATTAGATAATAATGCATTTTCTTTAAAATTAGGGTTTTTACCCTAAATTCAAAATACTCCAAAAATAATACATTTTATTTTTCTTTTCTCTTTTACATAAATAATATTTTTTTTCATACATATACAAAACATTTTTTGTGCATCTTGCATTTTTATTTAATTTTTGTACATTATTTAAATTGCAAATATTCAAAATGATGTAATAATTTAGATTTAAATTCTTGTCAATATCCCCATTTGAACATTTGTACCCCCCTTCCCATATTTGGCTTTGTAATAGCTTAGTAATTTTAATTTCGTACTTTATTGCTTTCTAATGATAACATGTTAGAATTAGGGTTTGTATGCGAAAAACGATAAAGAATAGTTTGACCTAATACAAGATAAACAAGCATGAAAATGGACACAAATCACACTTGCACCCCCTAGGGTATTCCACTTGTTGCATTTCAAATAAATGGGCCATATTGCATGTTGAACTTCTTTGGGCAAAGCAAACAATTTGAATGATCATAGTCCCTCGATAAAACTTTTCAAAAACAAACAAAAACAAATGATCAAGTCCCTTAAAAATTGCCCAAAGACATTTAACGCCATTGCAATTATGGTCTAAACGATGACCCGCGCCTGTCCCTCTCACATCCTAACACAAGATTGTCCACCAAATACAATGGTGGAACAAACTTGTTAAAAGGGTTAAAACATAGCAATAATCTTTTGAGAAATTTAGGAGTAGATAACCTCTTAGTTACTTGAATCAAACTTGCAAAACAAAACACTTGCCTAATTTCAAAACCACACCTCACTACACTTTCAAAACAACTTTCAAAAACAAATGAAAACCTTTTCAAAAGACATACATCTTTGTATACATCCCCACATGGATCATTACAAAGGTTTCCACCACATTGGCATCTTTTCAAAACATTTTCAAAACCCACACACAAAGCACCATTTAAAACAATTGAAAATAAAAGGCAAGTGATCTAAGCAAGTAACTAAGAGCCCATGGATAACCATGGATAGAAAGGGTGCTAATACATTCCCTTTCTATAATCTACTCCCCGAACCCAAGAAAACATCTCAAAAGGTTTTTGCTGTGCTTTTTTTAACCTTTCCTTAGGATAAAATAAAAAGTCGGTGGCGACTCTTGCTAACCGCAACATTTGTGAATACAAACGCAAAACCTCAAGTCAGTTCTCCCACCGTATCACAGTTACTATTTTATTATAAGATCAATTCATGGGATTTATTTGATTTCTATTATAAAATGCAAGATTGAAGTCCTAAGGTTTGCATTATTATTTATTCATCATTCAACAATTCATCCAAGTATTATTCAATTATTTCCCAAATTCAAATGGAAGACTTGGAATTTTATCAAGACATATCAAGATTCTAAATTTCAATCGAAGATTCAAAGTTGTTCATGATTTTACAAAAGAATTGAAGGAATTATATTGGAAGACAAATTCCATTTGTGTTACAAATTTATTTGAGTTATTATTACAAAGTTGCAAAGAAGATACAAGTTTGTACAAAATATATTTTCAACACTAAAATAAATTCAGCCCAACAAAGTTGCTAATGCAGTCCATTTTGCAACCCATTTTCCAGCCCAATTTTGTTGCATTTTTACTGGTCAGCAAGGCAGCAAACTAGCTCAGAAATGCAGCATAGAAGTCCAAAGAAAAGATGCTGTAAAATGCTACGAACAGCCTAAAAAAACAGCAACATACAACAGCCCTAAATGCTTCCAAAATCTGCTGAAAACTGCTATACAGTCTGCTTCAACCTGAATCAAAGTAGCCACAGAATTGCATCAAAATGGTTTAAATAAATTGTGTGAACAAAGCATGAAAACATCTTGCCAAAACAATTCAAATCTCTATTATTCCCCTCCCCCCTAAAACTGCACATATTTCACTATAAATAAGGGCCTCTATCAACAGAAAAAGGGAGAGTTTTTTTCTTCAAGAATCACCACAAAATTCAGCAAGAAGAAAAAACAGAAAAAGGAAAATTTTGGTTCAAGAATCACACTAAGAATCAGAAGAGGAACATTGAGAAGAGAAACATCAACAAGAGAGGGAGGGAGAACTTACTATTTTTTCTGAAGCTCCATCAGAGAGACTCCGATACGTATTCTTATTCCCAATATTTCTGCAAACTCTTTCACAAGTACATCCATGTCTACTAGATTTATTTGCATAGTGATTTTCATGCTTGGACCACTAGTTTTTGCAACTTGTTACAATAAAAACAGAACAATGTTATATATATGCTAGAACCTGTCAACCACACAAAACAAAAAACTCATACACCATTTCATACAGAAATACAACGAAAATTCAACTCATCTCTTAAACTCTTCAACTTCAACCTTTTTCTCTCTATCACTCACTCTTATGAACTTTAAGAACTGAACAAGAAAAATTGTTAATATCATGAATATTAACTTTGCAACACTACTTTGCAATATCAAATCCAGAAGTCAAATATATTGTTGACCAATCTTTATTTTATCACCTTTGCATCTTTTCTTTGCACCTTTTTTTATCTCTTTGGTCTATGGCATCATTATCCTTCCACCACCGTCTTCTCCGCTACAGGTTACTCCACCACCATTCATCTCCCTCTGCTTCCTTCAACTTCTGAAACTTCCCTTCATAACATCCTCCGTCAACTTTCATTAACCCGTCTCCATACCATCCCTCTTTTCCAATGTTTCGGAACCAGCAACAGACTCCCCTTCTGTTTCTGTTCAAACACCACAACCACCTTCCGACTCCAAACCTCAAACAGTTTTTTCCTCCATCGGTTTCAAACCAGAACCGAAACATGCTGATAAAAATCAAACAACTTTCTACGCATCAATAACATCTCACCATTTCAACACTAAGCATAACCCGACAACCTCATTTTCATTCATCTCACCAAATTCGCAACAGAGAAGAAGAGTTCAGAACAAAGTGGAAGACACACTAAAGAGACATATCACTGTGCCATATGTGACTTTTTCGATTTCGTTTTTTTGAATTGTCAAGTGTTGCTAATGCTATCAAGCTTTTTCTTCTTTTGATTTCCGATTATTGTATTGATTCAATCTGTTAGAATCATTGTTGTTTGTTGAGCATGAGAAACATAACCGAGAGAATATAAAAGGAATCTGAATAGTGACTGAGAGAGTATTACCGTGAGAACCTTGGAGAGGTTTAGCCGAGAGTGTACACGAGACTGAGGAATCATGGTTTTGTTGTTGTTATTATCAATTGAGAGAAAGATTAAAGAGAAAGGGTTTTTGTTTTTGTTAACATAACAGAAAGGGAGATGAAGATTTGTACGGAGGAGGAAGTTTCTTTTTTTTGTTTTAATCGATAGAGTGGAAAGAAGAGATGATACAAATAATAAATTAATCCATTCCCTTCCCAAGACAACAACTCCAGCGGCGCCTTTCGTTGTACTTTAGGGTTCCATAATTTCTTTTCTTTTTCTCTTCTAAACCGGGTCGGCCTAAGCGCTGCTAAAGGATTGATTTAGAAAGCGCTTTATCATAAGTGCTGGTAAAGGTCCACTTTAGACAGCTCTTTAAGAAAGCGCTGTCTAAAGTCATAAAAAATTAAAAAAATATTAGAAAAGCGCTGCTAAAGGACACTATTAGCCAGCGCTTTTCAAAAACGCTGCTATAGGTCCATATTAGCCAGCGCTTTTAGAAAGCGCTGTCTAAACCCTTATAAGTGAAAATTAAAAAAATAGAGTCTGTGTATTCACAGATTCACGAATACATAAGCTAGAAACCCTTTCCCTCCTTCAACAGTGAGTGAAACCCATTTCCTTCTCCGTCACAAATCCTTCGTCGTCGTACACCGTCCTCCACCGTCTCGCTCGGTTTTCCTCCACCCAAACCGGCCGGTTCTCAAGGTATGTTCTTTATTGAAAATGTGTTTAACTCCATTGATGTCCAAACTGAGTTATCCTCCTTGAAATTGTGTTTATATCCATTGATGTCCAAATGTGTTTATCTCCTATTGATGTCTAAACTGGATTATATGTATGCATTTTAATTTTTGGGTTCTTGGTAGGGCTTGATATATAATAGCAACATTTTTAGCATTTAGCATTATTGTATTTTATTTTGGTTCTATGTTTTGGAATAAAAAAGATGATACATATGATGGGTTTTTTTGTTATTTTAATTGGTTTCTGAATTGTTTATCATGTTTATATTTTCCATAAACTAGTATTTTGTTACTAGTATTTTGAACATATATATATATATATATATATATATATATATATATATATATATATATATATATATATATATATATATATATATATATATATATATATATATATATATATATATATATATATATACGACTTGTTTTTGATGATCCTTTTGTATTGGTGTAGTTAGTCGAAGACCATCACCGATTCGAAGAACATCAAAGCCGCATCATCCGCCATCGACACCAATAGCCCCTTTTCTTTCTTTGGTAAGTCAAGTTCAAATTCTATCTGTATCGATCAATTAAAAAACACAATTATTTTTATATAGATATATTTATTTTTAGTCCATGTTATTAACTCTAGAAATAAATTTCTAGAAATAATTCTTTTAATTCAAACAAAAAGAGAATAATCCATTTATAGTGTTTTTGTTTACTTGAATAAGTAGAAAAAATGGATGTTTTCCGATTGATTGTCACAAGAGTAAGAGAATGGGGTATTGGAATTCGTTAAGTTTGCTGTTGAACACGCCAAAGACCCCATTCGAATGAAGTGTCCTTGTTTGGGTTGTTGTTATGTGGGTCGGGTTAACGCATATGGATTGAAATCGCATTTACTAATGCATGGAATTGATAGAAGTTATACATGTTGGATATTTCACGGTGAAAAAAGTAACGAAAACTTTGAACCGGGGGAGAAATGTAGTATGACCTATGCTTCAGACGACAAGGACACAGATACATACGATTTTGATCGAGTCGAAGAGATTGCAGATGCACTTGAAGAAGATCTTAAGGATTGTCCCAAAATGTTTGAGAGATTGGTAAGCGATGCAGAGAAACCGTTGTATAAAGGATGCACTAAATTTACAAGACTGTCAGCGGTATTAAAGTTGTACAACTTAAAGGCGGGCAATGGATGGTCAGATAAAAGTTTCAGAGTTATTAGCCCTTATGAGAGATATGCTTCCAGAGGATAATGTTCTTCCTAATCAAGCCTATGAGGCCAAAAAAATGTTGTGCTCTATTGGCATGAGCTATGATAAGATACATGCTTGTCCAAATGATTGCATTTTGTTTCAAAACGAATATGCATCGTTAAATGAGTGCCCTAAATGCGGTTTGTCTCGATATAAGAAAAAATTGTCTCCAGCAAAAGTCTTATGCTATTTTCCTATAATTCCGAGATTTAGGCGAATGTTTCGTAGTGAAACCGATGCAAGACGCCTTACTTGGAATGCAGATGAAAGAATTATTGATGGAAAGTATCGACATCCAGCAGATTCACCACAGTGGTCGAAAATAATGATTATCCTGATTTTGGAGAAGAAGCAAGAAACCTTCGGTTGGCTTTATCTACTGATGGAATGAACCCACATGGTCTTCAAAGTATCTCACATACCACATGACCTGTGATTCTTATGATTTATAACCTACCTCCATGGCTATGTATGAAGCGTAAGTACATGATATTATCTATGTCAATATCTAGGCCTAAACAACCAGAGAATGACATAGACGTATACTTGACACCTTTTGATCGAAGATTTAAAGATTTTGTGGGAGAACGGGGTGGAGGTTTATGATGGATATAGGAAAAAAAGTTTCAATTTGAGGACGATGTTATTTGGCACAATTAATGATTTTCCAGCATACGGGAATCTATCTGGGTATAGCATTAAAGGTCAACGTGCGTGTCCTGTTTGTGAATATGGAACCGATACGACGCGTTTGGAACTTTGTCAGAAGAATGTGTTTCTCGGTCATCGTAGATTCTTACATTATAAACATCACTACCGTGCATGGAGAAAAGTATTCAATGGAGACACCGAACAACGTAAAGCTCCACCTGCATTATCAGGTTACCAAATTTTTGAAAAGGTGAAAAATGTGTGTACTCAGTTTGGCAAGCCTTTTGCGCATACGGTTGTCAAAGGTGGGTGGAAGAAGAGATCGATTTTTTTTGAATTTCCATATTGGAAGTCTCTGTATGTGAGACATTTTCTCGATGTTATACATATTGAAAAAAATGTATTTGAAAGTGTTATTGGTACGTTACTCAATATTAAAGGAAATTCTAAGGATGGCCTTAAAGCAAGGGGAGGACATGTTAAAGATGGGAATACGAACTGAACTAGGACCCCGTGAAGAAAGGAAGCCGAACATATCTACCACCTGCTTCTTTTACTCTATCTAGAAAGGAGAAAAAGATATTGTGTAAGTTTCTAAGTGAAGTTAAAGTTCCAGAAGGATACTCTTCAGATATTAGAAGACTCGTGTCTATGAAAGACCTCAAGTTAAAGAGTTTAAAGACACATGATTGCCATGTTATAATAGAGCATTTTCTACCAATGGGTATACGTTCTATATCTACCACCTGAGATCTTACCAACATTGCAAAAAGAAATTGTTATTACTTTGTGTGAGCTTGAAATGTATTTTCCTCCCTCATTTTTTGACATAATGGTACATCTAGTTGTTCATCTTGTGAAAGAGACACAGTTGTGCGGCCCAGCTTATATGAGATGGATGTACCCTGTTGAACGTTATATGAAAGTATTAAAAGGGTACGTGAAAAACCGAAGTCGCCCAGAGGGTTGTATTGTTGAGCGATACATTGTTGAAGAAGCGGTTGAGTTTTGTACTGAATATTTGTTCAAAGTTCAATCCATTGGACTCCCCAAAAGTCATATTTTTGAAAAAAAAAGGCAGGTAAAAGATTAATTGGAAATAAAATTGTGACAGTATCAAAATATGAATGGGATCAAGTGCATCTGTATGTTCTGCACAATGACTGTGAGGTTGAGCCATATGTTGAAATGCACAAGGATATACTCCGAGGGTTAAATCAGAATAGAAATGAAAATTGGATAGTACGGGAGCACAATCAAAGTTTTATACCATGGTTTAAGGATCATATTTTTTCAAAGCTTCATTCAGATCCCGCTTCAATAACAGAAAGGTTGAGATGTTTGACATATGGTCCATGTTTGCATGTGTTTTCCAATAGCGCATACGCAATTAATGGATACACATTTTATACCAAAGAACAAGATGATAAAAGTACTATGCAAAATAGTGGTGTCACCGTGCTTGCTGGAGCAATGCACATTTCTAGTATGAAGGACCTAAACCCAAAATATGAAAATCTGTCATATTTTGGAGTTATCGAGTATATTTGGGTGTTTGATTACGAGAAGTTTCAGATTCCTATCTTTGGTTGCAAGTGGGTAAGTAGTGGTGGCATACGAATGGATATGTCAGGATTTTTGCAAGTGGATCTTAATAGAGAGGGGTACAAAGAAGAGCCTTTTATTCTAGCCTCTCAAGCTAAACAAGTGTTTTATGTCACTGACCCGGCGAGTACAAAATGGTCTATAGTGCTTTTTTCTAACAAAGTGGTTGATGATAACGGTGTAGCCCAAGGTGGTATTGATGATGAGAATGAGTCATGTATTATACGGATGGAATCATATATTATAAATGATCAAGATGAGAATATTATAGCGGATGAATCATATATCAGATACGATCATAATGAGGGAATTTGGATAAATCCATCCATCTGCATTGTTAAGAAACAAGTAATTCATGTTCCAACCAAGAAAAGAAAGAGATGTTAGTGAAAGAGGTAGGATATTAAAATGTTTATGTTTGTGTTTACATTTAAGTTTATGTTTATGTTAATTTTTGGCATTGTCATTTTATATATATTTCTGACTCACTTCTGACTCGCTTTTATATTGGGTTTATGTTTATGTTTATTACAGTTTAGATGGCTACTAACGACGATCACCCACGTGATGATTCTGTGCATGATGGAGATTAGGCCGTTAGTAATACGTAAATGGAATATAGAAGAGGAATAACAATAATGAAGAGAATAATTCGGGATAGAGACCAAGGCATAAAGTATGATGTGCATTGGAGCCAAGAAGGCTAACTCATTGAGCCTAACGGTTCAACGTTGACAAGTTATCTCGATTCCGTGGTAAGAAGAGAAATTCCAATCACATGTGAAGATTGGAGAGCAAGAGTGTTGGACGACGCTAAAGATAAAATATGGAGTGATATACAGGTACAATATGTGATGTTAATTGTTTTTAATGACAATTATGTCTCTAAATTACTTATACTAACACACTTTGTGTATGATTTTCGTAGAGGTCATTCATCATTGAGGATACGAGGAGAGATTATATTCTTAAATTGGTCGGGAAACTATATAGAGGGTTTAGAGCTTTCTTGTCAAACAAGTTTCTAAGGGATGCGGATAAAAATTTTGTTGATGCAGAGCTTCCAAAGAAATATGTTGATTTGATTACAGTTGAAGAATGGAAAACTTTTAAATCGAAAAGAAATACCCAAAAATTTGAGATCTTAAGTGTCGTAAATCGACAACGAGCATCAAGTCCAGCATATCCATACAGAAAAGGCCGTATGGGATATGCACGCTTACAACAGTCTAATGTAAGTATCGATAAATTGCAAAGTATCTATAATATATACACGCTTATATTTGATCATGTTTTTTTGGCTTAATGTGTAGCTAACAAAAGAGAATAGTTCTGAAACATCTCTTCCGGAACACATTTTGTGGAAGGAAGCCCGTGTGTGTAAGGATGGAGCTGTTGAAGAAAAAGTTCAACAAATTTTCGAGAGATGTGTAAGTATAACATTATTTATTTAATTACATAATACTTTTATTTATTTAATTACATAATTATTTTATTAACATATCATTCTTTAATTACAACATTTTAATGAATTTTAGGAGAGTCTTTCCCAGTCTATACCTCTAGACAAAGATACTGATTGCAGGAGAATACTCTCACGAGCATTAGATATTCGTGAGTATTCTGGTCGGGTGAGGGGTAAGGGATTTAGGATCACTCCAACATCCTTGAAAAAAAGTCAAATACAAAAGCTCCAAGCAATAAAGAACTTCAGGAGAAGTTGGAAAAGTTACAACAAGAAGTCTATGAGCTGAGAAAGGAAAAGAAAATTGATCAAGCTACAGGCTTTAAAGATACTAGTGACAAAGGTAGTATCAATGGTAACTTTGGAATAAATATTCCCGAGGTAATTATATACCATCTTTATAAATTATAAAACCATGTTTATTAATTATATAACCATGTTTATTAATTATATAACCATATTTATTAAATTATAGGGAATTTCCCGATGTCAACTCTATTTGTCGACACCGACTTATCAGATGGTTGGCAAGGGAAAAATGTATAATATTTCGGGAAAAATGCTTCATCATAGACCACTCCCAGAGGGATTTTTTTAAAGTATCGGTTGATGTCGTTTTAGATGGGGGTGCGTTGTTACCACTATCTGACGATGTGGCGGATGCAACATTGGTGGCAGATGCAATATGATCGTTTGTTGCATGGTCGTCAAGCCTCGTTTGCGTAGATAATGAGGTATGCTTAAAATAGTTTACTATTCAAATTTTTTATGGCAATTATACTTACATTTTGTTTACATGGTAATGTTAGACTCCCACAAAATCCATTCTAAAAGATAAGGGGATTAGGCGGGAGACCGAGTCAATTGCATCATTTGAGGTAACACAATTATATGACATTTATGCTATGAGAAATGCTAATTTGTGATTTTATACTTCCCCTAACTAATTATATGATAACTAGATTCATGCAAAGAGACTGCACAACTCAGTGGGGGTAAGGCGCCTGAAATTAGCAACATTTCCACACAAAAAAAGAATGTTGCTAAGAAGACTGTGGCTAGCAAGAAAAACTACTGCTCAGTTCAGGTCGTGCCTTCGGACATATTTAGGAATTACAGATATTCCGGATGGTGGTACCCGCCTTATACCTATGAGTGCAGACATCTTTGGTTTTGAATATCTTGAAGCAATTGGTAGAGAGGATATGGAGCAAGTTTTTAGGCATTTGTAATTAGGCGTCGGTGTTATCGGTATATACATCAGGTATAATCCGATCAACTTTGTTTAATTAAATGAACAATTTAATCCCTCATTTCAATGAATATAGTATAATGTTAATCATGTTTTAATTTAAGGTTTATGTATGACAACATTGTGCGCCCGCGTGGATTAGAAGCAAGATTTGGCTTCTTAGTTCCCAACACTGTCAATTCAGGGTTGATTATAATGAGACTAGATGATGTCATATCATATGTACTAGGTTTATTCGTGGCCAGTAAAGATACTGAGAAGTAGTTCTTTTTGCCATATAATACTCGAAACGGGTTAGATTTTCATCCTAACTTGATCTATTATAATTTTCTGTTTTTGGCCATTGTTTAATCTTTGTTTAATCTTACAGTAGACACTGGTTATTGGTTTCGATTAATCCTATGAGAGAAACTGTGTATTATCTGGACTTGTTATATAATGATTGGTCAACATATCCATATTTGAAACAGATGATTGACACGTAAGTGTTTCGCTCCCAAAGAGATATTCAAGTTTATGTTTATGTTTATGGTCAACATATCTGGATTTGTGTTTATGATTATGATTCTATGTGAGATTGTTCTAAACAGTCATTTATATTTTATTATAGCGCTCTACTTGCTTTTTGCTCCCAACGAGATATTCAAGTAACAAAAAGTAGAGCCAACAACGTTACATGGATCAGAGTGGAGGTATATTTTCACAAAGAGATATTCAATTTTGATTACATTAGTGATGATACTTGATAAAACAATTTAAGGGGTATATCCTGATATATATTCGTATTTTCTTTCCATGTGTAGTGTCCTCGCCAACGTAACGGTATAGATTGTGGCTATTTTATGTTGAGGTTTATGAAAGAAACTATTCTATTGGATCGATTAGAGATTCCATCCACGGTATGGATTTCTAACTTAGGAATTACATACTATTTTCATATTTTGTGTTTCTCATAAAATGACATATTGTTTTAACTAAGTCACATACTATGTTATATTATTATATATGTAGTACTTTGAGGAATTCAATTGTGCACATTACTCAAAAGATCAATTGGATGAACTTATGGAGGAATGGTGTCAATTCATTATCGGGTTGAGAATTTTATAAGTTAAGGTATATTGTCTTATTTCCTTTGATGAGAACTTTCGAGTTTTGAGTATAAATTAAATTCGAATAAAATGCAATGTTAATATTATCATGTTATGAATTTCGATCATTTGGTTTTTTTTCCAGGTTTTTAGGTACATGTGTAGAAGATAGAGCTAAGATATTCATATTGTTGTTGTTTCATGAGAATTCTCGAAGATAGAAATATGTATATATGTATATATGTATATTCAATTTTGAATTTTAGGCATTTTAACTTGTAGAATTTTAACTTGTATCATAAATTTTGTAATTGTTGTTGTCTATATCATCAATTTATATATATGTGCAATTTTTATATATGTATATTTTATTGGAATGAAGCTACCAAATATGGTGCATAATATGGTGAAAACCTGGATCAAATATGGTTAAAATTCTGATTAAAATAGATAATTTATTAAAAATAAATTGTGAACAATAGACAACGCTTTAGGAGAAAAGCGCTGTAAAAACTTTAAAAAAAAGCGTTGCCTAAAGTCTGGAAGCGTTGTCTAAAGTGGGGGAATGGACAGCGCTTTCAAAGGAAAGCGCTGTCTAAAGCCTATCTTAAAAAAATAACAAAGCGCTGCTAAAGGGGTATATAAAAAAGCATTGTCTATTCTAAAAGCGTTGTCTAAAGTTGGCATAAGACAACGCTTTTATATTGAAAAAAAGCGTTGTCTTTTCTTTTAGCAGCGCTACTTTAGGCAGCGCTTTAAAGCGTTGTTAAAAGCCTAAAAAAGTGTTGTCTTTTCCCTTTTTTGTAGTAGTGATATATATAATCACCAACAAATATATTTTTAGCTACGGTTATTCATCGTAGTTGTATCGATAATCCCATAAATACGAGTTCTGAAGTGTATTTTCCATGTCATTTGAGCAGTGCTTCCCCCTTCAACATTCCTATCTTATTCTCATGTTGTAGACCAACGTGAATGTACTGCAATTCCTTACTAGCTCAATCCATTTAAATTCATTTTGAAATGAATTGGAGACCCCTATATTTTATTGCGAATTAGGGCCTTGTTTATGTGCATCACCCCTTTGACTAACGAACATGTTATATATATATATATATATATATATATATATATATATATATATATATATATATATATATATATATATATATATATATATATATATATATATATATATATATATATATATATATATATATATATATATATATAATCACCAACAAATATATTTTTAGCTACGGTTATTCATCGTAGTTGTATCGATTATCCCATAAATACGAGCTCTGAAGTGTATTTTCCATGTCACTTGAGCAGTGATTCCCCCTTCAATATCCCTATTTTATTCTCATATTGTAGACCAAGGTGAACGTACGACAATTCCTTACTAGCTCAATCCATTTAAATTCATTTTGAAATAAATTGGAGACCCCTATATTTTGTTGCGAATTAGGGCCTTGTTTATGTGCATCACCCCTTTGACTAACAAACATGTTTTCTTCCTGATTAAGCAACACCAGCTGGCCCTTGCCGCCATGCTTCGCTTGTCGCATCGTCCATCCTTTTCTAGCAAGCTTATTGTCTTCTAGGTTAACCAATTTCAACTATTTGACAGGTGGCAATATCTGCTATGATTCGTTGGGCGACCTACCCCTTTGCTTAGCGAGCAAAACCTTACTTCACAGTGAATTAACTAAGCCTTAAAGTGCCATCTGGGATCATGAACTTGACGGGCATGCCTATGATCATGGCCTAGAAAGTCTTGCTTTGTAGGGAATTGCTCTAGCTGGTCTTTGTGTGTTGAATTGTGGCTTTTCAATCCTTTTTATCTTATTTTAGTAAATACATGTTAGAAAAGTCCAAACAAGTGTTCTATCACTTTTTATAGGCAAATTGAGAATTTTTTTACATCGATTGCCTTTAAAAAAAAGTTATTAAATGCCTATGTATTTTATGTAAATTTGTCACTTATCATGTATCTCACTCGATTCTTGACATATCTCTTAACCATAACTTACTATATTCCTTTTTCCTCATTATCTAAGTTGGGCATTGACGTGTTAATATTACAGGCTCGTCTATTTTCTATCGTTACGAGAACTTACTCTAATACACTAAATTCTATTCCATCATTTCACTATCTATTTTCGATTTAATAACAGAACAATTAATTTAGTTGGGTACTGACAAAGTTGTGATATTTGTGAGTCATAATAATGCATTTTATCTTTTTATTTTACCTTATTGAAAAATGAATAGATTTATAAAATTAATTTTGTTTGTTAGTACAACCTACTTAATCTTTTTTAAATTAAAAACATAAATGTCACATTATTTGGGATATCAATATACGTATTTTAGAAAATTTTAAATTAAAAATTTGCAAAAGCATCAATGAGAAACCTATTTCTATAATCAACTTTCGTATAACTACATTGTCATATTGAATGTGCATTATTAGTACATATAACTATAATTTAATGTTGTCCAACAATTCTTTCAAAAAACATTTTCCATTTGTGTCTTGGAAAGTTTAAAATTCAATTAAAATTATAATGATTTCTAACTAAAAGCAAGTTCTGATGTTAACTCTTCATGTACTAAGTGTGCTAAAGAGGCAATCACAACACATTGATTTTCTTAAGAGGCATTTACTATGTATGCAAAAGGGACAAACACAAGAACTTGTCAAAAATATTTAATTGTTTTTAATATTGCAAGAGCTTTACAAACTATATATAGTGATCATATCATATTTTGTTGTGACATGTATAGAGAGGAAAAAAATGGCTAAAACTCTTAACTTTGTTTATGTTTCAATTTTATTTCTTTCTGTATTTCTTGTTGCAAGAGGAGGTGACGGTATGTCATTTTTATATTTTCTATTTTTATTTTTTATTTTCTAGTTTATATATAATTATTTTTTTTTCATTTTAATAGCATTATTTCATTTTCTTATTGTTGCAGAAGTTAAATGTGAAATTGATGCTGATTGTCCACAAATTTCCGACTTCATTCCTATTTTTTATAAGTGCGTTAACAATATTTGTGAAGTTTTAAAACCAAGAACATTTTTTATTTAAGTATTACACTCAAGAAAATACATATGATGTAATAATCAGTGAGTTGCTATTTGAGTTTTGTACTACCCCAAGTTATTGTTTTCTTTCAGTATTTTTTTTGTTGATAATTTAACTTTGAAATTGTTGATATATATTTTAAGATGTTGTTAATAAAATGAAATAAATCAACAAAGAATATTATAATTTTATTTTTATTTTCTATCTAAATTTTAAATATGTTATAACTTTGTTGGGTGAAGATTAAAACCCACATGAACTAGAATAAAACAAACAAAACATTACAGAAAATGCATATAATCTAGAAAGAATCCAACCAGAAACAAATTTGAAAATAACATTAACATGAGTAAACGCATAAGAAACATGACAATAAGAACCCTCAAACCTCTATCAATTTCAAAAACATGAGAGGCTCTACAAATAACTAGTAGAAAGTGTAGGAATAATCAACATGAAAGGTTCTCTTCTTTTTATATTAATAAAGAAGAATAACCAACATGAGAGTTTCTCTTCTTTTTTATGTTAATAAAGAAGAGAATCGAGTTACAACAATAATAAACATAAAGTATAAGAAGATTTTGGTAACAAGAAGAAAAAAAACACAGACGCTTGAAAAAAAAACAAAAGCCTAAAAATGAATGGATTATTTAGAAATAAAACCAAAATTATTGAAGAACCACTTTGCTACTCATATGCTATATCTCAAATCGATGAGATCTACCATCAACAAATCAGATCTCAACAAATCAGATCTCAACAAAAGAGATATTGAAGATCCATCACCATATTCTGAAATAGGGAAAATACTATATCCACTATAGTTGTAGGTAGATGAGAGTGTTCTGGAGAAAATTTATGAATGTGAAAATATTCTCCCCGGCCTATCCAAATTCTATTTCCAAGCCAAAAAAATACTATTTTCTTCCACTTCTCTCGCTGTAACTGTTTCAAGCTTTTTAAATAGACTTCATTATAACATGTAAATTCATAAGGTAATCATTTACCCCTACGACCTAAAGAAAGAAAAGATTCAAAAAGCGCCCTAAGATCCTGGTGTTCGACTACTTGTCACTCTAACCACCTAAAAACTTTATACCTTATTGTCGAGACTATCTCACAAGTAACAAAATAGTGAGAAACAATCTCAACGAAGACCTACATTAGGGATAAAAATGCCCACTAGTATCAGATAAATCCACTCTTTTAAACATGTTTACTCTAGAACGATATATATTATGCAATAACTGCTAGAAAAAAAACCAAGATCTTAGACGTAGTCCAACTATTCCAAATAAGGGAAAGAAGATAAATTTGAAGCAAGAGTGGAGCCATCAATGAGGTCAAATTCTCCCCCTGGACGAGGTAAATGAAGGGCACATAAAAAGAACCACTGATATAGTGTTTTCAAATCCACTTATCTTTATCCAACATAAGGATAAAATCTCTAAGCAAGGCATGAAATTCCTCTATTATTGTCAACTCTCTAAGGGGCAAAGATCTCTTCCATCTAATGTTCCAGGTTAGGATCTCATTGATAACCATTCCTATCTCACCCATTTTCCCTTCTGACTAAAGAAAATTGAAGAATGAAACTAGGATTCTTAGACTTTAAGTGGGTTTTTCATAACCAAGATTACTCCCAAAAGGAAGTATGAAAACCTGTCCCCACATTCCTAGCAATGCCCTTAGAAAAGTAGTTTGAGCTACTATCCACTATGAGAGATGTCTCTTTCAACTAGGATGAAGAAGAATGAAAGCCTCTAACCCTACCTTCATTATAAGAGGAGAAATAGATATTTTTTGTATATAACTAGAATAATATCCCTCCAGAGCCATGATTCTCCTATAAACAACTTCTAACTCCACTTCGTCGAAAGAGGTAAATTAATCAACCAGAGATCCATTACTCATAACTCCTATAATTTTAGGCTTACGCACATCATCCAAATTCAACCTAGAGATCTTAGACACATGCATTTAACTGATAATAGTTATCTAACATATCCAAGTAGGATGATTATATAGTGAACACAATGTGTGACTCATGCCTCCACATCCAATAATCAATCCCAAGAGCAGGGTTAGTAGCCATTGTGACCAACAATATACCACTCATCGACTCATTCTCCCATATAAAAATTTTCTCCTCTATCAAAGAGTTTATACCCATGACCCATTCTCTAGATAACCTATTACCGCGTGGTCCCTCTATAAAGATAGTCCTTTCGTTCCTTTTAAAGTGTTTTTTTTTACACATACAAAAAAAATTAATAAATATTCTTATTTTTTAAACAATGAGGATCTTTTACTTATATTACCCTTAACTTTTTATTAATTTATTTTGGAAATTAAAATAATTTAATTTTTCATTTTTCAAGTAGTTAATTCATTGCATACTAAGTTCTATATATCTTGGTAAATTGTATTTTTTTAATTCCCTTCCTGTAAATTGCACATAATTATTTATTATCCTTGTAAATATTAACTACACGATTATCATTTAGCCTTATGTTGTGATAAATGTATATCAAGCATATTCAGAACAATGTATTTCTTATTTTTCTATTGGCTATTCATACAGCCTAAATAACCAGTGTATGTATTTTTTCCTGCATTGCCAATACTCTTTCAGCTTACCTATCAATAAAGGAGGAAATTGTAAATCAATTTGCACAAGGATAAAATTCTCAATTCAAGATTAATAACTTTGTATAATTATAGAGATTGCAGTCTACATATCAAATAAATGAGAAAAATTATTTGATGTGGGCTTTCCCTAATATCTTGGAGAAATATTGAGGTACATGTATTTTGGCTATTCATGTATGCTTCCAATTTTATTTGGGTTTAATGTCTCAAATATTCCTTCTACTTCCCCATGAATCTTAGATTCATGTGCCACAAACCATATGACACCTTCATCTAATTACTTCTTCACATATCACCCTAGTTAAAAAGTAATAAGAAAATTTCCATTGTTGATGGTAATCTAATAACAATTCCGGGTATTAGAGACATCCAAATAACTCCTTCCATTCTCTTAAAATAAATCCATTCATACTCCAGACTTTTATACAAATTCTAGTCTCTATACAAAGACTTATGAAATATTTATCTTTGAGTTATCAAAAGTATGCTTCCATCTTTGTTTTATAAGGTGAAAAATGAGAATCTTTGTTCTGAAGTATGTCAAATTGCAAAACTTAAAATGGTATTGTTTCCTTTGAATAATAAAATTTTCACAATTCCTTTTCAATTATTCCATACCGATGGTTGGGGCCCATCCACTATTCCAAGTGTATCTAAGGCTCGATGGTTTATTACTTTCATAAATGATTGTGCTCGAGTTACTTGGATTTTCCTTCTCAAGAATATATCTAAAGTAAATATTATTCTCCCAATTTTATACCCAATGATAAAAAATCCATTTGGTGCAAATATCAAGGAATCCATTTGTTGGATAATCTACTACTCAAAAAGGATATAAATGTTACCACCTTCATCAAAGAAAATATATGTGTCTCAAGATGTTACATTTCATGAAGAAGAAGCCTACTTCACACAACCCTGTCTTCAAGGGGGCGTCTTAATCAAGATAAGGATAATACTCTTCAAACTCTTATTCTTCCAAATCTTTAAAAAAAATTCCCACGATCACAATTCAAGAAGAGAAATAGCTAGAAATGAATCAGAAAATGAGGCATTGGTCAAAGATAGATTTGGACTTGAATCTAAAAAACAAGTAATGGCTGGAAATAGAATTGAGAATGAAATAATGGTTGAAAATAAAGCTAAAAATGATAAGTTTGGAAAGAATTTGGTGTATACTAGAAGATTGAAGGTCATTACTGAATCAACAAATGTCTAAGAAATTGAACTAAGTCCTTTAGTAGAGGTAACAAATTCTGATTTTTTCAGTTTTACATGATGATATTTCAGCCCCATAAAGTGAATCATAAAATCGAACAATTGAAGATAACCATGACTTTTCCAATTTCCATTAGAAAGGGGGTTATAGAATGTAAAAATAGACCACTTAATCCACTTTCAAATTATATTTCATATAAAAAAATTTGAAGCCCGTAAAATTTTTCTTGCAAACTTAAATACCATCCAAATTTCCACTAATGTTTTCGAGGCATTATCTTATAAAAATAGGAGGAAACTATGGATACATAAATGCAGGTATTAGAGAAGAATAAAACATGTCAGTTGGTTGTTTTTCCCGACAGAAAGAAAGTGGTTTGTTGAAAGCGGGTGTATACAGTAAAATACAAGGACTATGGTAGAATTGAGAGGTACAAGCAAAACTTGTTGCTAAAGGTTTCACAAAAACCTATGGAATTTATCATTTAGAAATTTTGCCCATGTGGCCAAAATGAATAAATTTTGATTTATACTATCCGTTGATTCCAATTATAGGTGGGAGTTACAACAATTTGAAGTGAAAATGCATTCTTCCATGGAGAGATTGAGGAAGAAATTTATATGGAGATTCCACTTGGATATGGGGAAAATATTGATGTTAATACAATTTGTAAGTTGCGAAAGGAATTATTTGGATTTAAACAATCACCTCGAGCATGGTTTGGAAGGTTTACTAAGGCTATGACCTTTGGGTACAAACAAAGTAATGAAGATCATACATTTTTTATTAAGCACTCTACTTTATGAGGAGTTACAATGTTGTTAGTATATGTTGATCACATCATTGTGACTGTAAACAATAGGAAGGAATAAGTCATCTTGACTCAATATTTAGAAAAAGAGTTTGGAATGAAAATCCTTAGGAGGAGAAAGTATATTTTAGGAATTGAAATCATGTTATTTTCATGACAAATGTTGGACACAGGTCTAAGACAATGTGTTCAACATCTTATACCAGATATAATAGATAATAGAAAATAAATTATGAAATTATGGTATGACAGAACCCAGATGTCCTATGACATGTTGAGACATCTGATCCGACATAAACATTATGGCAAGGTATAAACATTACAAACAAGTATTGTAAATAAAAAAAACAACACACAAAATTGTTAACCCAGTTCGGAACAACCTTCCTACTCTGGGGGCTACCAAGCCAAGAATAAGTCTACTCAAATAGTATCAATTCATAGACCCTACAGAAAATATCCAGTTTACGGTCTAATCACTTAATAAGTACTCTTTCTAGACTTATATCTAAGACTTACCTAGATATGAGACCCTCACCAGTCCCTCTTCAATTACAGACAACAATTGGACACAAAACAGGAAGACACACATCCATGACAACAAAACAGAAGACACACTTCTGTGACAAAGCTTAGAAAAGACTTTTGACTAAGAACACAACTTGGATTTGCTTACAGGCTTCCTCCAAGAAAAATACTCAAATCATTGCTTCATAGCTTCTGAGTGAGAACACAGTGACCATCTCACAACCTGAGTGGTTCACACATACCAACTCTCCTAGAGAATGGCTACAGACTCAGTCCTAATGATTACATCTTTAACAATTCTCAGCTAGTACCAATCCTAGGTTACAAAGCTTTTATTTTTAACCTGTACCCAACTTGATTTGGGCATTCAAACCACATCTCTTTAGCAAAACTGTAGGAAATTCTGCCTAAAAATAGGTCTTCAATCAAATCTTCCTAAATTATCTCTATATATTTTGAAAGTCAATATTCTTCTTGATTCTTCTTGGCCTACAACTCAGCGCCACATAGGATAATATAATATCCTCCAAGTATATCCAGTCTTTGTGACTTAGCAGAATATAACCATCCAGATCAGCTCGGGCGCAATATCGTATGACCCTGCATAAAAGCTAAGGAGGGACATACCAAGTCAGTCAGGCGGGAGCTTTTACCAATTTTGAAGATGTTAAGTCCTTCATGGGTATTGATTCCATCAAGCGGGAGATCAATATTTTAGGATGCACTTCTATCAAGACATCAAGAAAGACTAAGTCTCCGAAGCTTTATACAGGTCACGCCCATTAAGGGTGATTCTTGCCCAAGGAGGTATTGAGTCCCTCAGGCGAGAACTTTCATTAGTTCTAAGGATGCTAAGTCCCTCAGAGGTTATGTGTAACTGATATGGCTAAGGAAGCGTTGAGCCCCTCAAAGGGATGTTAGTTATATAGGCGAGATTTCTATCAAGCCGTTTAGAAAGACTTCATGCTAAGTCTCTGGGGCTTGATATAGGTTGCACTCATTAGGCGTAATTTGCATGTCTTGGTCCCACACGAGGAAACCCTAAGTCCCTCGGGAGGGTTGCTTAAATGAACTTCACTAGTGTCGCCATTATGGGGTAAAAAGAGTATGTATTGCTTTGAGGGGTGACAAGGATTTTCCTGTGTAAATCTAGCTATGTGATTGTCTCGAGAGGCGGCATGGATTTTCTTGTGGAAATCCAGCTATGTGATTTCCTCGAGGGGTGGCAAGGATTTTCCTATGGAAATCAAGCATTGGGATTGCCTCGAGGTCTAGAAAGGCTTTTCCTGTGGAAATCTATCATATTTATATTGCTTTGATAGGCGACAAGTATCTTCGTTATGAAGTCGAGCATATTTATATTATCTTATAGGAGGCAAATGATCTTTGTTATGAAGTCCAACAAGTGAGATGTTTCAAAGAGTGAGTCCCCAATTAAATGAGAAAAAAGACTGTCAAGAATTACACAGACATAATTTTTACATGAAAATAACAATAATTTTTACTATAATATTATCGAAGATGAAGCTCGTTCCAAGTCTATGGTAGGAGTGGTCCTTCGAGTTCTTGTAGTTTGTATGCTCTGCGGTAGAGCTTTTGGTATATGCAATATGGTCCTTCCCAATTGGGTTGTAGCATCCCCCTATTGTGCATGTATGACTACTTCTTTTAATACTAAGTCGCCTTCTTGCATCTCCCTTAGCCTTACTTTTTAGTTGTACCTCTTGGAGGCCCTATGCTTGGTGTCAATTTCTCGAACATGGGTGGCTTCTTGTAGCTCATCAATTTGATCTATTGCATAATTCAACCCTATCTCATTCATATCCTCGTTGAAATGGGCTCTCCGCTATGACAGTGTCTCGACTTCTACGAGCAACATTGCATCCTCCCCATACACTACGGAGATGAAGTTTCCTTGCTTGTGGATAGAGGTGTGGTGGTACGACCATATTATCTCGTGAAGCAATTCTGCTCATAGACCTTTGGTATAGTTCAATTTCTTTTTATGTTCTTTGTTTGGATATACAGCTTGTACATTGGCTTGAGGATGTACCACAAATATGAACTTTAATTGCACACCCATATATTTACAAAAGTCACTGACCATGGTGCCGACAAATTGGGTTATATTGTCTGAGACAAAGGCGCCCTGGAGGCCGTATCGGCACATGATTATTTTCCAATTGATCAATTTGACCCTTTCTGCCATGAATTTTTCCATTTCCTCTGCCTCTATCTGTTTAGTAAAGTAGTCTTCTCCCACCATCAGGAACTTCAACTTACATGGCGCTAAGGGGAATGGCCTCAGCATATCCATGCCCCACTAGTAGAATGTCTAAGGCGAGGTCATGAACTGGAGGAATTTCGTTGGAGTATGGTGAAGGTCGGGATGTCTCTAGCAACGGTCACATTTCTTGAAGAAGGTAATGTTGTCCTTCATTAAAGTGGGCCAGTAATAACCTTCCCTTAATAGCTTGTGGGCGAGAGCTTTTCCGCCAATATGATTGTTGTAGGCTCCCTTATGGACTTCTGCGATAACTAAAATGATGCCTTTCTCATCCAGATATCTCAACATGGGAGTATTCCTTCCCATTATAAAAATATTTTTTGAGAGTAGGGTGTACTTGGCATTTTTCCTTTGAATATTCCTCGCTTTTTCCTCATTTGGAGAAAGCTCGCCGGTTTGTAGATAGTTCAGTATGGGCGATATCCAGCTGGACTCGGGGATGAGTTTCACGAAGTATACTTCATTTGTTGTGATTCTAATGGAGGCGAGATTATATTATATGAATGTCTTGTTGAATTCCTCAACCTTCAAGGTAACTAATTTGGACAATAGATATGCCCTAAAGTCGTGTCCGCGAGGTATGTGCTCTACTTTGAAAGAAAGGAAGAGCGAGGACAAATTTTGTACCTTTTGGAGATATTTTATCAACATAGGCTCCTTGAATTGATACTATTACAAGACTTGGTGGGCTAACAACTACGAGTCACTTTTGGAATTCAATCTCGTGGCTCCCATCTCCAAGGAAAGGATCATGTCGGTGATAAGTGCTTCATATTCTGCTTGGTTCTTGCTGGCAGTGAACTCAAACTTCAGCACCTGCTCAATAATTATATCACCAGGCCCTTCGACTTTATTCCTACACCGCTGCCTTTTACATTAGAGACTCCTTCTATGGATAGAGCCCATTCTGAAGGTGGATCTTCTTCGACGGGTGAGCTAAGTTTAGCTAAGATGTCACCCAGGACTTGAGACTTGATACTTCCTATCGGAATATACTGGATGTCGTATTTGGAAAGCTCTATCGACCAAGATACCATTCTTCTCGCCAAGTCGGGCTTCTTCAGCAGCTGGCAGATGGGATAATTGGTTTTCACTAAGACAACATGCCCTTGGAAGTAAAGCCATAGTTTTCTTGTTGTAGTGACAACTTCTAATTCAAGCTTCTCAATATTCCGATAGCGTTTCTCACAGCCTTTGAAAAACTATGCTCACGAAATGTAGAAGTCTTTCTACTTAGTCTATTTCTTGGATGAGGACTAAGCTCATGGAATGCTCGGTGACCAAGAGGTAGAAGAGAAAGGGAGAGCCTTTCTCCGGGAGAGTGAGGATTGAGGGAGATGAGAAGAACTCTTTGTCTTGGTGAATCATTTCTCACATTCGTGCTTCACTCAAACTCCTCCTTCTTCGTGAGGGCGGAAAAGAAAAGGAAAACCTTATCACGTGCACGGAAGAGGAAGCCAAAAAGGGTGGCATGTGAGTCAAGCTTCTCCAAATACTATATTTTGATGAAGACAATTATCATATGTTTGTATCAAGAAAGAATGAGAAAAAGAACAATGTATGAAGAGCTATGGATCAATATTTAAGCAACTTCATGAAGATTAGCTTTGGATAATTAATCTTCAAGTAATGGGTATAAGTTGCAACTCAAGCCTTGATATACATAGTATGCAAAAAAATTATCTAACATATTCATACATATGCGTCATTGCTTTAAAAATACATTGCCATTGGTTTCTAACAATTTTTACAAGTTTTATTTCAAATCTGGTACAGTGGTAACTAGTTAAAACCTTTTAGGTGACCAGTTACATGAACCCATGAACAAATCATATGGTTATTTTGAAAGGATGTAACTGGTTACACCTTTCCTAGTAACTGGTTACACTCACGATTTTTTGAATTTCTAGATAGTGCTTCAGTTGTAACTAAATATGATTATGTGTTAAATGGTTACCACTGAACCAGTGGCACTTTTTCATAAAAATACATATTCAAACAAATTCTATTTTTGTACCATTAAACATTGCATTATTTGATCAAAATGCACTCTTTTAAAATGGTATGATACTGATATAAATACTGCACATATTAGATTTCAGTTCTTCAACTCTTTCAAATTATTTCAAACATTTTCTTCATTTTATTTTTCAAACACGAGTGCATTTCTTGAAATTATTAAATGAAACTTACTGCATACAATTTTCATAACAGTCCAGAAAGTTTAAGTATCATAAACCTTTTTGAGCACTTGCATATCATATTGATTGTATACTTGAAAGGGAGGATGAATTCTAGTAATTGATATATTCTTCATACTTCAAACTTAAATATTTTCCATATTTTCTTTTGTACTCCTTGTTGTCTAGGATTGTTGGAAGCAGAAGAGTTGAATTAGAGAGGATTATTCTCATTTCAACTTTGTTGATCATAAGGTATTTTTGCCTTAGTGATTGGTTAGAAACTTGTGTCTAGAAGTCTAGTTTAGGCTTGTACAAAGTTCTAACATTATTGAAATCTATTACATGTTGTAAGGGGACTAGACGTACTTTCAGACTTTGAGAAGAACTAGTATAATCCCTCTGTGTTCTTTATTATTTCTACATTTACCGCTTTCAACAATTAACATCAAACCAGAAAAATAACCACACTTTTGTCTAAAATCCAAGAAAATTTTAAGTACCTAATTCACCCCCTCTTAGGCACACTCAATACTTACACAGTGAGGCATCCAGTAAGATGTTGCACCTCTTTCACATTAGTGGGACTCATCATATCAATGACCACCTGAAATTTGTCTAAATTGGCTTTAATTCCTCTACTCGTCAGCATGAATCTCAGAAATTTCCCCGCATGTACTCTGAAGGAGAATTTGGCGGGATTCAAGTGTATATCATACTTACTCACAAATTATAGGATGTCCTCCAAGTTTTTGGAGTGGTTGTGTCCTTCTGTCATCTTGATGATCAAATTGTTAAAATATACCTCAAGGTTTCACCTGGTATGATGGGCGAAGAAAGCGTCCATGAGTCATCGGCATGTGGCACCAACATTTTTGAGACCGAATGAAATGACGTTGTAATAGTAGTTTCCATCATTTGAAATGAAGGTGGTTTTGGGGGAATCCATGGGATCCATCTTGATTTGGTTGTATCCTGAGTAGGAATCCATGAAACTCGGAATACAAGTCTATATAGACATACCTGATATCCTAGTTGTCATATTGCAGAATGATGACCAAGGGATCATTGTCATGGTGGTTGATACCCAGGGCATCCTCTTTAGATAAAACCATGGCGTCCTCAATTACTTCTATATAGTTCTTAGGGAAACTAAGGGATATGACATTCGCTGCAAGCACCTCCCTTGCATAGCTGCGTCGAGCATCTCTAGAAAGGCTCTTCATAGAAATACCTCTGACGGTGGTGCTTGTCATGTGATACGAGACCTGTTGGGCATCTTTCGAGAAAACAAGATGAAAGGGTGAGAGTTAGAGGTGTGGTCTAGGTTATTTTTACCGATCCCCAAAGTGGGAGCCACTATACTGTCCAAAAAAATACATGTGTGTGCATGTTCCCCTACAAGGTCAGGAAAACTTCGAGTCTCTAGTAGGTATATTACACGTTTTGGGGTGAGGGCTAGGCCATGACAAAGAGTATCCATGTAAATGGTTTTTGAGGCTATTTTAAGGACCAATTCATGTAAGGTGACAAGTCCTGCTATTGGCCAGTGCTTCTAGGTCGCAGACGGGCAATCTTAGTGATGTTGTTAGGGTTACTTAGAGCAGAGAGATCTTTGAGTGGATTTTTAAAGGGTGAAATTAAATACGTGTTACTTGAGAGTTGTACTTTCTCCTTTTAAGAATTATGTATTTATAGGAATTTCAGATTCTGATGGTTTTCTTGGAAAAGGTTTCCACCCACCCAGTCAAAAGTTGGATAGTTGAATTCCCATTCCAAGTAAAATATGGGTCAGTAACTATATTGAATTTCCCAATATCTAGGACATGTCTTGTCCCGTGTTTCCTCTTCCCAGGGGTGATGAAAACACATGGGAAATGGGGTATCTCTCTTTAAGCTACCTTACATAGTTTCCCTTTCCTAGACAGTCCCAAGTTGTCGCCCTAGGCAAGGTTATGTGCAAATATAATACTACAATCATGTTTAATATAGATTACAGATTTTCTCATTAAGAGAAAATCCAAATGAATCTCTTCATGAAATAAAGCATCAATAAATATCTTTTCATATCCAATTTCAGCATAATTTTGGATAAATTAAATTTGAAACAAATCTTTCTTCAAAGCATAATCAAATAAATATTTTTTCAAAGTTAATCCAATCCAATCAAATATTCTTATTTAAACCAGAACTAAATCTTTTAATTAAAACATATCCAATTAAATCTTCCTCAACCTTTTTAAATTATTATTTAATGAAATCTTTTTCCAAACTAATTTGGATTAACAAACTTCATAAAAGCAAACACAATAACGCTTAAATTTACTCATAAAATCTAGATAGCAGACCAAGGCCATATGTTGCACCTCATGCTAGAACATGTTATCTCATATGATGCCTCTTCACATATTACGTTTTGTTTCCATGTTATTTGACCTAAAGCAGTCAATCAAAGGAACAACAATCTCCCCCTTTGAAATTTTTTGTCTAAAACAACTTATAATATCTACAAGATGTGTTAGAGTAAATATTCAAACAAAACATAATAAGTAGTACAATATATAACAAACATTAAATCATAAAGCGACAACAAAATATTTATAAAAAATCAAAAGTGGTTTCTAACCATAAAAGACCAGGCCAACACACACACATAATATTGCTGGAACATCTTGTCCCATAATTTGGAAAAGGTATGAAAGAACCACAAACAAAACATCAAGCTTTAAGGTCTAGAACAAAAGCTTGACATGAAAAACATCCAACCAGACCAACACACATCTTCAGCCAAAGGACATCAAAAAGGGTATAAGTACATAAAAAGAATATATGAACACAATGGAATGAAAAAATAGCAGTAGCTGTAAAATAAATTGAGATGAAAAAGCTCCAAAATTTCTTCATCAAAAACCAGATCAGTTTCATCAATAGGTGCACAAATGTGTAACACAGTGTCAGGTATAAAGGTTTTCTAGGTGGCTATGGAGGTTGACGGTGATCGGAGAGGTGGTTTTCTTGGTTCGAGAATTGTGTTCTTCATGTTCATGAAGAACAAGGTTGAAGGTGGTGGTCCTAAGGGCGAAGCTAGAGTGAATGGTACGGTTGTTTTAGGATTTGGGTGATGGGAAGTTTAGAGAGAGGTGAGAGCTAGAGAGAGTGAGAAGAGAGAGAAGATAGTGATAGGAGAAGAGAGATAAAGAAGAGTGTGAAATGATAGAGGTCTAAGAGAGATTGAGTTTAAATACTCTCTAAATTTGTGACCAGATGCTCACACGTGGTCTCACCTAAAACCTCTAGATCAAGTTAATCTGAGGGCCGAGATTGAATCTTTTGGATTGGGCTCCTTATGTTTTGGGCTTTGAGTCCCATTTTATTCACACCTCCTGAATTCCTTTTCCCTCCCCCTCTAACTTATTTAATTAAATTCTTTTTATTTAATTTCTTTATTTTTCTAGTTTATTTATTTATTTTATTTTATTTATTTATTTTATCTATTTAATTTATTTAATCCATTTAATTTATTAAATTATTAATTTATTTAGTTCAATCAATTTTATTCATTACTCCTAAATATCAAATATAGTATAAAAATATAAAAACAGTAATCCCGTTGTTTAAAATAATAATTTTGTTTCTTTTTTAAAAACCAATCCATCTTATCTTATTATTAATTTTAGATGGGTGAATGCACATTCACCCATTTTCTAAATAAAGAGTAAATTATGTACCTGTTAATTTTCCTAAATGCCTTCTTCATGATAAATTCTAATAACATGGACATCATTTCCATCAACTTCATCACATGAGGTAGGAACTTGGTTGTGTAAGAAGGCGTGGACGGAATATCAAGACTTTCATCACTAAGAGGAATGTGTTTTCCTTAGAGTATGATTGGACTGTTTCCTCGATATGTCTAATGTGTCAGTAACATAGAAAACTTGTTTTTCTTGAGAAGCCATGATGAATGGTTTAGTCATAAAATATGCCTTGTGTAATACGGTGGAAGAACTGACTTGGTTTTGCATTTTATCACAAATATTGCGGATAGCAAGAGTCGTCACTGACTTTTCTTTTATCCAATAAGGAAAGGGTGAAAAGAACAGGAAAGACCTTTGAGATTTATTAAGTTCAGAGAGTAGGTTATGAAAAGGGAAGGTGTTAGCCCCATTTACATTCATAGTTATCTACAGGCTCTTAATTGCTAGCTCACTTTATTTTGAAAACGCTTTGTGTGTGTGTTTGAAAATATTTTGAAACTGCCTAAGTACAGAAACTTTATAATAATTCTTGTATCGGTTAAGAATGCGTACAAAGGGTTTGTTTTTGAAAATATTTTTGAAAGTGTTTCTGTGAAAAATATGTTTTTGTTTTGTGAGCGAGGAAGCGATTAAGAACTACTTACTTACTCACAGTATTTCGTGTTAGTTTCCTCCTCCTTTAGATATTGTTATCCTACCATTAATTAGTAGGAAGCCTTATCGTTGGATGTGAAGAGATAGGTGCGGGTCATCGTACATTCATAAAGGCAACTCGTAGGGGCGCTTTAGCAATTTTATCGTGAGGGACTAGATAGTTTACCAAAGGCAACTTTCGAAGGTTCATTGAGGGACTACGATATTTTTAATCGAGGGTCTTTGCTAAAGCGTCCCCACGTTCGAGGGACATGATTGTTTTTTGTTCCGAAGGCAACAAATGAGGTTAACTTAAGGGTGCAAGTGTGAAGTGTGTTTTGTGTTTCAGTTAATTTATCTTGAAATTAGGGTTTTCTACGATTGTTTTTAAATCTTGCCATACAAACCCTAATTACTAACAGTAGTATAGCAAAATAGGAAAGCAGTAAAGTGCAGAAAATAAAGTTCTACGCTATTATAAGGCTTCGGGAATGGGGGTACAAATAGTAAAAAAATGGGGGGAAATAGAAACCCTAATTAACTATTACAAACTGTAAGCAGATACATAATTGGAAAAAATGCAACAGTAATAAAATACGCGAAATTTTAAAATAAAGGGAAAATGAAGAAGAAATTGTTTTATGATTTTTGATAGAAAAGAGTTTTTTGACGATTAATCTAATAACCTAATTAATTTTAATTGATTAAAAAAATTTGATTGGTTAATTAAGTTAAACAAACCCTAGAAATCTAGATTGACTTTAATTAAAAAAGAAGGTTTAATGAAAAAAGCCTAAAAATGAAAACCTAAAAAATATTTGAATTGATTAAATAAAAAACCTAAAAACTAAAATAGGGTTAAAAAAACAAAGGTTTTTGAAAAAAAAAGGGTTTTGTAAAAAATTGAAGGAAAAGAAAAGGAAAAAGTAAGAATAATAGAGAATTTGTGAAATAATGGACCAAATGATAGGGGTGGATGTTGAACCCACACCCTCAGCAGCTTCAGCTAACACGATCACCACCAGGCCAAGCGCACATTGGTTCTAAGGAAATGCATCAAGCGTGTTATGTAGTAAACCTGCAAAAATATAAAAATGTGAAGAAAACAAATAGCAAAAGGCTGGATCGGACCCGTGTTCTTTGACACAAATGCCTTAACGCGCGCTATTCAATCGTTGGGGCGGTGATACATCTGGTATATAAAATGAACCAATATATATATATATATATATATATATATATATATATATATATATATATATATATATATATATATATATATATATATATATATATATATATATATATATATATATATAATATAAGAAAGATGCATGAACTAGAGAGACGTCGGAGCCCTAGCTTCGGTTGTTTTCTCCGATTGCCTTTTTTGTCAAAACCTGCAAAACATAAGAGGTTAGCAAGCCAAAAACACCCTATCCCCCTAAATAGAAGGTTACAAGTTCAATGGAACAATTATTTAAAGCTAAAATAGTCTGGTTTAAGAGCTATGGTGAAAAAGACACAGGTCGATGCTAACATGGTGTTTTACGATTTCGATTGCATGGGACTTCCACGATGGTTCTATCCTGCACTATCAAACCTTATGAACAAGTTAATGACATTAGTATATGTTAAAGCAAACAAAAAATCAATAATAAGATTTTTTGAAAAAGTATGAAATCGGAGATGTCATCTTGGTATTTTATGCATTTTGGACCGTCAATCTTGATCCAATCTTACCCTATATGATTTCTAGGAATGAATGGAGTGTCTGTTTTGTATTGAAAGGGCTTATGATAAGGGTTTGAAGATTTTTAGGGTTCTCCAAAAAATTGATATTTTGACAAGTTTCTTGAGGCAAGGTTTTTCGTGTAAGGGTTCTCTCTATTGATGTCTGAATGAAGAGCATATATAGAGAGAGGAATTAGGTCAGACCAAGAGTGGGTTTGGACCTTTGTAAGAAGATATAATTTTATCTTATTTTATTTTGATTTTAAATTAATTAAAATAAAAATTAAATAAAATAAAAAAACCAAAGGGGTGTATGAATGAGTTCTGAGATATATAAGGAGTATATAGCATGTTTGGACTCTTAAACAATGGCCCATTAGCCTAAAAATCAAGTTTGCTCAATATTGAACTTCATGTATTTTCTCAAAATTTCCCAAATTTCACTGGTCATAACTCACTCCATTATTTTCTTTTTAATGTGCTATTTTACTTTTTGAAAAGCTCAATATGTCCTCTACAATCCCTCTTTTTTATCATTTTTGCATTTGGAGAATTTATCTTGATGTAAGTTGCCTTGACAAAAAGTGTCTTTTTGTTGACTTTTTGAAATGACCTGTAATGTATTGGTTTATATCTCTTAAATGAAGCATTTTTTGGACTTGAGCTTAGGGATTCAAAGTTGTAGATAATTTAATTTCCTTAAAAATGAGCTTTGGTTGGGGAAAAACTGATGAATCATGTGAAATTTATGCATGGTCAAAGTTCAGTTGACTTCTCCTAAGGAAACCCTAATTTGGAAACTTTTGACTTTTGATAATTTAAGGCTTTTTCTTGATGAATCATGATCAACCCTTGATCAAATGATGAATATTACTTCAAAACCTTGATGTTGACCAAAAATCTTGAAGTTTGACTGTATGTTGACCATAATTGACTTTTTACCCAATATAGTTGATTTTTTTAATCATTTGAGCCATTGATTGAGCAAACTTGTGATTCAAGGCTTGAAACTTGATATGAGCATTCTTGAAGACATATGAGGACCCATGAAAACCACTTGAGATCTTATAATTCTGAACATCAATGTGAAAGATAAAACCCTAGTTATGGACCCATTGCTTAGGAGGAGAATTTGTCTGATCAATTCTTGAGCATCCTTGAGCATTTGAGAACCCTAGGAGAATGTTTAGAAGAAAGGGAATGCAAATTTTGGGGTACAACAGCTTCCCATGTTCAATCTTCTTAAACTTGAAGAGTTAGATTGGCATGTCAACCATTCGTGATCTGAAGGTAGAAGAGGATTGAACACTTAAGTGCCCAGAAATTTGCACTCTCCTGGGTAATAAGTAACATTGTTTGATTGATAATATTGATTGAATGGGCTTTAAGATGCCATTCGGAGAGGTGACAGAGTGTCGTCGGAGATGGGCTTATAGATGCCATCCAAAGTAACTGTTGATAGAAGTATCAGAATGAGTATTCACTTGACTATATCTGAAGAATGCTTTCCAAAATGAACCTCTGGGGAAGGTGCTTGAGTAACTGCTTGTCAGATTTAGTCTCTGAGGTAACTGCTTGCCAGAATTAAATCTAAGGGAAATGCTTGTCATGTAGATAGTCGCTTCGTCCTGTTTTAGGAATTGATCTACAGTCTGTCTTTGTTGGTAAATCCGTCATGTTTCAAGAATTCATACCACTAGGTGGTAAAGATGGTCACCCCGTCCTGTTTTGGGAATTGATATTCACCTGGTCATAAAGATAGAAAGATAGTTTCCCCGACCTGTTTCGGGAGTTAATCTTTGCTCAATCGTATAGATAGTTTCCTTGTCCTATTTCGGGAGTTAATCTTCAACCTGTTCATGTAGATAGTTTCCCCGTCCTGTTTCGGGAATTAATCTACACTTTGTTTTCACAGATAGTTGCCATGTCTTGTTCCAGGAATTAATCGTTGTCTGGTCATATAGATAGTTGCCCGTCTTGTTTTGTGAATTAATCTGTGACCTGTTTGAAAATTATTGGTGATATTCGTCTATTTATATACTTTTACCTAAAAGGACAAAGAGTTAGCTATATCCAATGTCATGATGTATGTAATGCATTGCGTAATGATGTTCTCAAAGTAAATGAGAGTGTGTTATGTGTGTTTCGTATGCATATGCTATGATGTTTTGTACCTGATATACGAATGTAAGACGTCGTTGAAGTGTGTCGGTCGCTTTGTATAACATCTCTGATTGGGAAAATAATTCCCTAACTGTTGTTGTGGATGGAGACAGTAATTATTCAACCTTGTTTAGAATATTTCTGCTGGGAATTCCTGCTTTCTATTTGAGGATACTCCTTTGGGGAATGTTGACTTTTGTTTGGGGAGAAGAGTTTAAGAACATTGGTCGTTCATTGCTCTATTGGGCAATTTAATTCTTACGTACCATGACCGGGGATAACAGATATGGGCAACCTTCTGAGGTGCTGTCTGACCGAGTTTTTGATATGAATGCAGACTCGTCTAGGGAGGATAAGGTTAAATGATATATGGCCCGATTTAAGATTCAATAACAACTCTCTGGAGATAGCAGCCTGGACTGCCCTTTACTAGAGAGGGGGATTTTACCAGTGATTTGTAGTAATTAAAGGAATAGACTCAAACTAGGGATATTGTATTCTGTTGGGGATATAAACCTTGTTGGAGAAATAAACCCTACTGGAGAAACATGCCCTAATGGAGAAATACTCTGCTGAGGAAATAAGCCATGCTGGAGAAATATATTCCGTTGAGGAAATGTGCCCTACGGGAGAAGAGGATTTTGCAGGGTTTTTATAGCTTTGGAGAAATAATCTCAGCTGGGGAAGAGAATTCATGTGGATTGTGCTAATGATATAATCTCTGATGAGGATTGAGACTCTGTCGGTTGGCTACATTGTCGGGGAAAAGATCATACTACTTTATCTTCTAGGGGGAATGTTGTACCCCAAAATCTGCCCTCCCATATTCTTCAAGACTTGTCAAGAGTCATCTTCAAATGGCTCAAGATTTCTCAAGGGTTGCACAGTCCAAATGCCTCCTAAGCCAGTCAAAATTAGGGTTTTGGTTCTTTCAAGGAATCTGAGGTTTTCAATGGCTCAATCAAGTCCCATAGGCTTATATACATTGTCAAGCATCTACATGTCAAGTTGCAAGACTCACAATGTCAAATTCCACAGTCAAAAGCCCTATTTGCTTCACAATCAACTGCAGGGGTAAAATGGTCATTTTGCAGTCAAAAGTCAAAATTTTTGGTCAACATCTTATTTTGAGCTCACAATCATCATTTGATCAAGTCTTGATCATGATTCCACAAGAATGGCTCAAAAATCATCAAAGATGCAAAAGTTGCTATTTTTGGACAGCAGAAAAGTCAACTGTATATTGACCAAGGCATAACTTTTTCATGGTTCATCAGAAAAATCCCATACAATGCTCATTTTGAAGGGGATGACATTGCCTACAACTCATCTTCACATTCCAAGTCTAAGAAATGCTCTCACAAAAAGTTATCAATTTCTACTTTATAGGTCAATTTCAAAAGTCAACAAAAATGCACTTTAAGTCAAAGACCATAACTTGAGATTGGTAAATCCAAATGACATGGGACCAAAGGCATTGGTTAGAGGACTTCAAGACCTTTCCAAAATGTCCAAGAACATGTTCATATGATCAAAATTGAGCAAGATATGCATTGGAGAAGTTGGGAAATTTTTGTGAATTTGCAAAATTCAACTTTGCTCAAAATACATCATTTTTGCTAATGGGCCTCAAATTCCTTCTTGAAACTTTGTCCAAGGCCTATGCACGACCCATTGAGATTAAATTGAATTATTTTCTTATTTTTTATTAATTAATTGAATTTTGGATCAATATTAATTCATTTAATTCATTTAATTGTAGGAAAATATCAAGATATGGTTTTGAAATCTTTTCATGAAGCAAATATGACCTACAAGAGCTGGTAAATTCGTGTGCACATCAAGGGGACAAAGATCTCTCAATTTGGCATGATTTTTCAATAAGAAAGATGCAAAAAGATATGATTGAAAATCAAATATACAAACCATAATTCCATGGATCTTTGGTCAAAGATTTAACCTAAATCCATTATACTATATATGCACAAGCTAAACCTAATGCATAAAACGTGAGAATTGTTGCAGAAAGCCATAGCCAATATTGAAAAAAATCAAAGAAAACTTGAAATCGTTTTGCTATCTTCCAGACCAATTCAAGGCGTTTCAGTGATTCAAACACATTGCAGGAACTCTCAGAAACCTTTTGCAAACAAAATCAAGCCTTAAAGCTCAAGAAACACGCAAGAACAGTTTCACGGTTTGAACAATTTTTCCAAAATCGTAATCATTGATTCATGCATATTTAACATCTTTTGTTGATTGTTTTCTGTTAATAGGAAGTGTACAAAGCTTTTGGCATAGGTTAATTGGACTGAAACGCCTTGAATCACAAATCACCATGAACGAAATCTAGGGTTTCCAAGCTTCCAAATTGGGGCTTTATTATTCAGGAAAAATTAGAACCCCTAGCGCATAAGGTTGAGATCATTGCATCAAGACGAATTTAACCCTACCCTCGCGAACAATTTATATTCAGCATAGACCTATTCGCTATTTTTCCTTTTTGCATGTTGTGGGGGGTTAAAAACCCCCGCTATTTAACTTTGTTTTACAGGGAATCTGGGGAAGACGAAGGACGTGTTGGTTTGTGATTGGAGCTTTCAAAAAGCGCGGGTGTGGTTTTATGTTTCAAGCATAATTGATATATTTTATATATTATATTCATTGATTATCATTATATCAAATGCAGCGTGATGGCCTAGTGGTTGGTGTGTTGGTTGTGCATCATTGGGACCTGGGTTCGATTCCCAGGTCCACCCAAAACATTTGTATTATTTTTCTTAATATGTTCATATGCAGCGCTTGCCAAGGAGTCTACCATGCATATCAGATACCCAGGCGCCAAGTGGCCATAAACGTGAATCTAATGATTAAAAGGTGAGGAGCACCATGCTCCCATTCAATAAGCGCTCTGGAGGATCCAGAAAATCAACAGGGCTTGTGCTTATTGGGCCAGAATTGCAACTTTCTTACCTCCATATTTGGGTCATCACCCCCCTAGGTTCTTCTTTTCTTTTCTTTTTTTTCTCTTTTATATTTTCTTTACTAATTATTATTATTACTATTTAATTAACATAATTAATTATTTTCCTAATAAAATTCAGAAACTTAAACTATTATTTATTTTTATTATTATTAATCTCACCTTTTAATTATTTTGTAAATAAATACTAATAAATTGGTTTAGTTTAATTAGGGTTAATATTGAATATTTTTGCAATAAATAAAATAGACTAGAATTAGGTTTTTTTGGCAACTTTTAATTTCTTATTTTATTTTTATTTTCATTAAAACATAAAAAACTAAAAAATACTTTTTCTTTTAATTAATTAATTAATTAGTAAATTAGGTTTAATATTTAATTAATTGCAAAAAGGACAAAATTTCTTTCTTTTCTCAAAAAAGGGTCAAAACACTAAGGACATTCCCGATTTAATTTCTTTGCGCGCATATTTATTTTTGATTATATTTATGTATCTGCTTTGAGGATGTAATAGATAATTAGGGCTTTTATCGCTTTCTTTATCTTTCCGCATTTATTTTCAAGGGCTATGTTTTTGGCGATGTAAATACCCGACGCCTTGTAATAGTGTAGATTTATCTTTCTGCAATTTACTTTCCGCAAATTATTAACTGTTAATTATGCATGACAAGTCTTGTATGACAAATAAAATCAATCCGTAGCTCACAATGATGCATGCAAAGATAATCTTAAACTGAAACCTGACACACGTGCACATACCACTCCTAGGGTACGCCTCACTTGGTTGCCTCGAGGTGGTCATCAAGTATAGGGTGTTTTAGAGGTCGCCCTCCTGTCTAAAGATCCAGTTGCCTCGAAACGGTTTCCTCGGATAAAAAAGGATCTAGGACATTAGGGTTACCGCTAAGGCGTCCTACCATTGCTTTGGTGACCACACATGTCCCTATCATCGAATTGACCCGAATAACTCCAACGACGGTGCTACCTACTTCTCAATAGTGGGATAGTACTGTCTAAAGGACTCTTACAAAGCTTAATTCCTTAGAGTAGGTAGATTTCTCCTAGGTACTTGCTCTTTCAAAAAACAAAAACAACTTTTCGCACCTACACTTTCAAAAAGTTTTCAAACAAATACTTCATACACTTTTGAGGACAGATACAAGAGTTACCTAGAAGTTTTCAAAACGGAACTTTTTCAAAACCCACAAACACAAGAAAAGCAAAAAAAATTTGAAAACATAGTGAGCAAGTACCTAAGAGCCCGTGGATAACCACGGATAGAAAGGGTGCTAACACCTTCCCTTTCTATAATCTACCTCCTGAACCGAGAAACATCTCGAAAAAGGAATTTTGTTGTGCTTTTGTCCTTTCCATGTTGGAGAACATAAAAGACGGTGGCGACTCTTGCTTACCGCGACATTTCACGAACCAGCATTTCAAAACAGTCAGTTCTATTTCCACCGATCACAGAACTGGCGACTCTGCTGGGGACAATATAAAAGTGAGGTGTACCTTAGGATTAGATCATTCTATGTTTTCAATTGTATGTCTTGATTGCTTTTATATTGTGGGCTTGCATCGGAGTTTCATAGATCCTAACCCGGATCTGGGGAATACCCTTTAGGTAGCATAAGCTGTGAGGGACCTGTCCGGCGTAGACCGACACGGGTGAAGTAGTGGCTACGTTGGTGTGACACCTTGGTCTATACCGATATCCCTTGTGTTGGAACAAGGAGAATATGGGTCTTCTGAGGAGTCATTAAGCACCAACCGACCTTAGAACCCTAAATTGACCCAACTTGGCCATAGAACAGAAGCAGTATGCTACACTCATTGAGGCTAAACTCTCGCGATGGTTCTGGCCGCAAGAAAAGATTGCGACGCTGGAGTTATGACCGATTGAGGGTAGTCAGTGATATTGAGATCCTCTAGAACCCGGTTACTATTTTCTAGGACATGTCTTAACCAACGAAACTGAAAGAGGGTAGTACCTAAACTTCATGCTGGCTTGAAATCTAAGGGCTCTCTTGTGTGACTTGTGTGCCTTCAAATCTGAACTACTTGCGCATTCTTGTTATCTGACAACATGAGTTCCTTGCAGGTTTTGTTTACAGTCCTTAATCTGGGCTATAACAGGGTTTACTTACATCACTTCATGCATAGCATAACATCATACCATCATACCATTGCATACATCCTGCATAAGTACTAACCCATTTCAAGGATCTCAAGGGTTTGTGATGTAGGTCATGGTGAACCAACATGTCTAGCAAGGGGAAAAGGGGATTTATTTTCCTCTAGCCAAAGTTGTTTGGAGATCCAAAACATGATAACTTGAGTCAGGGGCTATGACCCACTCGATATGGTGAGCCTTAACTCTTGAAGAAGGACTCTCAACAATATGCAGCTCCTTCAATCAAGCTACCAGATTCTAACAATTTTCTTGTTTACCCCGCGAGATCCTTGAAAACATTGCATGCATACATACATATCATTGCATTACAGGTACCCTTTTTACAGTTCACTTATCTTCTCCGCTGTTTATTTCAGCAATCATCATGTCTACCGAACCTTCCGCTGAACAAGCTATCAAGGCCCTCCAGGCCCAGAATGCCCAGTTCCAAGAGTTGGTTATGAGCCTAGCCCAGGGTCAATAGGACGTGAAAACTCTGATTCTGAAAGAGAGGAGGAAGAAGAAGAAGAGGACTGTTTTGTTCAACACTAGACGCAGATCTAGGAATGAGAATGAGGCTGAGTTGACTACTTCATCTGTGGGCAAAGACAGTCCCCAAGAGAGAAGGGTTCCTAGTCCCTTGGTCTCCGACAACGAGACAAATTATAATGATGAACAGTATCCTCCTGCTGAGGATAAGTACAAACAGCTGGAGGACCAGTTAAGTGCTATGGAGATACAAAGAGTGCCCGGCCTGGACTTCGAAGATCTAGGTCTATCCTCTGGGGTGGTGATCCCACACAAGTTCAAGGCACCTGCCTTTGCGAAGTACGACGGGGCTTCCTGTCCTAAGCTGCATCTCAGATCATACGTAAGGAAGATCCAACCATATACTGCAGACAAGAATTTATGGATCCATTTCTTCCAGGAAAGTCTTTCAAGGACTCAACTCAAATGGTTCTATCAGCTGGATGGAGCCAGTATTCGTAACTGGGAGGACTTGGCTACTGCGTTCTATAAGCAGTATCAGTATAATTCCGAGCTCGCTCCTACGCGTACCCAACTATAGGGTATGTCACTAGGGACGGGTGAAGGATTCAAGGAATATGCACAAAAGTGGAGAGACCTGGCTGGAAGGGTACAACCACCTTTGACTGACCGTGAACTCGTTAATATGTTCCTGGGGACCCTGTCTGGTCCGTTTTTCAACCATCTGATTGGAAATTCTTCAGCTGGGTTTACAGATCTGATCTTGACTGGTGAGAGCATAGAAGCCGGTATCAAGTTTGGGAAGATACAAAAGGGTGACTCCTCGAACACTAAGAAGAAACCATTCAAGAAAGAGTCCAATGCTGCGCACAGTCAGAAGAGTCGTCGTGACCAACATGTAGGGGCAGTCCTGATCCCTGGTTCTACACCACGCTGACAACAGCAAAAGGGAAATCAACGAAGGCCAGACGAGCCTAAAAGACAGTTCACCAACATCAACATGCCATTGTCACAAGCATTGTAGCACATGTTGAAGATGAATCTGATTGCAGTGATCAACCCTCCTGCAAATCCCAAGACCTCTTCTCCAAACTACAACCCAGATGCGAGGTGTGCTTATCATTCCGGTAGCCCGGGGCACGATACTGAGGATTGTTGGGCGCTGAAATACAAGATCCAGAATATGATCGATGCTAAGGAGATCGAATTCGAGCCTGCTGAGACTCCTAATGTGATCACTTCTCCCTTGCCAAAACATGGCTAGGATTGAAAAAACTTTTGTTCATTCGAATGTTCAAGTTGTATTTTTCTTTGTTTGTTCAAACATTTATTCATGTCAAACTCTCTTATTTCATTAATGCATTACACGTGTCTATTTTGAAGTAATTGTGTTTACTATATTCAAAATTGCTTTTATTTTTCTTGATGTTCAACTCTCGATTGAAAATTCTAAGCCTCTTGAGGGAGGATGACGAAAACGATACCATGATCCTTACAGTATGCTTTTAGACAAACCCCACTGATGAGGTACAGGCATTGTTTCAAATCCTAAACACTGTAGTTATAAGGAAGATAATCCCTCGTCAACCCCTTCGAGCCAAAGAAGTAGGAGTTTTTTCTTTTCACAAAAAAATTAAAACCCTTAATCATAACCTGGGGCAGGGTAGTTTTCTCAGTTGATCCAGGTGCACAATGAATGGCATCAAAAGAGTCTTTCCAAAACAAAAGACAGTGATGGTTCCGTATAATCATAAAGACATGCAGTCGTTATCTTTCAAAAATAAAAGCCCAATAAGTCAAAACCTATGAAGGAGACTTACAAAAACTGGGGCATCCCGCTGACTGTAATCACAAAAGAAACAGTTCAGGCAAAAAAACAGGGATAACGAAATCAAAAAGAAAGAGGTCCTGCTAACCCTCAACAAAAAACGACTGCCTATTCAAAATAAATTGTCAACATCTGAACCATCACTGGAATATCAAAGCAAAGACTCAAACAAGGTCTAATGCACGATTAACTGAGTTTAGGTTTGAAGAACATCACGAAGAACGGGTGGGTACAAATAAAATTTAAGCCTTTATCCTTTGTTTCTTAAACCGTGAACCAGGCCACGTTATAACCCTTAAAAGTCCTAGCTGAAGCATGGGTTAGTTCGAAAGCATACTGTTACGAAAGGTATCCTGACTCCTTAAGGCTTGCGGTAAAATAACGAGTTGACATCACATTTTACAAAATTTGCTTGTTTCACTGAAAAATACATTTTCAAAAAACTTCAAGACAGACATAAGCTTTGCATTCTTAAAATAACATTGTTTGCATATGACTATTTGTTCGAACAGCAGAAAAATTCGCACGACGAATATCTAGTGAACAAAAATCTTCTCAAGGATCACCTCAAGTGGAAAAACACTTCCAACCAAGGGGCAGACATGATCATGGTCCGTCATCTGGGGCAGTCCAGTCAAGATTCAGAGAATATCTCAAATGCCAAATAGCCTGGGGCAAATATCCGCCTGAGTCACTTGGGGCATTGGACATGAATTTCAGCGACAAATCTGGTGCGATCAAACATCTTCTGGTAGTATAGCGACACAACACTACTGACAGTGACAACTCCCTGCATTCTGAGAGCGTGGACATAGTCGAAATAAATACTACGCACAATCAAAGACCCGCTAGGTTGACACACCTAGGCAAAAATAAGGGCTCCCCGGCGAACCAAAAAGGTTCGGGCAAAAATAAGGGATGAAATGGAAAAATTGTACACTCGGCAAGTCGAAAACCTGAAAAGGCGGCTTGGGCAAAAATGGGTATCCCGATGGACTGAAAACCCGAAAGGGCGGTCCAGGTAAAAATTAGGGATCAAAGCGTACGACTATGTCCTGTCATCTCGGCACTTGCCTACCAGAAGAAGATTTTTCAGTCAACAGTTATCAAGCACCTTCATAGGCACCTTCTCCCGCAGAAACTGGGGCATTAAGAATTGTCCAAACTATACAGCCGCTCTGCTCACCCAGGCACAAGGTAGATTCAGCTGAAGAATGTAACCAAGAGATCTCCACTCCCCAAGAGTAAGACAAGATTCAGCCATACTCTCCCCCGAGCAGAGTTGGTCTCCCATTAGCCCCGAAAAGGCACAGTATCCCTAGCAAGTCAGCAACACTCTCCCCAAGCAGAGTTAGCCTACTGTCAGCCTTAAGGAAGTTGGATATCCCCAGAAGATCTCAATATTCCCCAGCGAAGTACAGATGTTCCTAAGCAAGTATCCCCGGCAGTCTTAATATTCCTCGACAGAAATATAAGATTGTTCCCCGGCGGAATCCAGACACCCCAGTGGAGCTATTCCCCAGTACAGTCCAAAGATTCCCCAGGAGAGTTGAATCCATATCCCCAGTAGATTCTGGAAGCTTATCCCCAGTAGATTCTGGAAGCTTATCACCTGCAGAGTACATACGTCTCTCCCCGACCATATTCAAAGGTTATTCCCCACCAGAGCTTATAACTGGGTTATCCTCAGCTAATTACCACGGAAAGATCGTCCTTGGCGAAGTTCTTCCTATCCCCCAGCGGAGTTCATCAAATTCCCCAACAAAACTTATCAGCGGAATCCCCAGCGGTGTTATCTTCAAATTCTCAACGAAGTATCTCTTCCCACAGAGTAATTCCCCACAGAGTAATCTCTCCAACAAGTTTATTCCCCAACGGAGTCATCTTCTCCTACCGGTTTATTCTTGCAATCATCATCCCCAGCGGAAACGAAGAACTCTACTCTTCAAACATCAGCCCAGGATTCAACAAGCTCCCAGCATTCGTCAAGGATTTATTTTCCTAGACGAAAATACATTCGTAGAAATTTCACATGTCATACATCCTGCTTACATACATGATAAAGTGCATACGACACGATCTCATCTATTTTTGAGAACATCATGACATCATGCATTTCATACATCATGACATTGCATACAACTAACGTTTTGCCTTTCAGGAAAAGGTCAATCAAAAGATGATTACCATCTACCTTTGCAGTTCCAGATCAACACCGGTAACAAGCCAGGAATATTCCGTAGACGACTGATCGTGGGTTAATACCTGAAACCAGACAGGACAATTATCTACTTGATCATCATGAAGCAACCCTACATCGGTTCCTTCTCAACCTCAGATGTAGTTTTACACGGACTCATCAACAGGAAACCCTACACCGGTTCCTTCTCAACTTCAGATGTAGTTTTACACGGACTCATCAACAACAACCCTACACCGGTTCCTTCTCAACCTCAGATGTAGTTTTACACGGACTCATCATCGGGAAACCCTACACCGGTTCCTTCTTAATTTCAGATGAAGTTTTACACTGACTCATCACCAGGCAACCCTACACCGGTTCCTCCTCCCTTTCAGACGAAGTTTTACACGAACTCATCGTCAAGATGACCTTACCCCGGTTCGTCCTAAAGTCTTACACGGACTTATCTCAAGGTAACCTTACCCCGGTTCCTCCAGAAGTTTTACACGAACTTATCTCAAGGTAACCTTACCCCAGTTCCTCCAGAAGTCTTACACGGGCTTATCTCACAGTAACCTTACCCCGGTTCCTCCAGAAGTCTTACACGGGCTTATCTCACAGTAACCTTACCCCGGTTCATCCAGAAGTCTTACACGGGCTTATCTCAAAGTAAGCTTACCCCGGTTCATCCCGAAGTCTTACACAGGCTTATCCCACAGTAACCTTACCCTGGTTCATCCTGAAGTTTTACATGAACTTATCCCGAAGAAACCCTACACAGGTTCTCTCTCTCCAGACGTAGTTTTACATAGACTCATCATCAAAGTAACCCCACACAGGTTCCTTCTCCATTTCAGACGTAGTTTTACACGGACTCGTCATTAAGAAACTCTACACAAGTTTCCTTCTCAATTCCAGATGAAGTTTTACACGGACTCGTCATCAAGAAACCCTACATAGGTTCCTTCATTCCAAGATGCAGTTTCACACGGACTCATCCTCAGTCAACCCTACACAGGTTTCCTTCCTTCAAATATGCAGTTTCACACAAGCTCATCATCAGTCAACCCTACACAGGTTTCCTTCCTTCAAAGATGCAGTTTCACACGGGCTCATCATCAGTCAACCCTACATAGGTTTACTTCTTCCCAAGATGCAGTTTTACACGAGCTCATCATCAGGCAACCCTACACAGGTTCCCTCATTCAACTTACAAGATCACAATTCTACCAACAATCTCCAAATGGCATCTATAAGCCCATTCCCGACAAGATTCTGTCACATCTCCAGATGGCATCTATAAGCCCATCCTCCTATCCATCATCTCTATAAATGGCATCTGTAAGCCCATTCCCGACATCACACTGCTGATACTCCACTATGCGAGTGCAAATTTTTGGGCACTTTAGTGTTTAATCATCTTCCACCTTCGGATCACGAAAGGCACGCAAGCCAATCTACATCCTCAGGTCTAAGAAGATTGAACAGGGGCAACTGTTGTACCCTAAAATTTTCCCTCTCATATTCTTCAAGACTTGTCAAGAGTCATCTTCAAATGGCTCAAGATTTCTCAAGGGTTGCACAGTCCAAATGCCTCCTAAGCCAGTCAAAATTAGGGTTTTGGTTCTTTCAAGGAATCTGAGGTTTTCAATGGCTAAATCAAGTCCCATAGGCTTATATACATTGTCAAGCATCTACATGTCAAGTTGCAAGACTCACAATGTCAAATTCCACAGTCAAAAGCCCTATTTGCTTCACAATCAACTGCAAGGGTAAAATGGTCATTTTGCAGTCAAAAGTCAAAAATTTTGGTCAACATCTTATTTAGAGCTCACAATCATCATTTGATCAAGTCTTGATCATGATTCCACAAGAATGGCTCAAAAATCATCAAAGATGCAAAAGTTGCTATTTTTGGATAGTGGAAAAGTCAACTGTATATTGACCAAGGCATAACTTTTTCATGGTTCATCAGAAAAATCCCATCCAATGCTCATTTTGAATGGGATGACATTTCCTACAACTCATCTTCACATTCCAAGTCCAAGAAATGCTCTCACAAAAAGTTATCAATTTCTACTTTATAGGTCAATTTCAAAAGTCAACAAAAATGCACTTTAAGTCAAAGACCATAACTTAAGATTGGTAAATCCAAATGACATGGGACCAAAGGCATTGGTTAGAGGACTTCAAGACCTTTCCAAAATGTCCAAGAACATGTTCATATGATCAAAATTGAGCAAGATATGCATTGGAGAAGTTGGGAAATTTTTGTGAATTTGCAAAAGTCAACTTTGCTCAAAATACATCATTTTTGCTAATGGGCCTCAAATTCATTCTTGAAACTTTGTCCAAGGCCTATGCACGACCCATTGATATTAAATTGAATTATTTTCTTATTTTTTATTAATTAATTGAATTTTTAATCAATATTAATTCATTTAATTCATTTAATTGTAGGAAAATATCAAGATATGGTTTTGCAATCTTTTCATGAAGCAAATATGACCTACAAGAGCTGGCAAATTCGTGTGCACATCAAGGGGACAAAGATCTCTCAATTTGGCAAGATTTTTCAATCAAAAAGATGCAAAAATATATGATTGAAAATCAAATATACAAACCATAATTCCATGGATCTTTGGTCAAAGATTTAACCTAAATCCATTCTACTATATATGCACAAGCTAAACCTAATGCATAAAACGTGAGAATTGCTGCAGAAAGCCATAGCCAATATTGAAAAAAATCAAAGAAAACTTGAAATGTGTTTGCTATCTTCCAGACCAATTCAAGGTGTTTCAGTGATTCAAACACATTGCAGGAACTCTCAAAAACCTTTTGCAAACAAAATCAAGCCTTAAAGCTCAAGAAACACGCAAGAACAGTTTCACGGTTTGAACAATTTTTCCAAAATCGTAATCATTGATTCATGCATATTTAACATCTTTTGTTGATTGTTTTGTGTTAATAGGAAGTGTACAAAGCTTTTGGCATAGGTTAATTGGACTGAAACGCCTTGAATCACAAATCACCATGAACAAAATCTAGGGTTTCCAAGCTTCCAAATTGGGGCTTTATTATTCAGGCAAAATTAGAACCCCTAACGCATATGGTTGAGATTGTTGCATCAAGACGAATTTAACCCTACCCTCGCGAACAATTTATATTCAGCATAAACCTATTCGATATTTTTCCTTTTTGCAGGTTGTGGGGGTTAAAAACCCCCGCTATTTAACTTTGTTTTACAGGGAATCTGGGGAAGACGAAGGACGTGTTGGTTTATGATTGGAGCATTCAAAAAGCGCGCGCGTGGTTTTATGTTTCCAGCATAATTGATATATTTTATATATTATATTCATTGATTATCATTATATCAAATGTAGCGTGATGGCCTAGTAGTTGGTGTGTTGGCTGTGCATCATTGGGACCTGGGTTCGATTCCCAGGTCCACCCAAAACATTTGTATTATTTTGCTTAATATGTTCATATGCAGCGCTTGCCAAGGAGTCTACCATGCATATCAGATACCCAGGCGCCAAGTGGCCATAAACGTGAATCCAATGATCAAAAGGTGAGGAGCACCTTGCTCCCATTCAACAAGCGCTCTGGAGGATCCAGAAAGTCAACAGGGCTTGTGCTTATTGGGCCAGAATTGCAACTTTCTTACCTCCATATTTGGGTCATCACCCCCCATGGGTTCTTCTTTTCTTTTCTTTTTTTTCTCTTTTATATTTTCTTTACTAATTATTATTATTACTATTTAATTAACATAATTAATTATTTTCCTAATAAAATTCAGAAACTTAAACTATTATTTATTTTTATTATTATTAATCTCACCTTTTAATTATTTTGTAAATAAATACTAATAAATTGGTTTAGTTTAATTAGGGTTAATATTGAATATTTTTGCAATAAATAAAATAGACTAGAATTAGGTTTTTTTGGCAACTTTTAATTTCTTATTTTATTTTTATTTTCATTAAAACATAAAAAAATAAAAATACTTTTTCTTTTAATTAATTAATTAATTAGTAAATTAGGTTTAATATTTAATTAATTGCAAAAAAGACAAAATTTCTTTCTTTTCTCAAAAAAGGGTCAAAACCCTAAGGACATTCCCGATTTAATTTCTTTGCGTGCATATTTATTTTTGATTATATTTATGTATCTGCTTTGAGGATGTAATAGATAATTAGGGCTTTTATCGCTTTCTTTATCTTTCCGCATTTATTTTCAAGGGTTATGTTTTTGGCGATGTAAATACCCGATGCCTTGTAATAGTGTAGATTTATCTTTCCGCAATTTACTTTTCGCAAATTATTAACTGTTAATTATGCATGACAAGACTTGTATGACAAATAAAATCAATCCGTAGCTCACAATGATGCATGCAAAGATAATCTTAAACTGAAACCTGACACACGTGCACATACCACTCCTAGGATACGCCTCACTTGGTTGCCTCGAGGTGGTCATCAAGTATAGGGTGTTTTAGAGGTCGCCCTCCTGTCTAAAGATCCAGTTGCCTCAAAACGTTTGCCTCGAATAAAAAAGGATCTAGGACATTAGGGTTACCGCTAAGGCGTCCTACCATTGCTTTGGTGACCACACATGTCCCTATCATCGAATTGACCCGAATAACTCCAACGACGGTGCTACCTACTTCTCAATAGTGGGATAGTACTGTCTAAAGGACTCTTACACAGCTTAATTCCTTAGAGTAGGTAGATTTCTCCTGGATACTTGCTCTTTCAAAAAACAAAAACAACTTTTCGCACCTACACTTTCAAAAAGTTTTCAAACAAATACTTCATACACTCTTGAGGACAGATACAAGAGTTACCTAGAAGTTTTCAAAACGGAACTTTTTCAAAACCCATAAACACAAGAAAAGCAAACAATTTTTGAAAACATAGTGAGCAAGTACCTAAGAGCCCGTGGATAACCACGGATAGAAAGGGTGCTAACACCTTCCCTCTCTATAATCTACCTCCCGAACCGAGAAACATCTCGAAAAGGAATTTTGCGGTGCTTTTGTCCTTTCCTTGTTGGAGAACATAAAAGACGGTGGCGACTCTTGCTTACCGCGACATTTCGCGAACCAGCTTTAAAATAGTCAGTTCTATTTCCACCGATCACAGGGATCTTCTAGGGAGTATGATTATGCTAATTGCTGGAAAATGTCCCATTTTCTGTCTTGAGGCATATTAGACTTGTGGGGGAATGTATCTCTGTTGAAGATAAACTTGTGAAGATGACTTTGTGGGGACAATCCCCTGACGGTTGTTCTGTGGGGATTCCTCTATGGTGAATTATGGATGACTTGAACTTTATCCCAACTCCTAGAGTCTTGAGTACATTCTTATTCCTATTTTTATGCATATATTTATTAATAGTAATCATATTCATATGTATATGTTCATTCAATTTAGTCATTGGACATTTTTGAGAACAAAACAGAAACAATAAAACAAAAAGTTGAATTTCGAAATGGTATTTGTATTAATGATTTTCCTATAAAAAGGAAATTTCATATAAAGAGACGAAAATTATAGTAAGAGGAAATCGTCGTAAAATGAAAAGAGTATAAATTAAAACAAAACATATAGCTATGTTTGAATGATCCTGTCAAGTTTCAACTATGCTATTGCCTTTATGTCTTCAAGCATCTCATCCCTTACTGTTGGAAGAAGTTGATTGTACTGATTTGTACCCTTCGAACTTGACATAGGTAATAAATATTGATGTAAGTAGATGATCCAACGGGAAATAGTCGTACGCTTTAATCCCTAACTTTTTCTTGGACCGCTCTTTCAAGTTTTTGACTTACCGAGAATGCAGTCTTTATATATATATATATATATATATATATATATATATATATATATATATATATATATATATATATATATATATATATATATATATCCCTAATTTTTGCCTGAACTCTTTTGGTTCGCCAGAATTCCCTTATTTTTGCCCAGCCCAGGCAACCTAGCGGGTCTTTTTCATGCATAGTATCTTTTGACTATGCCCGCGTTCACAGGGAGTGGAAAATCTTCACCGTCCATGGTGGTAAGTATCATAGCTCCGCCCGAAAATATCTTCTTGATTACAAATGGCCCTTCGTAGGTGGGGGTCCATTTTCCCCTGGGGTCACTTTGCGGTAGGATGATGCGCTTTATTACCAAGTTTCCAACCTGATATACCCGATGCTTGACCTTCTTGTTGAAAGCTTTGATCATACATTTCTAGTATAATTGACCATGATAAACAGCTGCAAGCCTCTTCTCGTCAATCAAATTCAATTGGTCCAACCTAGTCTGAATCCACTCGTCTTCATCTAAATCTGCATATTTCATAATTCTCAGAGAAGGAATCTGAAATTTGATAGGTAGGACAACCTCCATACCATAGACCAGAGAGAATGGGGTTTCCCCAATTGATGTTCGAGCTGAAGTGCGATAGCCACGAAGAGAAAATGGTAAGATCTCGTACCAATCTTTATACGTCACTGTCATCTTCTGTATGATCTTGTTCATGTTCTTATTGGCGGCTTCCATTGCGCCATTCATCTTCGGTCGATACAGAGAATAATTATGGTGTTTGATCTTGAACTGCGTGTAGAGTTTTGTGATCATGGTGTCATTGAGATTGGTACCTTTATCTGTAATAATCCTTTCGGGGACAGTGGGTTTCTCAAATATGTACTTTATTGGACCCGTCTTGGAGATCAACAAGGTAGTATGAGTCAACACATATTGTCTTAGCCGGAGAGTAACCCATGCCAAAGTGCGGCACGTTTTCTCGAGCAGTGAGTATCTTGTTTCAAAGTCGGTAAACTTTTGCTAAGGTAGTATATTGCATGCTCTTTTTGACCAAACTCGTCATGTCGGCCTCATACACACCCTATTGAGTTTTCTAAACCTGTTAAGTACATGATAAGGGGTCTTCTTTTATTGGTAGACAGTGTATAACAATGTCAGTATCACACCCGGCCTGTCTTCATACGACCCAACAAAGATCTCAACATGGTCACATAATATTTGGCTTAGTATGTTCTTGACACTATCCTCTAGATTAGCACCTATCTTGACCTCTTTTATGTCTGCTTCAGTACCCAAGTTTACAACCTCGATTGGATCTTCATGCGGTTGTATGGGTTTTTCCTCTTGCACTAATAGTCTGGCAAGTTCTCCAGGTATTTCATAATCTTCCTTACCTTTGTCCTCGACTTGATAAATTTGATTTTCAAAGTCATAAGTGGAAATTGCAGAATCGTTATCAATGGGACCCATAGTGGATGTGGATCTGCAATTTATTGTGTGGGTGTGTGTAAGAACACATAGCTAGTGATAAAAAGTAAAAGAAAGACAGAGAGTGCAAAATTTGAATCCAAAACATCCAATGCTTTATTAAATGAAAATATGGTTATGAAATGATAACCCTTAACAAATGGACTATTGTGCCCCGAGTAAGACACAAGGCTTAAAGTCATTGTTTAAAGAATTACATAACCAAAACTTAAAAGTAACAAAAACAAAAATGTAGCTATTACTCCTGACTAAAGGAGATAGAGATAATGTCTTGAGTCTTCCAATTTCTAGGTCTGTTGCCGATGGTAGGGAAGATCCAACTGTCAAGGTCATAATCACTGTCAGCATCTTCAATAGCATTGACTGCGTTGTTGCTGACACAAAATGGTGGTCTTCTAGCACGAGTGCGACGAACAACCCTTTGATCCTATACAGTGAAACCCAAACCAAATTTGTCAGATTTATATGGAATGTTAGGAAGCTGACCCTAAGAAGTACAACCACCTTCTTCTACAACAACTTTAGCATCTTTTAGTGAAGCCATTTTGGGCGGAACCTTGGTAACTTTGGGAATGGCAGAGACGTCTTCAATTGAGGCAGGAGGGACATCTTCAAAAGTCTGACTGGGAGTCTCAATGGATTCACCGTCCATCTCTACATACCGGAAATATTTCAAGTGGCTAACCATATACTCCTCTTCACCGCAGAGAGTAACAACCTTTCCGTTCACGGGAAATTTTAACTTCTGGTGTAGGGTTAAGGTAACAGCGCCTGTCCCATGGATCCAGGGGTGTCCCAGTAAGCAAGAATAAGTTGTCTGAATATCCATTACATTGAAGGTAGATTCTAAGACATGTGAACCTACCTTGATCGGAAGATCCACTTCTCTGTGTACCATCGTCTTTGATCCGGCAAAGGCTCGAACTATAATATCACTGAGTTTCAGGACGGTCCCCTTACAATCACGTATGTCAAGAGCGTCCTTTGGTAGCACATTTTAAAAGAAACCAGTATCAACCAAAGCATGAGCCAAAGTAGTGCCCATGCATTAAATGGAGACATACAGGGCCTTGTTGTGGTTTCTTCCCTCAGGAGTCAAGTCGGTATCAGAAAAGCCTAGCCCATTGTCAGTAGTTAGGCTAGAAACATAAATTCCAAATTGATGGGTAGAAATCTCTTGTGGCACGTGGGTAGTCTTCAAAAATTTCACTAAAGCATGTGCACGGGCTTCATAACATAATAGCAGAGATAACATAGAGATCTTAGATGGGGTCTGCCCCAGCTGTTCAATGATTTTGTAATCACTCTTGCGAATAATCTTCAATACCTCTTCCAACTCATGCCTAGAGGTGTCTTCAGTTGTAGCTTCCTTAGGTGCCTCCGTCTAGGCTGGCTCCATCATTGGCTCTTTACCCCGAGTCTCAGCAGTTGACTCAGTAGCGGTAACTCGAACAGGTGTAGTAGTAGTTGCTGGAGAAATTTCTGGGGAGAAAACCCTTCCGCTTCTAGCAACCTTGTTGGTCCTGGAAATATTATCAATGTTGGAATCAGTAGCATCTTTAGTAGTCAATAGTTCTTGCTTGACGCCATGGTAGTAGACGTCGGGTCCATAGTTCCATGGAATAACTTTATCCGAAGAATATGGGACATGTCCATGTGTAGTGATGATTAGAGGAGCAACTTTTGGATGGGCAGCAATCCTTATAGGACCCTTGGAGGTGATCCTGACAGGAGTGTCGGATAATACAGATAAGTCTTGAAACAGATTCTCAGTAGAGGAAATCTTCTCAACCAGAATTATATAATTCTCCATTAGGCGTTGAATGCCTTCCTTCAGTAAATTGAAACCGTTAGGTTGGGCTGCACAGCAGTAACATCTTTGAATACAACCCAGAAATAAACTGGTCTGTAACAGATTCTTCTTGATAACTGAGAGGGGAGTAACCAATTCACTTACATCAACAACATAAAGAACATCATCAATAGCACTTATGCCTTTGTCATACTTAGACATTGGTGCAGTAATCACATTCGGGGTCTCTGGAGGATCAAACTCAATCTCTTTGTTATCAGTCATATATTGAATTTTGTTTTTCAGGGCCCATCAGTTATTGGTGTCATGCCCAGGACTGTTGGAATGGTATGTGTAGCGATAAAAAATGTAGCGGGGTAAATCGGAGATCGAACTATTAATTAATTCGTCTCACAAAAGCAAGAGTCGCCACCGCGCTTTATTATTTCCAAGGGAAAAGGGAAAAGAGCGAAATAAAACCCTAAAATATGCAATGTAAAATAATACTTTAAAAGTAATGAAAATACAAGGCGTTTTTGAAAAGAGGTCTAGAGTTCGGGGGTTGGTTATACAATGGGAAGGTATTAGCACCCAATGCATCTATAGTATTCTATAGGAACCTTTTGAAATATCTATTTATTAAAATGTTTGTTTGATTAAAAATAAATTGTTTTGGCCAAAAATGGGTATGGACGAGTTTTTGAAGATACGACGACCTAATGTCGAAGTTTTGACTTAAAAGGTGTGAGTTTTGAAAAATTGAATATTTGTGAAAATTATCTTAAGTTTTTAACGAAATAATAAACGGAGGATGAATGAGGGTATTCACACGATGTTTTTTTGATGACATGAAGTCGACAAAAATTAAACAATTCCCTTGGATTTTGCAAGCAACATGAAGATTAAAACTAAAAGCATAAACACTCCAAGATTTTTAAAAGAAAACCAAGAGAGAAGCCATGGAATTAAATCGAAATTATCACAAACTCAACCAACATGTATCATGGGAGGAACATCATAAGGGGCAATAAATTCAAAGAAATAACTTACAAACTTATCAATAAAAGACTAGTTAAAAAAAACTAACAAAATTAACTAAAATGCTGACCAAACTAAAAATGAAATATCAAGATTTAAATAAATTATAAAATAAACTAATTAATTGGATTTTATCTAAGACTATGTGATTATTTAATTTTTTAAACCAAAAGAGCTATGGAAATCAATAACCAAAAGATCTATGGAAATCAATAAACGAATAAGAGTGTAAATTAGAATATAGGGTAAGCATGAAGTACTGGGCGCTAAAGCCTAATTGAAATGAGACCCAAGGTTTTGTTTTGGTTACAACCAGCTCCAGATTTACAATTAACAAGATATTTGGGAAATGAGCTGAAAACGAAATTAAAAGGTCCATCATGGGATTGGAATCGAAATTGAACAACGCTTCTTTCGAACTCTCTTTTTTTTCTCTCTTTCGAACTCTCTTTTTTCCTCTCGTTCGAACTCTCTTTCGAACTCTCTTTCGAACTCTCTTTTTTTCTCTCTTTCGAACTATTTCTCCATCTAAATCGAAATCGAACACTTTGCTCCCTCTTTCAAACTCTTTCTCCCTAAATCGAAATCGAACACTCTGCTCCCTCTTTCAAACTCTCTCTTCTAAATCGAAATCAAACACCCTGCTCCCTCTTTCGAACTCTTACTCTTCTAAATCGAAATCGAACAACCTGCGCCCTCTTTCGAACTCTCTCTTCTAAATCGAAATCGAAACACCCTGCTCCATCTTTCGAACTCTTACTCTTCTAAATTGAAATCGAACAACCTACTCCTAGTTTCGAACTCTCTCTCTCTAAATCGAAATCGAACAACAACACTGCTTCTGGGTTCCAACTCTCTCTCCCCTAAATCAAACAACAACACTGCTTCTGGATTTTTCATGCAGTTAAACATCAAATCAACAAGGCGACAAATATTCATGGTAAGAGAAACAACAATAACAATCTCAGGGGTTCTGGTTTATTGAAACATCAACAACAAAAAATGCAGCAACAACAACTAGTTCACAACATACATCATTATAACAAGCATGGCAACCGATTTTGAGAAAAAAGTAGGGAGACTTACAAGATCAGAGCAAGTCTGATGATTTCGATTTTTGATGATGAAATAATAAAGAAATCCAGAGATGAGGTAATACACACTTTTAATTCCTTCTGCTTCCAGAAACTGAATCGAAAATGTTAGTGTTGTTGAGGCGATGAGTTCTTGCGGATGGTTGTGCTTGGTTCAAAATGATGCAGGTTAGAAGGTTTGCTTCTGAGATAGTGAATGAAGTTGAATGTTGTATGGAATGAAGGTTTGAGCTTGTGGTGTGAGGAGGGTAGGCTTGAGGTTATTGTTTGTGGTTTGAAGTTTCTATAGGTTTTGCAAGTTTGAGTTTGCTTTAGGCAGGCTACTGATACAGGCAGGCTTGTGCAGGTTGGCTTGATGCCTGCATTCTCAAGCAGTTTTGCAAGTTGAGAAGGCTTTGGTGCAGGCTTGAAGGCTTGCTTCTGGTTTGTTATGCTACGGTGTTTGTTTGGTGAGATTTTAGCAGGTTGGAAGTTATGCAGGCTTGGAGGAAGCATGCCTCAAGGCTTGTTGTGCCTTAGGCTTGTATTTGTAACACAGGTTTGGATTTGTTATTTGGAGGTTTCGATGCCGGTTACAAGTTTGCTTGTGTTTTTGGTAACTTGCAGTTTTTGCTTGCAGTTCAGTTTATGGTTCTCTTTGTGAACTATCTCATTTTTTCGCTCACCCCTTTTTCTTCGATTGTATCTGCCTGTTTTATAGTGAATAAGAATGAGGCTTTGGGAGGGAAAGTTTGGTGAATTTGAACATATGGAATACCCTGTTTTCGACACTTTTTGATGCAGTTTCTTGCCCTCCTATTTTGGTATAATGTTTGTCTTGACATAGTGCAGATTTTGGACTGGAAATTGGGCAGCAGTAACACAACAGGATTATGTGACCGTTTTCTTGGCATGACTTGCAGGTTTGGCAGTATAAGGACAGATTTGTCCATATTTATATGGACAGCATAATGATTATAATACTAATAATAATAGTAATGACAATAATAATAAAGTAAACTGTTAGTAAACTAAACTGAAAAATACAAAAGTGAAATTAAAATTGGTTATGAAATCTATTAATAATTCAACTTAAAAAAATTTCAAATGGAATTATAATCAAAATTTAAACCAAAATTAATCATAAAAGAAATAAAAATAAATGAAAAATCAAACCATATATTTTCAAATTTTGAATTGCAACTAAAGAAACACAAAATAGACTTACATACTCAAAAAATGTAAAAGCAAAAGAACTTATATGTATTTTAAGATATTTTTGGAATTATCAATAAAAATATAAAATTAAATGAAACTAACAAAACTAAACATTTTTTTTATATTTTGGATAAAGTAAAAACTGATATGAACTAAATATTTTTAGTGGATTTTCTTTTTATGAAAATAAGAATAAAAGAAAGATGATAAAAAATGAAAAAAAAAAACATGATTTAGTAAAGTCGGACAAAAACCAGTTAAATTTCACTAAATTCACAACAATTTCTAACGTTTCTATTTTTTGGTGGATTTTCAAAGCATAATCATCTCTTGACTTGTAAAGAAAAGTTGTAGTTGTTGCAGAGGAGAATCATATGTAAAAGAACCACTAAAAAATTGTCGAAATTTGAAGAAGTTATGAATTTTTGAAATCTGACTCGAGAATTGGCAAAAAATAGGTCGAATCGCTTATGAACGATTAATTTGGGGTATGACAGCTGCCCCTATTTAAGTTTCTTCTATCCGGAGATATGAAGATTAAAATCTTCGTCTCGACGAGATTGAAGGTACTTAAATACATAATACGCAAATTTTGCCCTAAGATTCCGCCATTATGTTTGTGATATGATTGTAGTATTTAAATTCACAGAGAATGATATTGTATGAGACAAGATAATGCTGGAGAAACCAAACACCAACAAAACACAGGAACATAGATTATACACTACTGGGGAAATGAGCCATCGACCTCAAATGATAGACTCTTGACGGCGAATAAAAATTTGAGAGAATACGACCTCTGACCCTAACAAAGAAGGCATCTTGCATAGGCTACAAAAATAGATTATTGACCCAAAATAACAGTGAGTTCACAACTCAAGGTCAAAGATAGACAAAAGATGTACCAAATTTCCTGATAATGGATTACCGACTTCTGAAGGTAAAGATTCATAACAAACTTCTCTGCGAGATTTCCGGAGAGACACCAATTAATGCTGAAATAATAATATGGTTGTAGATACACAAGCTGCTCAAATAAAGAAGCTGCCACTTGCTGTCTTCAAAGATGTCAATAACATACAAGCTGCTCAAATAAAGAAGCCGCCACTTGCTGTATTCCAAAAATACTATGACATACAAGCTGCTCAAATAAAGAAGCTGCCACTTGTTGTCTTCCAAAAATAACCAATAACATACAAGCTGCTCAAATAAAGAAGCCGCCACTTGCTGTCTTCCAAAAATAACCAATAACATACAAGTTGCTCAAATAAAGAAACCGCCACTTGTTGTATTCCAGAAAAATAATAACGTACAAGTTGCTCATGAAGAGATCGCCGCTTGTCGTTTTCCAAAAAAAAATAACGTGCAAGTTGCTCATGAAGAGACCGCCGCTTGCCGTTTTCCGAAGAAAAATAACGTACAAGCTGCTCATGAAGAGACCGCCACTTGCCGTTTTCCGAAGAATAATAACGTACAAGCTGCTCATGAGGAGACCGCCACTTGCCGTTTTCCGAAGAAAAATAACGTACAAGCTGCTCATGAAGAGACCGCCACTTGCCGTTTTCCGAAGAAAAATAACGTACAAGCTGCTCATGAAGAGACCGCCACTTGCCGTTTTCCGAAGAAAAATAACGTACAAGCTGCTCATGAAGAGACCGCCACTTGCCGTTTTCCGAAGAAAAATAACGTACAAGTTGCTCATGAAGAGACCGCCACTTGCCGTTTTCCGAAGAATAATAACGTACAAGCTGCTCATGAAGAGACCGCCACTTGCCGTTTTTCGAAGAATAATAACTTACAAACTGCTCATGAAGAGACCGCCACTTGCCGTTTTCCGAAGAATAATAACGTACAAGCTGCTCATGAAGAGACCGCCACTTTCCGTTTTCCGAAGAAAAATAACGTACAAGCTGCTCATGAAGAGACCGCCACTTTCTGTTTTCCGAAGACTAATTCAGAATAAAATTGCGATAACACTACCAGAGAATAAAGTATTCGTCAAAGGGAACCATGAATCGATCCTTCCCGAGGAGATCAAATACTTAAATATGAAAAATAAATGCACCATTCGTCTAGGTTGCCTAGCTAGGAGAAAACCACGAGATAGCCTATGCAAGAGACAACAACTCCCTCCAGGAATAAACTAGAGAGAAAACAGTCAAACAAGACTCCACCCAATGAGAAAACAACTTGATTGGGGATTCATCCTATCCAGAAATGGACAAGGAAGGCTAAATCAAAAAATCATCCACGAGGATTAGCTCAGTTGGGGAATTTAGAAAGGAAGCACATTTTCTGCCTAAGCTAACATTCTACTTGGAAAGAACATGTACATTGTCTTAATAAGCATAAACAAGGTATACGACCTAAAATCAACGACAAATGTGAATATGCATGCGTGATATAAGTGTAAATGAATGAATGAATGTTATGCTGACGAAACAGGCAGACGAAATATCTTGAAGATGATAAGATATCACAAAATAATAGATACTCGGCCAATCTTAAAGAGACGGAAAATAACTGGAACTGGAACCAAAAAGCAACGTCAGAGCGTATCACGCTACAAGGCTCAAAAGCATTCAAAACCAATCTTATAATCTCCAATAGACCACTGGCATGAGACAAAGCGTACCACACTTCAGAAATCTGCTCAAATAAAGATAACCAAAACAACGCTTAACTGGAAAAGCTGGGGAGTCACCAAACTTAGTACCACTAGAAACAAAAGTTTACACAACCAACACCTCATGACGATTTTGAAAGAAAACATGTTCATCATGCAAGGATAAACTACTGTATTGTTTTGCATTTCATGGCTTGACCATCCTCGGAACAACTGTTAATATTCCTTTCATTATTCACGATGCATTTTTAAAATAAGAATACTTTAAATAACTTTGTTTCAAATATTGCCGTAAAATTAAAATTTTGCCCATAAAAGGTAAATGCTCAAATTTCATTAATAAGATGGTAGTTAGCTAACAACGCGACTCCAAACGGTTTACAAAAGTTTGGGAAATGGTACATGAAAGAAAGGGTTACACAAAAACAATGATCACTATTCTCCCTAACAACTTCGAATTCCGAAATGTGCTCAAATGCCACAGCCGGTCTTGACCAAAAGCCTGCCTAAGCCGCCCCTTCGGGTTTTCAACTTAGCGAACTGTCAACTCAAAACTAGGCGAAATAATTCTTGACTGCGTCGGCGTTCACGGAGCGCGGGAGCTCTTCACCGTCCATATTTGTGAGAATCATGGCACCTCCAGAGAAAACTTTCTTAACGACATACGGTCCTTCATAATTCGGGGCCCACATGCCCCTAGAATCAGGTTGGAAAGATAATATCTTTTTGAGCACATGGTCACCTTCTCTGAACTCGCATGGTCGAACCTTCTTATCAAAAGCCTTCTTCATTCTCTGCTGATATAATTGACTGTGACACAACGCTGTCAATCTCTTTTCTTCAATTAAATTCTACTGATCATATCTACTTTGACACCATTCAGCCTCAGAAAGTTTAGCTTCCATCAACACTCTCATAGACGGAATCTCAACCTCCACGGGGAGTACTGCTTCCATACCATAAACTAAGGAAAATGGGGTTGCACCTGTTGAAGTTCGAACTGAAGTACGGTATCCATGTAAAGCAAACGGAAGCATTTCATGCCAATCTTTATAAGTTACCACCATCTTCTGGACAATCTTTTTAATGTTCTTGTTAGCAGCTTCAACTGCCCCATTCATCTTCGGCCTGTAGGGAGAAGAATTATGATGTTCGATCTTGAATTCTTCACAAAGCTCTTTCATCATCTTGTTATTCAAATTCGAGTCATTATCAGTGATGATCTTGCTCGGGATGCCGTATCGACAAATGATCTGATTCTTGATAAATCTGACTACCACCTGTCTGGTTACATTAGCATAAGATGCTGCTTCCACCCATTTAGTAAAATAATCGATCGCTACCAAGATGAAACTATGACCATTTGAAGCTTTGGGTTCAATCATTCCAATCATATCAATGCCCCACATAGAGAAAGGCCAAGGCGAAGATATAACATTGAGGAGGGTCGGTGGCACATGTATCTTGTCCGCATAAATCTGGCATTTATGACATTTCTTCACATATTTGCAGCAATCAGATTCCATTGTCATCCAATAGTAACCAGCTCTCAACATCTTTTTAGCCATTGCATGTCCGTTGGCATGGGTGCCAAAGGATCCTTTATGTACTTCCTGCATTAGCATATCTGCTTCATGTCTGTCTACACATCTGAGCAAGACCATGTCGTAATTCCTCTTATACAATACTTCTTCATTGAGGAAGAAACTGCTTGCCAATCTCCTCAACGTCTTCCTATCTTTATTGGATGCCCCAGGAGGGTACTCTTGAGTTTGAAGAACACGTTTAATGTCATAGAACCACGGTTTGTCATCAGTGACCTCTTCTACTGAGAACACATGAGCAGGTCTGTCGAGGCGCATAACTCTGATTATAGGCACATAGTTCCAACCATTCACTTGAAATATTGAAGACAAAGTAGCTAAAGCATCAGCCATTTGGTTTTCATCTCTAGGGATATGATGTAACTCCACTTTGTTGAAGAAAGTTAACAATCTTCTAGCATAATCTCTGTAAGGGATCAAACCAGGATGACGAGTCTCCCATTCTCCTTTGATTTGATTAATTACCAATGCCGAGTCTCCATAAATATCAAGAATCTTAATCCTTAGATCCACTGCTTCTTCGAGACCCATAATACATGCCTCATACTCAGCCATGTTGTTCGTACAGTCGAACTTCAATCTCGCCGTGAACGGGATATGAGTACCTCGGGGAGTGACGATGATTACCCCAATTCCATTTCCATAAGAGTTCACAGCTCCGTCAAATATCAAACCCCAACGGGATTCGGGATCAGGTCCTTCTTCAGGTAACGGCTCTTCACAATCTTTAGCTTTCAAGTACATAACATCTTCATCTGGGAAGTCAAACTTGATGGGTTGATAATCTTCTGTAGTTGTTTAGGTATTGGCTTGCATTTTTGGTAAAACCCAAGTGTATGTGTGAATGTCATGACTGATGTCATAACATTCTAGTTTAGTTTGTACTGACTCATTAGGTACCTTTGCAGAAAAATATTGTAATTCAAGTACTGATGTTTATAAGTGTGTATCTGAGCATTTTGCAAAATGATCACATTTTGCTAAATCAGTAGACAGGTTTTCTCAGATGTCATAACAGATGTTATGACATCCTGTTCTGAACTAACAGGTTTGCAGGTTGGATAAGTCTGAGTTTTTTCAGGAAAATAACTCAGTCTTTCATGAACAGAATCCTGCGTTTTCTGAGGGGTAACCTAGCTCAACCCTAACCTGGTTAATAAAGTCCTGTGACCTGGTCTTTAGGTCAAACGGAATTAACCCTAGGTTTTTGTGGAAACCCTAACTGAAGTTGCAGCTGCTATATATTCAACAGAGCTGCTGTTTTGCAAGGCATCCCTTTTATTGATCAGAAGATCATTTGTAATCTGTATAGGTTTGATTATTGTACTCCAAGCAATTATCATTGTGATAAGTGACTTGGAATAGGTTTCTAATTGTAAGGGTTGTGTAACACTCAAAGCTTTGAAGCAAGAGTGTTTGAATGTTCCTTGACTAAAGCTGTGAAGCAGAGTCAAGTTAGTTGTGTGGATCACTCAAAGCTGTGAAGCAAGAGTGATTGTGTTGCTTGATTAAAAAGCTGTGAAGCTTAATCAAGTGTTTGTTTTTGAAGAGTGTCTTCATCAATTCGTAAGTCAAATTATGTTATGTATCACTGCTGTGATTGAGGGGGAGTGAGTAGGAACTCAGGTTTAAGTTGTACTTAGATTGGAATTGCATTGGGTAGGTCTTAAGTGAAGGAGACAAACTGGTTGGTTTATTCCTGAATTAACATCTCTTATAGTGGATTTCCTCCCTGGCTTGGTAGCCCCCAGAGTAGGTGTTGTTGCACACTGAACTGGGTAAACAATTGACTGTGTTCTTTATTGCTTTTGTATTTACTGTCATATAGTAAGTCAGATACGGTGTCATAACATTGAACGTGACATTGAGTATCTGCAGCCAGAATTTCAATTGGCATCAGAGCAGGCACCCTGCCTGTATTACTGGGTGAGATCTAGGGATATCACTTTCTGGCACTATGGACAAAGAAGGAGTTTTTGGAAATAGACCACCCATTCTGGATGGATCTAATTATGACTACTGGAAACCCCGTATGATTGCCTTCCTAAAATCTCTGGACAAAAAGGCTTGGAGAGCTGCTGACAAAGGATGGATCCATCCCACCATAACTGAGAAAGATGGGACAATCAGTCTGAAGCCTGAGGAAGATTGGAGTAAAGAAGAAGATGAGTTAGCCCTGGGAAATTCCAAAGCTTTAAATGCCTTGTTCAATGGAATTGATAGAAACATTTTCAGATTAGTACATCAATATGAACTGGCCAAGGAAGTTTGGGACACTCTCAAAATTACTCATGAGGGCACTTCCAAAGTAAAAATGTCAAGGCTTCAGATGTTGACTACCAAATTTGAGAATCTAAAAATGATGGAAGATGAAACCATTCATGAGTTTCACATGAACATCTTGGAGATTGCCAACACCTCAGGAGCACTGGGAGAAAAGATGTCAGAAGAAAAACTGGTGAGGAAGATTCTCAGATCCTTGCCTAAAAGATTTGCAATGAAGGTAACTGCCATAGAGGAAGCCCAGGACATTAGCAAGTTGAAAGTGGATGAACTTATTGGGTCTCTTCAGACTTTTGAGATGGGAATCACTGATAATGGTGTCAAGAAGAACAAGAGCATAGCACTTATGTCCAACACTGATGTTGAAGAAAACATTTCAGAAGCTGTAGCCATGCTTGGAAGACAGTTCAACAAACTCATCAAAAGAATAGATCCAAAGTCAAGGTCTAATGTTTATAACATTCCCTCTGACATTGACAGTTCCAGCAGAAGACCAAGGTCAGAAGAGAAGGGAATTCAAGGCAGAGGAATTCAATGCCATGGTTGTGAAGGATATGGGCATATTCGAGCTGAATGTCCTACCTTTCTTAAGAAACAAAAAGGAATGACAGTTACTTGGTCTGACTGTGATTCAGAAAGTAATTCTGAAGAAGAATCTGCCAAACGAGTTACTGCTTTAACTGGTGTTTGTACCTCTGAAAGTGACATCAGTGATGAAGAGGTGACTTTTAAAGAACTGGCTGATACTTACAAGAAATTGTGTATCAGAAGTACTGAAGTCTGTGTGCAGAATGAGAAACAATCAAAACTCATCATAAAGCTGGAGGCTGAAAAAAGGGCAAACCTTGAAACTATAAGTCATCTAGAAGGAGAAGTTCAATTGTTGAACTCACAACTGAATCAAATGACCAAATCTGTCAAGATGTTGACCAATGGAACAGACAAATTGGAAGAGATCCTTCAGGTTGGACAAAATGTGGGAAATAAATCTGGACTAGGATTTATGGAAGCAAAGAAATCTGGTACTGGTAAGCAAATGTCAAAACAGATGTCTCAACACAACTCTCAACATCAGGAACAGAGACATATGAAGAAAAGGTACCAAAGATGGAGATGTCATCATTGTGGGAGATATGGCCACATAAAGCCCTTCTTCTTCAGACTACATGGATATCCTAATCAGAACTCAGGTGTCAAACCTAAGTCTAAAAAGGTACCACATGCTCCTAAATGGAAGAAAAAGGCTACTGCACTAATAGCCCATACTTCCCTGAGAGTGTCTGCAAAGGAAGGCTGGTACTTTGACAGTGGATGTTCCAGACACATGACTGGATTCAAAAATCTCCTCAATAATGTTATGCCTCACACCACCAGTTTTGTGACCTTTGGAGATGGTGCTAAAGGTGAAGTCAAAGGAGTTGGTAATTTGGACTGCCCTGGAGTTCCAAGTCTGAATAAAGTACTGCTGGTAAAAGGGCTGACTGCTAATCTCATTAGTATCAGTCAATTATGTGATCTAGGATTCAAGGTCAACTTCTCAAGATCTGAATGTCTAGTAATTAATGAAAAACTAGAAGTTGTAATGAGAGGAATCAGATCCAAAGATAACTGCTACTTGTGGCAGCCTGAGAACACTGATATCTCCACTATGTGTCCAATTATCAAAGAAGAAAAAGAGATGAAACTGTGGCAGCATATGCTTGGTCCTCTTCATCTAAGAAGAATGAAAAGAGCTATTTCTATGGAAGCAGTCAGAAGAACTCCAAAACTACAGGTTGATAATATCTGTAATGTGGCAAATAAACTTGAAGAAGGATGTGTTGTCAGAACCATAAGTCATCTTGACAAGGATGTTGGAAATAACAAGTCTAATAAATTTTGTTTCCCTGAAGAAATGAGGCTTGAAGTCTCCTCTCCTATAACTCTCCATCAAAATGGACTGGACAAACAGAAAATTATTCAAGAATCAACCAGAACTATGATTCATATCAAAAGAATGCCTTCCCAATTCTGTGCGGAAATAGTTGCTGCTAGGAAAAACTATTCTCAAAACATCTGGTCAAAACAGATGCTCCCTGAGTACAATGTCACACAAGATGTTGTGACATTGTGTTGTGACAATCTGAATACAATCAACATTTCCTTGAACCCTATTGACTTTGAAGAGAAGAAGTCATTTAAACTGGAACATAGTTTCTCTAAGCTTCAGCTGACTGATTCTTCTACCAAGGCTCTTGTTGGAAATAAACTTAAAAATTTGAGGGGCAGGTTGGGTATTCACCAACATAAGAAATTATAGCAATTAATTTTGCTTAAAACAAAGGTTGAAGGAATTAATTTTATTAAGTCTATCTTTAGTGGGTTAATCATATACTTTCACAATTCTTTCAAAATCTTTAAGAAGTTGAAAAGACTCCCTTTTACCCCCTTCCCCTCTCGTCTCCTCATCAAAACCCAGTCTCTCAATCAGAATTTTCTCCTCAGTTGCTGTTGGTCCTCTAGGACTATCAAAATGTCTCAAACACCATCATCATCCAATACGACTATTTCAACCTCTTCCTCTGATCAAGATTCTAGGACAATCTCTTCTTGTCTGGACTCTGAAGTTCTGGAAATCTCTTCTCGTAGAAAAGTGGGAACTAAGCCCACCAAGGTCAAAGAGTTGAGAACAAGACATGCAGGAAAGTCCCAAGCTTCTGCCTCTGGTAATCCATCTCATCCTTCTTCTTCAGTTCCCCCTGAAATTGCAAATAGGGAAGGGACAGCCTATGTTAATCAAGCAATAGCAAAAATTGTTTCAAGAATTCTGAACGAGAACCACTCAGTTCCTGGCATTTCTGTTCCTCTGAACCAAGAAAGTTCAAATGCTGAAACAAATCCAGATGTCTCTAAGAATGTTGAGACATCAAACAAAGAGAAGAATGCTGACATTGCTCACAAGAAAAGAAAGAAGCCCGAATCCTCTGGGTCTGATGACAGTGCTTGAAGGTTGGTTGCTGTTTGGTGGTGTTGCTGGTTGGTGCTGATATCTGGTGGAGTTTGGAAGTGTGTTCAGTTCTTTTTTCTGCTGCTACTCTTATTAATTGTTTTTGGATAACTGTATAATCACTATGAACATGTATCTTTGGCCCATTTGTGGCTAAAGAGGGGGAGAATATTTTGGTACTTAATATGTACTTACTCAATTAGACATTCTATTTTTCTGCAGTCATTTATTTCTGCTGCTATCTATCTCTGATTGCTTAGGGTCTTTAGCCAAAAATCTGCCAAAGGGGGAGTTTGTAGTTGTTTAGGTATTGGCTTGCATTTTTGGTAAAACCCAAGTGTATGTGTGAATGTCATGACTGATGTCATAACATTCTAGTTTAGTTTGTACTGACTCATTAGGTACCTTTGCAGAAAAATATTGTAATTCAAGTACTGATGTTTATAAGTGTGTATCTGAGCATTTTGCAAAATGATCACATTTTGCTAAATCAGTAGACAGGTTTTCTCAGATGTCATAAAAGATGTTATGACATCCTGTTCTGAACTAACAGGTTTGCAGGTTGGATAAGTCTGAGTTTTTTCAGGAAAATAACTCAGTCTTTCCTGAACAGAATCCTGCGTTTTCTGAGGGGTAACCTAACTCAACCCTAACCTGGTTAATAAAGTCCTGTGACCTGGTCTTTAGGTCAAACGGAATTAACCCTAGGTTTTTGTGGAAACCCTAACTGAAGTTGCAGCTGCTATATATTCAACAGAGCTGCTGTTTTGCAAGGCATCCCTTTTATTGATCAGAAGATCATTTGTAATCTGTATAGGTTTGATTATTGTACTCCAAGCAATTATCATTGTGATAAGTGACTTGGAATAGGTTTCTAATTGTAAGGGCTGTGTAGCACTCAAAGCTTTGAAGCAAGAGTGTTTGAGTGTTCCTTGACTAAAGCTGTGAAGCAGAGTCAAGTTAGTTGTGTGGATCACTCAAAGCTGTGAAGCAAGAGTGATTGTGTTGCTTGATTAAAAAGCTGTGAAGCTTAATCAAGTGTTTGTTTTTGAAGAGTGTCTTCATCAATTCGTAAGTCAAATTATGTTATGTATCACTGCTGTGATTGAGGGGGAGTGAGTAGGAACTCAGGTTTAAGTTGTACTTAGATTGGAATTGCATTGGGTAGGTATTAAGTGAAGGAGACAAACTGGTTGGTTTATTCCTGAATTAACATCTCTTATAGTGGATTTCCTCCCTGGCTTGGTAGCCCCCAGAGTAGGTGTTGTTGCACACTGAACTGGGTAAACAATTGACTGTGTTCTTTATTGCTTTTGTATTTACTGTCATATAGTAAGTCAGATACGGTGTCATAACATTGAACGTGACATTGAGTATTTGATGCCAGAATTTCATCTTCAATTGGTTGGTGAGCCAAATGATCGGCTAAAATACTCCCTTTGATTGCTTTCTGAGTGTGATACTCAATGTCATATTCAGATAACAACATCTGCCAATGGGCTATTCTTCCAGATAAGGCGGGCTTCTCAAAGATATACTTGATCGAATCCATTTGGGAGATCAACCAAGTGGTGTGGCTAATCATATACTGGCACAGACGGCGAGCAGCCCAAGCTAAAGCACAACAGGTTTTCTCAAGCATTGAGTATTGAGACTCACAGTTTGTGAATTTCTTACTCAGATAATATATGGCATGTTCCTTTCTTCCAGTCTCATCTTGTTGACCAAGCACACATCCCATGGAATCTTCCAATATAGTCAGGTACATAATCAAAGGTCTTCCTTCCACTGGAGGAATCAAAATAGGAGGTTCAAGTAAATATTCTTTGATGCTATCAAAAGCTCTCTGACAATTCTCTGTCCACACACATCCTTGGTTCTTTCGGAGAAGCTTGAAAATCGGCCCGCAGGTAGCAGTCATATGAGATATAAATCTAGAAATATAGTTCAGTCTCCCAAGGAATCCTCTTACTTGTTTTTCCGTCTTGGGTGCGGGCATTTCCCGAATAGCTTTGACTTTATCAGGATCTACCTCAATACCTTTCTGACTGACAATGAAACCCAGAAGTCTTCCAGAACGAACACCAAAAGTGCACTTGTTAGGATTCAGACGAAGTTTATACTTTCTCAAACGCTTGAATAACTTCAATAAATGTTCCAAATGATCTTCTTCAGTTTGTGATTTGGCAATCATGTCATCTACATACACTTCTATCTCTTTATGCATCATATCATGGAACAAAGCAGTCATGGCCCTTTGGTATGTTGCACCAGCATTCTTCAAACCAAACAGCATTACCCGATAACAAAATGTTCCCCAAGGTGTAATGAAAGTTGTCTTCTCCATATCTTATGGCGCCATCTTGATTTCATTGTAACCAGAGAAACCATCCATGAAAGAAAAGACTTTGAACTTTGCGGTACTATCGACCAATACGTCAATGTGTGGTAATGGGAAGTCATCCTTTGGGCTAGCTCTATTCAGATCTCTATAGTCTACACACATCCGAACTTTGCCATCCTTCTTAGCAACAAGCACTATATTGGCTAACCATTGAGGATAGACCGATGTAACAAGGAAACCTGCATTAATTTGCTTTTGAACTTCTTCTTTAATCTTGTCAGCCATATCAGGACGAGTCCTTCTCAACTTCTGCTTAATCGGAGGACATTCAGGTCTCAACGGCAAACGATGCTCCACAATATTGTTATCCAAACCTGGCATATCTTGGTAGGACCAAGCAAACACATCAACATATTCTCTGAGAAGCTCCAACATTTTCTCTTTGACCTCTGGGATAAGCAATGCTCCGACCTTAACTTCCTTTTTATCTTCTTCATCACCCAAATTGATCATCTCCATAGGCTCTTCAAACGGCTGAATAGTCTTTTCATCATGCTCAAGTAAACGGGAAATTTCATCAGGGATCTCTTCACTATCTTCTTCCTCGGCTCCGAACACAGGGAATTCAAAGTTGGGAGGGGGCATAGGATCATTGTTTTCAATGGTTAAGTCATGGATTAATCTGCACATATGATTATGCTTTATTTTAGAAATCGATTAATATGAATAAAACGAAAAGTTATTATGTTTTCCTATTACTACCAATTAATTTTCATTACTATTTCCCAGAAAAAGTGAAAAATAAAACAATAGTGGACAAAATAACGTTTTTATTCATGATTGGCAATACTTGAAACAAAGAGCCCAAACATTTTCTCTTTTTCCTTGGGCAGAGCAAAAGGATTTATTTTCAACATAGCCCGACACAAGTACTCTTCGCCTTGGGCAGAGCGATTTTTTTTTTCAAAAAATAAAACAAAACATTACTCAGAAATGTGCATCACAACAGGAACATCAACAGCAATCCAGTTCTAGAAAACCACTCCATGCGTTACAAAATCGGGTAAATCCTATTCAGAATCGTCTCCTATTATAGCATCAACTTCAGGAGGTGTCGGATGGATAAAACCTGCACTTCGGAAAACCTCTTGTATCGGACGGATAACTGTTTCCTGCTTAACTCTTGTAGACACGGGACAAAAACCAACACCTTCTCCAGACTTGTTCTCAGGAAAAGCCAACACCTGGCCCCAACCTTCAGCCGAACCACTCTCAACCACTCGTCGCGCATCCTCAAAAGAAGAAATAGATGTCCCTTGCTTCTTCACTTCATTATTAGCAACATATAGAGCTTGGAATTGGGTTCCAACATCCTCATCAGCATCAATAAAAGAGAAAGATGACAAATGGCTTACCACCATAGCCTGCTCTCCACCAATCATTACCAGCTTTCCATGCCTTACAAACTTCAATCTTTGATGGAGCGTGGAAGTGACTTCCCCTGCATCATGGATCCATGGACGACCCAATAGGCAACTATAGGCGGCACGAATATCCATTACTTGAAAAGTGATCTGAAAAGTATGAGGACCAATTATTATATGAAGATCCACTTCACCAATGACAGTCTTCCTAGAACCATCAAACGCTTTGACAATTACCCCACTAGGTCTCATGGGAGCACCTTGATATGAGAGTCGAGATAATGTAGTTTTGGGTATTACATTTAACGATGAACCTGTATCTACCAGCATACTTGATAAAGTATCATTTCCACAACTTATTGAAATATGCAAAGTCATATTATGGTTCTTTCCCTCCTCCGGAAGCTCTTCATCACTGAAACCAAGATTGTTACACGAAGTAATATTTCCCACAATTCCATCAAATTGGTCAACCGTCACATCATGATCCACGAATGCCTGGTATAAGACCTTCATCAAAGATTCTCTATGGGAACCAGAATCTCTCAGTAAAGCAAGCAAAGAAATCTTGGAAGGAGTTTGAAATAGTTGATCCACAATCTTGTATTCACTTCTCTTGATGAGCTTCAGAATCTCATCATCATCGGGGTGTGGGATAGGTTCATTGGATCGGCCAACCTCAACCCTGGGTTCAACATTTCTCGCTGGAATTTCTGCCGGTATGGGCCTCCTGACTTGAACTTCTGGTCTTTTCAAAGGTACTGCTGCAAAGACACGTCCTCTTCTCGTAACTCTGCTCACATCAGCGATGTTAACAAAATATGGCATTGTTGGTATATGGACTTTTACCCCATTCTCAATCATTGTGGCATTATACTTATACGGTATAGCTTGGTCTGAGTTGTAAGGCACAGGACCAGGTGGATAAATGATCAAAGGAGCAACAGGTGCAGTCTGACTGTCGTAAACGACCTCTATTGGTTCAGGCAGTTGAATTGTGGTATTATAACATTCACTTCATCCACCGGATCTCTGTCATATGTAATAGTGATAATCCTCTGGTCTAACAATTTTTGAATGTCCTCCTTTACAATAGGGAAATCAACTTCTCTTGAACAAAATTCACAAACATCATAATCATGATGATGCCTAAAAAAGGAAAGTCTTCTTAAGCTTTGATGTAACCTGACCAACGAATCTCTTATGTGTTCAACTTGAAAAACTCGAAACTTTCCCGGAAAACCTTCCACAATATTCACTGATGCTGCCCCATGTCGAAGCAAAGGATTATCTCTAACATTCGGGTTAACATCCTTGAAAGACAAGATACCATTCTTAATCAATCTCTGCACATCCGTCTTTAGAGCAAAGCAATTTTCAATGTTGTGCCCTGGCGACCCTTGATGATATTCACAGAACTGGTCTGCCTTGTACCATGGAGAAGTATTATCCGGTGCGACAGGAGGAGGCTTCGTCATTATGAGGTTCTTTCTGATAAGAGCAGGGAACAACTCAGTGTAAATCATGGTAATGGCATCAAATTGCGGTTTCCTTGGTGAACGATTCTGGTTATTAAATTGATAAGCCTGTTGTCGAGGCTGCTGTTGAAATGGCCGTTGCTGCATTGGTGGGGTTTGATGGGTTGGGGTCACCAATGTTGGGCGGACAGCCGGAGTGACTGCCGTAACATGTGAATAACCTCTCCTTGGTCTCCCAGGGAAAATTACACTGACATCTTGTTCTTTCCTTTTAGGGAAAACACTTCCAAACTTCTTGATACTGCTAGACGGACTTCCTTCCTTAACCAAACGTCCTTCACAAATTCCTTCTTCCAACCGCATGCCCATACTTACCATCTCGGTGAAGTTACTTGGTGCGCTGGAAATCATTCTTTCATAATAAAAGGAACCTAAAGTCTTCAGGAATATCGTTGTCATTTCTTTCTCCTCAAGAGGGGGATAAATCTGAGCAGCAATCTCGCGCCACCTCTGGGCATATTCTTTAAAGGACTCCCTGTCTCTCTGGGACATCGCCCGGAGTTGATCTCTGTCCGGCGCCATGTCGACGTTGTACTTATACTGGCGAACAAAAGCTTCACTAAGATCGTTGAAATTACAGATCTGAGTGCTGTCCAAACCCATATACCACTTTAGAGCGGCACCAGTCAAACTGTCTTGAAAGTAGTGAATTAACAAGTTATGATCATCAGAATATGTAGACATCTTTCTCACATACATAGTTAAATGACTCCGTGGACACGAATCACCTTTATACCTTTCAAAGTCCGGCACTTTGAATTTGGCTGGAATCTTTACATTTGGAACTAAACACAGGTCATGAGCATTCTTTCCAAACAAATCTTTCCCCTTTAACACTCTGATCTCCCTCTACATCTCTTGAAACTGGCCTTGAAATTCTTCCATTCTATCGAAAAGACCCAGACTTTTAGCAGGCTCGACATGATAAGCAGGTTCATTCATGTATGGCATAGAATGAACCACAGGAGAGACAGTTGTCATCACTGGTTGAGGGAAAGGTGCCACAGACGGGATTACAGGTGGCATAGTAGTTGCTTCTAGTTGAGGAAAAGACACGGTAGGTTGAACCAAAGGCTGTACGACAGGATGATACCCTTCTGGCACAAAGTTATAAGGCATTCCCCACGGAAAACCTTTTGGCATCTGATGTTGAAGCGGAGAGTTGATTTGAGTCACAGATGTTGGAACGGTGACAATCTCAGAAACCACAGTAGTTGAAGTCTGAATCTCAACAGCTGCAGTCGATGGCTGATTCTGAGCAGCCATCAAACTTTCCACCAACGTAGTTAGTTTCTCCATACCGACACGAAGGGTAGCGACCTCCTCACGAAGCTCGTGGTTTTCCTGTTCTAGATCTGCCATCTTCCTCTGACGATTGGCTCGGGTATCGTATCGATGAGACAGCTTGACAATCTACCGGAGTGGAAAAAGAAACAAAAATAAGACTCTAGAAAACATGTGAAGTGGAATGTTGGATGATGCATGATATGCGATGCAAATGATCGTTCATTTTGATGGTTTTTCAAGGAACTTCGATAATTTTGCACACATCAATGGTAAAGGAATTTGGAACAACAAAAACTCATTTCATTAATCAAAAGCGGTAAATTACAACTTACAACCTTGGAACAATAAAACAACAAATTACAACTTTGGGACAACAACCCAATAATAAAAGCAGTAAATTACAACTTTGGAACATGAAGCCCATAATAAAGCAGTAAATTACAACTTCGGAACATGAAGCCCTTTTACAAAGTTTTACAAAATAACATCAGTAATAAAAACTATAAACTAAAGGTCACTCAGAGTCAACTTCGAGTGTTTCTCCTTCCAAACTCCATAATAATAGTACCTGAGATGTCTGCAAAAAACATTCTTAAGTTCCTTGAAAAACAAGTTTTTTTACAAAAAATGTTGATGGATGCATGGATGAATGATAATGCAACAATTACACACAAGTTCACAAATATGGGGTTCAAAGGTTCAACGTTTCTAGCATGGAGTCAAAGGTAAAGCCCACCCTAAGGTATGTACTAATGGTTTAATCACACCTGTAAGACAAGGTTCTAATAGTTCCCAGAGTCTACATTCCTCCTTCGGATATTACCAACGTCTTGATTACTCAATAATTAGCAATATTCTCAAGAGAAACTCGTCCAAGCGTAGCATCGCGTAACAACTACTTCTGGATTACTCTGTTATAATCTCCGCGCTACACCTAAAAGGCCAAGATGGGTTAGGGTTCTACGGTTCTCAGCTTCTCTGGCTCCCAGGTCGAAAATAATAATGTCTTCCCGATTACTCGGTAAACAAATATTACGTTCAAAAGGGCCTTCCACTGAGTGGGGGATCTCATGCCTCCTTCTTCGGGATTACTCCCTCAAAGTTAACATGACTATACCGCTCGTCCTATTCTTAAGTGTAACTTAATCCGGGTATAGGATTCGTCCTTTGAAAAAAAACCCAAATAACCCCAATATAAACACATAATCAAACAAATCAAATAATAATAAAACAGATAAAACAAACTAGGCTTAACCCACTTAGGGATGGACCAGTAAGAGGTCAATCATTCCCCAGCAGAGTCGCCAATTCTGTAGCGATAAAAAATGTAGCGGGGTAAATCGGAGATCGAACTATTACTTAATCCGTCTCACAAAAGAAAGAGTCGCCACCGTGCTTTATTATTTCCAAGGGAAAAGGGAAAAGAGCGAAATAAAATCCTAAAATATGCAATGTAAAATAATACTTTAAAAGTAATGAAAATACAAGGCGTTTTTGAAAAGAGGTCTAGAGTTCGGGGGTTGGTTATACAATGGGAAGGTATTAGCACCCAATGCATCTATAGTATTCTATAGGAACCTTTTGAAATATCTGTTTATTAAAATGTTTGTTTGATTAAAAATAAATTGTTTTGGCCAAAAATGGGTATGGACGAGTTTTTGAAGATACGATGACCTAATGTCGAAGTTTTGACTTAAAAGGTGTGAGTTTTGAAAAATTGAATATTTGGGAAAATTATCTTAAGTTTTTAACGAAATAATAAACGGAGGATGAATGAGGGTATTCACACGATGTTTTTTTGATGACATGAAGTCGACAAAAATTAAACAATTCCCTTGAATTTTGCAAGCAACATGAAGATTAAAACTAAAAGCATAAACACTCCAAGATTTTTAAAAGAAAACCAAGAGAGAAGCCATGGAATTAAATTGAAATTATCACAAACTCAACAAACATGTATCATGGGAGGAACATCATAAGGGGCAATAAATTCAAAGAAATAACTTACAAACTTATCAATAAAAGACTAGTTAAAAAAAACTAACAAAATTAACTAAAATGCTGACCAAACTAAAAATGAAATATCAAGATTTAAATAAATTATAAAACTAAACTAATTAATTGGGTTTTATCTAAGACTATGTGATTATTTAATTTTTTAAACCAAAAGAGCTATGGAAATCAATAAACGAATAAGAGTGTAAATTAGAATATAGGGTAAGCATGAAGTACTGGGCGCTAAAGCCTAATTGAAATGAGACCCAAGGTTTTGTTTTGGTTACAGCCAGCTCCAGATTTACAATTAACAAGATATTTGGGAAATGAGCTGAAAACGAAATAAAAAGGTCCAGCATGGGATTGGAATCGAAATCGAACAACGCTTCTTTCGAACTCTCTTTCGAACTCTCTTTTTTTTCTCTCTTTTGAACTCACTTTTTTCCTCTCTTTCGAACTCTCTTTTTTTCTCTCTTTCGAACTCTCTTTCGAACTCTTTTTTTTTCTCTCTTTCGAACTCTTTCTCCATCTAAATCGAAATCGAACACTCTGCTCCCTCTTTCGAACTCTTTCTCCCTAAATCTAAATCGAACACTCTGCTCCCTCTTTCAAACTCTCTCTTCTAAATCGAAATCGAACACCCTGCTCCCTCTTTCGAACTCTTACTCTTCTAAATCGAAATCGAACAACCTGCGCCCTCTTTCGAACTCTCTCTTCTAAATCGAAATCGAAACACCCTGCTTCATCTTTAGAACTCTTACTCTTCTAAATCTAAATCGAACAACCTGCTCCTGGTTTCGAACTCTCTCTCTCTCTCTCTAAATCGAAATCGAACAACAACACTGCTTCCGGGTTCGAACTCTCTCTCCCCTAAATCGAACAACAACACTGCTTCTGGCTTTTTCATGCAGTTAAAAATCAAATTAACAAGGCGACAAATATTCATGGTAAGAGAAACAACAATAACAATCTCAGGGGTTCTGGTTTATTGAAACATCAACAACAAAAAATGCAGCAACAACAACTAGTTCACAACATACATCATTATAACAAGCATGGCAACAGATTTTGAGAAAAAAGTAGGGAGACTTACAAGATCAGAGCAAGTCTAATGATTTCGATTTTTGATGATGAAATAATAAAGAAATCCATAGATGAGGTAATATACTCTTTTAATTCCTTCTGCTTCCAGAAATTGACTCGAAAATGTTGGTGTTGTTGAGGCGATGAGTTCTTGCGGATGGTTGTGCTTGGTTCAAAATGGTGCAGGTTAGAAGGTTTGTTTCTGAGATAGTGAATGAAGTTGAATGTTGTATGGAATGAAGGTTTGAGCTTGTGGTGTGAGGAGGGCAGGCTTGAGGTTATTGTTTGTGGTTTGAAGTTTCTATAGGTTTTGCAAGTTTGAGTTTGCTTTAGGCAGGCTACTGATACAAGCAGGCTTGTGCAGGTTGGCTTGATGCCTGCATTCTCAAGCAGTTTTGCAAGTTGAGAAGGCTTTGGTGCAGGATTGAAGGCTTGCTTCTGGTTTGTTATGCTGCGGTGTTTGTTTGGTGAGATTTTAGCAGGTTGGAAGTTATGCAGGCTTGGAGGAAGCAGGCCTCAAGGCTTGTTGTGCCTTAGGCTTGTATTTGTAACACATGTTTGGATTTGTTGTTTGGAGGTTTCGATGCCGGTTACAAGTTTTCTTGTGTTTTTGGTAACTTGCAGTTTTTGCTTGCAGTTCAGTTTGTGGTTCTCTTTGTGAACTATCTCTTTTTTCCGCTCACCCCTTTTTCTTCGATTGTATCTGCCTGTTTTATAGTGAATAAGAATGAGGCTTTGGGAGGGAAAGTTTGGTGAATTTGAACATATGGAATACCCTGTTTTCGACACTTTTTGATGCAGTTTCTTGCCCTCCTATTTTGGTATAATGTTTGTCTTGACATAGTGCAGATTTTGGACTGGAAATTGGGCAGCAGTAACACAACAGGATTATGTGACCGTTTTCTTGGCATGACTTGCAGGTTTGGGAGCATAAGGACAGATTTGGACATATTTATATGGACAGCATAATAATTATAATACTAATAATAATAGTAATGACAATAATAATAAAGTAAACTGTTAGTAAACTAAACTGAAAAATACAAAAGTGAAATTAAAATTGGTTCTGAAATCTATTAATAATTCAACTTAAAAAAAAATTTCAAATGGAATTATAATCAAAATTTAAACCAAAATTAATCATAAAAGAAATAAAAATAAATGAAAAATCAAACCATATATTTTCAAATTTTGAATTGCAACTAAAGAAACACAAAATAGACTTACATACTCAAAAAATGTAAAAGCAAAAGAACTTATATATATTTTGAGATATTTTTGGAATTATCAATAAAAATATAAAATTAAATGAAACTAACAAAACTAAACATTTTTTATATATTTTGGATAAAGTAAAAACTGATATGAACTAAATATTTTTAGTGGATTTACTTTTTATGAAAATAAGAATAAAAGAAAGATGATAAAAAATGAAAAAAAACATGATTTAGTAAAGTCGGACAAAAACCAGTTAAATTTCACTAAATTCACAACAATTTCTAACGTTTCCATTTTTTGGTGGATTTTCAAAGCATAATCATCTCTTGACTTGTAAAGAAAAGTTGTAGTTGTTGCAGAGGAGAATCATATGTAAAAGAACCACTAAAAATTTGTCGAAATTTGAAGAAGTTATGAATTTTTGAAATCTGACTCGAGAATTGGCAAAAAATAGGTCGAATCGCTTGTGAACGCTTGCTATGTAATAATGCAGATGGGAGGTGGTATCTTAGGTCAAAATTTGGGGTATGACAGTAGGCACACTTCATATTTGGATTGTAACAAGGAGAGGAGGTGTTGGGATTCTAAGGAGGCTCCCTTAATTTAATCAGTTCCGCTTTCAGTAAATGTTGTAATGATCTTAGTAAATTGTCTTCTCGGAGCGTCCAACCTACGTTGGTTCCCCCGTTGTTGTTGTTGTTGTCAAACAAGAGCAGGATTAGAAATTAGCACCGCTCCTGCAGACTGATTGTGGCCACTTCTAACACGGACCTTCTAGCCATAAACAACATTGGTTTCCTTCTTACTGTTGAATGTCTTCTTTACAACACTCGAGGACGCAGCCCCTTGAATTTTTTCGCTTTCAATACCACTTTCACCTTGTTCCCTTGTTAGAATCAGCTCGGCAAAATCAGATAAGGAGATTCCAATGATATGGTTAAAGAAAGGCCCTGTCAAAGTGCCCATGAACATATCAACTAGCTCCCTGTCAGACAAAGGAGGTTGCACCCTTCCAGCTAAATCTCTCCACTTCTGGGCATACTCTTTAAACCCTATATTTGAGCCCATAGTCATATTTTGTAGTTTCATATGAGTTGGTGCAAGGTCAGCATTATATCGATACTGCTTGTAAAAAGCAGCAACCAAGTCTTCCCAAGTATGAATGTTGGTTCCTTCTAGCTGATAGAACCACTCGAGTTGTGTCCTAAACAAACTCTCTTGGAATAAGTGAACCCATAATTTTATGTCAGAAGTATGGGGTTGAATCTTTCGAACATAGGACCGCAAGTGAAGCTTCGGACAAGAAACACCATCATATTTAGCAAAAACGGGGACCTTGAACTTGTGAGGGATAACCACCTGCGAAATAAGACCTAGCTGCTCAAAATCCAGTCCAAGCACTCTTTGGATCTCAAAAGCATTAAGTCGATCTTCCAGCTATTTATATCTGTCGTCAGTGGGAGGATACTTCTCATCAGAATAGTCTTCATCATTCGGAATTTTCCCAGAACCCTGGTTGCTTCCACCTTCATCCTTAATACGTATACCGTCTTCCTCTTGATTGTTGTCTTCATCAGAAGTGATATCAATAGCTTGAACATGTTTAGTGGGCCCTTTGAATCTTCTCCCCATATTGAGGATATCAACTGGCTTTCTAGTCTTCTTCTTTTTGGAGATGAGAGCTATCATCTATTTTTTCCCCTTTGCTAAGTCTATGAGCGTCTCTTGGAATTTGGCATTCTGTGCCTGAAGTTCCTTCACGGTCTGTTCAAGAGCCATCTTTTACCTATAAACAGTAAGCAGATGAGAAAACCTGTATGGGAAAACCTGTTATGTAATGAAGTGCATGATATATGGATGCAATGTTTTCAAGGATCTCGCGGGGTAAACAAAAAAAAAGTGTTAGGAGTAGAGTCTAGATGCAGCTTTGACTGAAGAACTTCGCGTCGTTGAACGTCCTTCTATAAGAATCAAGCTCACCATATCAAGTGGGTCCTATCCTTTGACTCAAGATAACATACTTCAGTGTTTGACGACATTGGGTTTGAGGAAAATAAATCCTCTTGCCCATTGCTAGATGTTTGGTTCATGATAACCTGCAACACAAGCCCTCAAGATCCTTGAAACGGTTAGTGAAAATGATATGGAATGATGTCATGATGTCATGTTCGAACAAATAATCAAACACAAGCAAAACACACAAGAGCCTTAGGTTTAGACTTGCATGAGGTCTGTAGGTAAGTAACCTCTTTAAGTTTAGTTAGCTCAACCTGTCCTAAGAGAAGTAATCGGGTTCTAGGAGTCTCATATCACCGATATTTCTCCCAGGTATTGTTTCAGCATATCATCTGATTTTCAATAGAAATATCCCGAGAGTCGAATCTCAATGAGTGTAGCATTGAGTATCAACCAACTTTGGACTGCACCAAAGCCGACCATCTCAATACCTTCTAATGGCTAAGTTGGGTCAATTAAGGTTCTAAAGGTCAGTTAGTATTTATGACACCACACAGAAGCCTAGTGTTATTATTGACTAACTCAAGGAACACTAGTACCAACCAATGTGTCGCACTAACATAGCCATCGCTTCAACCATATCGGTCTACGCCATACAGTTTCCACGATCTATAGCTACTTACCTAAAATTCCCCTAAATCCAGGTATAGGATCTTTGCAAGAAATAAACCCAAGCAACCCCGAATTGTAAAGAATATAAAGCAAACAAGGAAAGCATTAAAAATGATCTAACTCTAAGGTAACCCCACTTTTAGTTTTCTCTAGCAGAGTCACCAGTTCTATAATACGGTGGAAGAAATGACTTGGTTTTGCATTTTATCGCAAATGTTGCAGATAATAAGAGTCGCCACTGACTTTTCTTTTATCTAATAAGGAAAGGGTAAAAAGAACAGGAAAGACCTTTGAGATTTATTGAGTTCGGGGGGTATGTTATGAAAAGGGAAGGTTTTAGCACCCTTTTCAGCCGTAGTTATCTACAGGCTCTTAACCGCTAGCTCACTTTGTTTTGAAAATGCTTTGTGTGTGTTTGAAAATTCTTAAGTACGACAACTTTGTAATGATTCTTGTATCAGTTAAGAATGCGTACAAAGTGTTTGTTTTTGAAAATATTTCTGAAAGTGTTTGTGTGAAAAAGATGTTTTTTTTCCTGAGTGAGCCAGCGATTAAGAACTACCTACTTACTCACAGTCTTTCGTGTTATTTTCCTCCTCCTTTAGATAGCGCTATCCTACCATTAATTAGTAGGAAGCCATATCATTGGATATGAAGGGATAGGCGCGGGTCATCATACAATTATAAAGGTAACTCGTAGGGGCGCTTTAGCAATTTTATCGTAAGGGACTAGATCGTTTACCGAAGGCAACATTCGAAGGGTCATTGATGGGCTACGATCTTTTTAACTGAGGGTCTTTGCTAAAGCGTCCCCACATTCAAGGGACATGACTGTTTTTTGTTCTGAAGGCAACAAATGAGGTTACCCTAGGTGTGCAAGTGTGAAGTGTGTTCTGTGTTTCAGTTAATTTATCTTGAAATTAGGGTTTTCTACAATTGTTTTTAAATATTGCCATACAAACCCTAATTACTAACAGTAATGTAGCAAAATAGGAAAGCAGTAAAGTGCGGAAAATAAAGTTCTACGCTATTACAAGGCTTCGAGAATGGGGGTACAAATAGTAAAAAAAGGGGGAAATAGAAACCCTAATTAACTATTACAAACTGTAAGCAGATATATAATTGGAAAAAACACAACAGTAATAAATACGTGAAATTGTAAAATAAAGGGAAAAGGGAAAAGAAATTGTTTTGTAATTTTTCATAGAAAAGAGTTTTTTGACAATTAATCTAATAACCTAATTAATTTTAATTGATCAAAAAATTGATTGGTTAATTAAATTAAACAAACCATAGAAATCTAAGTTGATTTTAATTAAAAGAGAAGGTTTAATGAAAAAACCTAAAAATGAATACCTAAAAAATATTTGAATTGATTAAATAAAAAACCTAAAAACAAAATTAGGGTTACAAAAAGGTTTTTGAAAAAAAGGGTTTTGTAAAAAATGAAGGAAAAAAAAGGAAAGATTAAGAATAATAGAGAATTTGTGAAAAAATGAACCAAATGGTAGGGGTACGTGTTGAACCCACGCCCTCAGCAACTTTAGCCAACACGCTCACCATCAGGCCAAATGTGCCTTGGTGCTAAGAAAAGGCATCTAACGCATTATGTAGTAAACCTGCAAAAATATTAAAATATGAAGAAAACAAATAGCAAAAGGAAAGATCGAACCCGTGCCCTTTGATACCAATGCCTTAACGTGCGCTCTTCAATCGTTAGGGCGGTGATACATCCAGTATATAAAATGAACCAATATATATAATATAAGAATAATTCCTCAACCGAAGAGACGCCAGAGCCCTAGCTCTGATTGTCTACTCTGGTTGCCTTTTTTGACAAAACCTACAAAACATAAGAGGTTAGCAAGTCAAAAACACCCTATCCCCCTAAATCTAGGGTTGCGAGTTCAATGGGACAATTATTCGGACCTAAAACAGCTTGGTTTAAGAGCTATGGTGAAAACGACCCAGATCGATGCTAATATGGTGTTTTATGATTTCGATTGCATGAGACCTCCACAATGGTTCTATCTTGCACTATCAAACCTTATGGGCATGTTAATGACATTAGTATGTGTTGAAGCAAATAGAAAACAAAAAATATGATTTTTTGCAAAAGTATGAAATTGGAGATGCTATGCAATGGTATTTTATGCATTTTGGACCATCAAACTTGATCCAATTTTACCCTATATGATTGCTGGAAATGAATGGAGTGGCTGTTTTGTAGTGAAAGAGCTTATGATAAGGGTTTGCAGTTTTTAGGGTTCTTCAAAAAATTGAGATGTTGAAAAGTTTCTGGAGGCAAGGTTTTTCGTGTAAGGGTTCTCTCTATTGACGTCTGAGTGAAGAGTATATATAGAGAGGAATTAGGTCACACCAAGGGTGGGCTTGGACCTTTGTAAGAAGATATAATTTTATCTTATTTTATTTTGACTTTAAATTATTAAAAATAAAAAATAAATAAAATAAAAAATCCAAGGGGTGTATGAATGAGTTATGAGGTGTATAAGGAGTATAGAGCATGTTTGGACTCTTAAACAATGGCCCATTAGCCCAAAAATCAAGTTTGCTCAATATTGAACTTCATGTATTTGCTCAAAATATCCCAACTTGCACTGGTCATAACTCACTATATTTTCATCTTTTGAATGTGATCTTATAATTTTTGGAAATCTCAATATGTCCTCTACAATCCCTCTTTTTAATATTTTTACATTTGGAGACTTTATCTTGATGTAATTTGCCTTGACAAAAAGTGTCTTTTTGTTGACTTTTTGAAATGACATGTAATGTATTTGCTTATATCTCTTAAATGAAACAATTTTTGGACTTGAGCTTAGAGATAATAAGTTGTAGAGAATTGAATTTCCTTCAAAATAAGCTTTGTTTGGGGGAAACTGATGAAGCATGTGAAAGTTATGCTTGATCAAAGTTCAGTTGACTTCTCATAAGGAAACCCTAATTTGACAACTTTTGAATTTTTATGATATGAGGGTTTTTCTTGATGAATCATAATCAACCATTGACCAAATGATGAATATCACTTCAAAAACTTTATTTTGACCAAAAATATTGAAGTTTGACTGTATGTTGACTATAATTGACTTTTTACCAAATATAGTTGATTTTTTAATCATCTGAGTCATTGACTGAGCAAACTTGTGATGCAAGGCTTGAAACTTGATATGAGCATTATTGAAGAAATATGAGGACCCATGAAAATCACTTGAGTTCTTAGAAATCCAAACTTCCATGTGAAAGATAAAACCCTAGTTGTGGACCCATTGCTTAAGAGGAGAATTTGTCTGATCAGTTCTTGAGCATCCTTGAGCATTTGAGAACCCTGGGAGAATGTTTTGAAGAAAGGGAGGGAAACTTTTTGGGTACAACACCTTGACAAGGTCGACCCGGGTGAATCCTAAGTTATCTATGAGTATACCATTACTATTATAGGGAACCCTCTTGCATTTAAATAAAGCCACTTTAATAATAACATAATCAATCTCCCAAATCTCATCAATGACATCATAAAACACGATAGTTGCCAAAATAGGATTCTTATCTTTCAAACTAGAGAAATACATCGACTAGGCTTCAACCATAACCCCACTATTTTGTATTATACTATGATCATCTTTTGATTTTGTATAAAAGCTATAATAACCAATGTCGTATGCTGTCCAAGTACTGACACAAAATTTTGGCTCGTATGACAACCATTTAAGTATCTTGGATACACTATGATCATTAGATACACTTTTATTAAACCAATTTATGAACCTATTGTTATGCTCTATCAAAAATAACTTGTCACTCATTCGGGATATTATTTCCTCAAAAGACTTTTGTGAGTATCTATGAAAGGTTGAACTTCATTATATTATTCAATATATAGAAATGTGCTTGAATAACTACATCCCGAGCCATTGACATAACATTTAGACCTTGAATACCTCTTCCGTGTATATGATCAATGTGATGAGACTTTAGAATGCTGATATAATCTCCTTCCGACAAATAGTTTGTACAAAACTCAACAACTTCTTCAGTGATGTACCTTTCAACAATTGATGCTTTCGGTCAGTGATGATTCTTCGTATATCCTTGAAAGATCTTCATATATCGCTCTATTGGATACATCCACCTTAAATAAATTGGAAGATAAAATCTGATTTCTCTGACTAGATGAACAAGTAAGTGAACCATAATATCAAAAAATGATGGAGTAAAATACATCTCCAATTGACACAAGATTATGGAAGCCTCCTCTTCTAATTCATCTAATTTTTTGAAATCAAGAAATTTATTACATATGGCATTGAAGAATAAGCACAATCTCGTTATAGTTACTCTCATATTCTTTGGTAGGATCCCACAGATAGCCACTGATAAAATTTGTGGCATCAATACATGACAATCATGAGATTTCAAACCAATTAACTTGAGATCTTTCATTGATATAAGTTTCTTGATGTTTGACGAGTAACCTTGCAAAACTTTAATAACTTGCAAACACTCGCATACAATTTTCTTTTCCTTTTTAGATAGAGTGTGACATGCTAGAGGCAGATAAGTTATTTTTCCTTTCTCTATTAGAGCCAACTATTTTCGTATACCCATCACATCCATGACAAGACGGGAAGCCTTACTATATTTAGTCTTTCCTGGAATATTTAGAAGTGTAGTAATCAAACTATAACACGCATTTTTCTCCACGTGTATCATATAAAGACAATGTCTTACATCTAGACTTGATCAATATGGAAGATCAAAGAAGATGGACCTCTTTTTCCATATATTTTTTGCAACTGCCCCTTTTCCTTTTTCTCTCTTCCTGAAGACAACATTAATGTGTTCCTGCCGTTGATAAAATTCATCCCCAGTTAAAGGTTCAAGAGCCTCATCTAACTATTGCTCTCCATTAAAAGCCTTTTGCAATCTACGATAATGATGCCCGGGTTTTAGAAATTTTTGATGCCCAAGGTAAATAATCTTTTTTCCAAACTCAAGTTGGTGATAACAAGTATTATATTCACAAATAGGACACTCTTTATAGCCTTTGACACTATATCTATCCAAGTTACTGTAAGCAGGAAAGTTGTTGATTGTACAAAATAACATTGAACAAATCTTAAACTTTTCCCTTGAATATACATCATCAACCTCAACCCCTTCATTCCACAAGAGTCATAAATCATCGATTAATGGAGCAAGATAAAAATCTATGTCGTTACCAGGTTGTCATGGCCCATAAATCATCATACTTAACAGTATATACTTGCGCTTCATGCACAACCAATGAGATAGGTTGTAAATAGTGAGAAGAACAGGCCACGAAGAATGATTAGTGCTCAAATTACCAAAGGGGTTCATTCCATCACTGGCAAGCCCAAGCCTAAGGTTTCTTGACTCAACTTTAAAATTCTGAAACAAAAAATTAATTTTCTTCCATTGCAACGAATCAGCTACATGGCGAATGTTTCCATCACGAGTCCTTTCATCTGCATGCCATCAAAGATTATTTGCATCATTCGAATTAGAAAAAAGTTTGTTAAACAGTGAAATTATTGGGAATTACCATAACACTTTAGCAGGAGGATGATTTCTACTAACATTTTCATAATCATTGTCATCACCATTGTTACCCTTCAGCTTGTAATGCGACACACCATATTTCGGATATTGATACAAGTCTTCATACTCTTTCCTATATAATATTCAATTATTAGGGCAAGCATTTATTTTGATATACTTCAGACCCATTAGACACAATATCTTCTTGGCCTCATAGCAATAATCTGACAATTTGTAATCTTCTAGTAACGTTTGCTTTAGCAATTCAAGTAATTATGTGAAACTTTTATCCGACCATCCATTTTTTCCCTTCAAATTAAACAACTTTAATACCACCGATAATCGTGTAAAATTTGTGAATTCGTTATATAAAGGGGTGTCTTTATCACTACATATAGTATCATAAATACGAGCATTCTTAAAATAATATTCCCCAATATCACGGAACATATCTTCTAGTTGATCTTCCATATATTCATCTTCATCAACTCTTTGAATTTGTGACGCCCGACTTTGCTCTTTATCCATCTCACCATGCCACATCCATATTATATAATTTTGACATATACCATCACAACAAAGGTGCTGGAATAATTCTTCCTTTGTACCCTTATCGATATTCGCACAAACAATACAAGGAAAATAAAAGATACTATCATTGTCAAGAAGAGGTTTATCAGCGTATTCAAGGAATTCAAGAACTCCTTTCTCATAAACTAGACCTAATCTATTAGCTTTCATCCAACTACGATCCATAACAACTTCTGAAATTTATACACATATAATAATGTGAAAATCTAATCCTAAAGCATATGAAAAATGTACTCTCATACTGACTTGAGTATATATACAACATAAACAAAGAAAAAAGGAATTAAGATGTTGAAGAGTACCGTACTGCGGACCTGAAGAATCAAATGAACGAAAAGGGTGAAGATTTGAGCATATGCAACATAAACCAAGAAAAACGAATGAATATGTTGAAGAGAACCGTACTGCAAAGCTGAAGAATCAAATGAACGAACAAGGTGAATATTTGAGCATATACAACATAAATAAAGAAAAAACGAATGAAGATGTTGAAGAGTACCGTACTGCAAAGATGAAGAAAAAACGAATGAAGATGGTGAAGATTTGAGCTTCAAATTAATGGATACAAAGATTTGAGCCACTAATGTCATCTCTGGATCGCTTGTTCACCTAGGGCGTCTTATGAAAGAAATATGAAATAAGTTTTTTATTTATTTATCAGTAAACCCTTTAATCTCGGTTAAACAAAGCAATTGTAGTGGAAACTTAAGTCCTACAACAACGGTTGACGTATTCACCGTTGTTAAATCATTTACAATTTATTTTTTAAATAATGGATATAGGTGACACACACTTAATGTACTTTAAAAAATGGAAAAAAATGTGGTTGTTGAGAATCGAAGCGTGATACACATCATTTTTTATTATGGTGTTTAAAATCAACCGTCATTAATAAATCCAACAACGCACTGGATGCAAAAATCTTAACATATTACTACAGTGTATATAGACGCGTCGTAAATATAGTGTTGTTGTTTGCGCGTTTTGTAGTAGTGTTAAACACTGTTATCTAAAAACGATCAACATACAAACATTTTATATCCATAAAGTATGTGGCTTTGAGTTTTCCATTGCACCGGAGAATACATAGTCTTGTCAAACACATTAAATAAAAAAAATTAAATTTTCCCTTCGTTTGTAAACGTCTTTTAATAAATAGAAAACTCCAAACTTTTTCAAGACAAACACTCCAAAAATTAAATAAAAGGTTCTTATTGGGTACGACAAACCTGAGGGGTGCTAATATCTTCCCTTTGTATAATCAACTCTCGAATCTGAAACTGGTTGCGACGACCATGTTTTCGTCCATTAAGGGTTTTATCAACGCTTCTCTTTAAAAATAAAACTTTGGTGACCTCTTTGTAGTTATTTTGAGTGTTAGGACGCCTGTGTATTTTCGTACCGCTACATAACGTCACATAGATTTGAAGGGATGTTTCCAATGAAAAGGACATTCATTAATTCAAATAATCAACAATATACGAATGTATCATCTAAACTCTCCAAATTCAATGCCTTTTTTTATTACTACCCGCCAATTTCAACTTAGAATTAAAGATCAGAAAATAAAACAAGTGCATAAAGTAACTTAAATTTCACAACGTGCATTTGTTAACTTAAAATTTTCCCTTTTCTATGACTTTTATGGAAAGTGTGTTGAATTACACGAGATCTATTTTTGATGGTGAATGAGAAGTTGTCTTTCCTCTCTTTAGCACTATTAAATGGTGATGTACAAGTATTTCTTTATTTTTTTTCTCACATAAAAATATGAATAGTAGAAAAGATTGTTAGAAATAATATTCATTTTCAGAAGTTGTTGTTAGAGTCGGAAATTTATGAGCCTGTTACTTAGAAACAATAGTTTCTGAGAGTGTAAGTTAGAAGTTGTAAGCTTCTGATACTATTTAGTCAAAAACATTAGTTATATGTTTTCTGGAAGCTACTCTTATCTATTAGATTAACTATTAAGCACATTTTTGGTTGTGCCTACGTGACAATTTATTTTGTGTATTTAAATAAATTTGTAGTTAGGATTTTTGTAAGATTTTATAATTGAGTTTCTTTCTCAACAAGTTTGTTGTAATTGTTTTTCTCTCTCTTCTCTTTTTCTCTCTTCTTTCATCTTCATCTTCAACATTATGCACCAACAAGTGATATTTATAGCTCCAGTTTGATTCACAGGGAAACACGAGTGTACGTGAGGTGTGTGTAATTGTTTCATATTTTCCTGAATGCACATTGAATTCACGATTAGAATCATAACAAAATTGTATTTCTTGATTTCTAAAAACATGAGTGTTTGGTAAGATCTAAGATCTATTTGAGTTTTAGTGCATAAGAACGAAGATGAACGACAAAAACAATTTGAGTACATAGCTTCCAGTATTTGATGGAAAGAATTAAAATTGATGGATGATCAAAATGTGTGTGTTGTTCGGTGCTCAAGATGTTCTTGATCTTGTCTCCGAAGGTTATGTTTCGGTTGCAGCGGATGCAACAAAGAAACATATAAACACGCAAACAGATACGAGGAAGAAATATTAGAAAGCGTTGTTATACATCCATCAGTGTGTGAGTGCGAATGTGCGATAAAATCGTTGATTTGACGATGACATAGGTTGCATGGGATATACTGACACTGTGCTATGTTGGTGATGCGTCAGTGAAGAAGATGAAGCTTCAATATCTACGTAAGAAGTATGAGAATCTCAACATGAAGAAAAATGAGAAGTTACCAGATTATATCTCTAGACTGACTATGTTCACAAATAAGATGAAATCATGTGGAGAAACTTTGTTTGAACAAGTAATCATAGAGAACATATTGAGATCTCTTACTCCCTAATTTGATTACATTGTTGTAGAAATTAACCATTCTAAAGATCTGAACACCATGATAATTGAATAGCTGCAAAATAATCTAGAGGCACAAGAGTTGCGTCTGACTGAGAGAACCTCTGAGAGAGAAGTCGTCTTCTGGTAAGAAGTATTAGAAACAGTCTTGGTCATAGGCCAAGAAGATACATGGTGGTTCTAAAAAGTAAAAAGCCTTCAATTCTGATAAGAAGAAACATCATAAAGGAAAGGAGAAGTTTGATAAGAAGGAGGTTCAATGTTACTGCTGTAAGCAATTTTCCTATTTTGCTAATAATTATTGGTCAAACAAGGAAATGTGAAATTCTTATACTATAATAACAGAAGTCAAGACCGATATCTCAATAACACACAATGTCACGATAAATGTTTAACATCTGTTGATAGAAAAACAGACATGCTAAAAACTGAAAGATTGTGGAGAAAAGTAAATTGCATAAACTTAAAGAACACAATCAATTGTTAACCCAATTTGGTGCAACTTAACTACATCTGGGGGCTACCAAGCTAGAAAGGAAATTCACAATTATTAGTATCAATTTTAAGCATACACAATCTTAGTTTACAACTTCTCACTTAATCCCTACCCATTGCAACTTCTACCTAGGAACCTCCTAGATATGAGAAACTCTCTTACTCCTTATCACCGTAGTGATATCAAACAATCACAATCCCAAATAATGTCTCAAGAAACCAAAAAGAAGATTATTCTCTCAATACAAAAATACTTAATTTTTCTTAAAAGCTTAACTAAGAACAATAATCAACTCTTTGCTTAGAGGATAAACAAGTAACAATTAGTCAAACTAAATGCATCAAAAGATACATGAGGTCGTACAAAAACACATGAAAACCTAAGGACCTCTCAAACCCTAAACCCTTATTTTTGCACACTCAATTTACAAAAATAATGCTTAAAAAAACTAGGTATTGGACGTTGTGATACGGTGGGAGAACTGACTTGAGGTTTTGCGTTTGTGTTTGCAAATGTTTCGGTTTAGCAAGAGTCGCCACCGAATTTTTATTTTATCCTAAGGAAGGGTCAAAAAGCACAGGAAAGACCTTTGAGACCTTTGAGACCCTTTTCATCCATGGTTATCCATGGGCTCTTAGTTACTTGTTTAGATCACTTGCTTTTCAATTGTTTGAAATGGTGCTTTGTGTGTGGTTTTGAAAGATGTTTTGAAAAGAGGCCATCGTTGTGGCAACCTTTGTAATGATTCTTGTTTGAATGTATACAAAGGTGTATTTGTCTTTTGAAAAGATTTCAATGTTTGAAAGTTTGATTTGGAAAATATTTTGAAATTGTGTTGTGAAGTGTGTTTGAAAATAGCAAGGGTGTTTTGCAAGTTTTGATCAAGTAACTAAGAGTGATCTACCCTATTTTACTCAAAGGTATTTCCTACATGTTTTTAACCCTTTTGACAGTGTTGTTTCACCATTGCATTTGGTGAACAACCTTGTATTAGGATGTTAAACGAGAAAGGCGCGGGTCATTGTATAGACCATGATAGAAATTGTGTTAAGTATCTTTGGCAAATTTTTGAGGGACTTGATCATTTTGTTTAGGCAACCAAGATAGCGTCATCGAGGGACTATGATCTTTTGTTTTGTTTTTGTTTTGCAAAGGAACCCAACATGAATAGCATGACCCATTTTCAAGGCAACAAGTGGATTGTAACCCTAGGGGTGCAAGTGTGCATTGGTGTTTGATTTTCATGCATTTTTGTTTTTGTATTAGTCAAACTACTTGTTGATTTGGATTTTTGCATACAAATCCTAATCTCTAATCATGGCATAATTGAAAGCATAAAGTGCGAGAATTAAAAGTCTAAGCTATTACAACATGATTATGGAGATGGGGGTACAATCTTTGAATGGGGGTGTATTTGACAAGAAATAAAAACCCTAGTTTACTATTACATCGAATTGAATAATGACACAAATATTGAATGGACAATATTTAATATAAACAAATTAAATAAATATATGAAATAATATGAATATGCAAAAAGTTTATTTATTTTTATGTATGTAAAAATATTTAATACAAAAAGGAAGAAATAAAATAAAAGAAATTTTTTTTTTATTAAGGGTAAACCCTAATTTTTCTTTAAGAAAATAAATATGTTAATTATATTATTTATGTACAATAAAATATAATAATATATACAAAATAAAATATATTTAGAAAAAAAAGTATTTTTTAGTATAAATAATAATAAAAATAAAAGTGTAATATTCTTATATTTTTTATTCTAAAGTATCTTAATAAGATAAAAGTATATATTTATATATGTATTAATTATATTAAATATGTATAAAAAATAAAATGTATACAAAAAATAAAAATATAATTAGGACAATATTTTTTCAGTGTGGATAAAATAATAAAATGAAAGTATAACTTATTTACTATTTTTTAAGTTCTTCAATAAATAAGATAAAAGTAAATAAATTGCTTTTTATGTTAGAAAAATAAAAATAAAATGCAAAATAAATGTGAAAAAATTATAAAAATATTTTTGAGCATTTTTTATGTTTGGAAATAATAAAATATAATCAGAAATGAAAATAAAAATGCAAAAATATAAAATAACAAGAAATTGGGCCAAGAGGTGCATTCAGCAAATGGGGGGTGTCAAAAACAAGTCCAGGCCAAGCCCAGCCCACCACTTCATCTTCAACCTCTGAATTTCAAACAAACGCGCGCGCCTGTTATCCAATATGGACATGCTGCATACGAGCTCTATTGCAAAAACACATAACATCAAAGTTGTAGAGCATTTCAAGACGAATCCAACCATATAAACAACTTGTCCTAACTCTCAAAGACCAGAGAGAATTTCTCTGGCCCTAAAATAGAACCTGATTTTTTCAGTATGTTCATGGATGAAATTCTCTTAGCATGCTTAATATAAATGAAAACTGAGCATATGTACAGCTTCATGGAAATGAATACTACATTTCTTATTCACAAACCTAAGGCTAAATGTTCCTAAATAAAGAGATAGGAAGTTGACAAAAACCTGTTTCAACTGACTTCGTGTAGGGCAATATGGAGTTTTTCAACAAGGCTTGAGATGTCTGGGAGCTTGCTTGGACTTCACTTGACCTTCTCCAATACCTAGTTTTCCTTGAATGTACTTGAATCAGCCTATAGAACTCAACCTGCACAAGCTCAAAATGAAAATGGCAAACCCTATAAATGGAGTTACAGTTGGTGTTTGAGGTTTGGGATAGCTTGGGTGAGTTGAATGGAAGGTGTTTGAACCAACTTAGGGCAAAACGCACGAGCAAATTGAGCTATGGAAGTCAAGTTGTAGGTTATGCCCTATTTTGCCAATGGAAGGTGATCTTTGGCTATGGGATGTTTGAGGGCTTAAGAGATCGTGTTTTTGGCTCAGAGGGATGTGAGAAAGATGTTTCAAAAGCTTGCACAAGCTTGTTTTGGCTGATGTTCAAGTTCTCATGTATTTTGCATATTTCTTGCATATGAAGCAAAAAGTGGGAAGTGATATGTAATAGTCCTGTACAGGCTATCCAACACCTTGTAACCTCTGCTCTTGGCCCCTCTAATTTGTGGATTTGATTAGCTGCAAAAGATCTGGACCAATGCTCAAAGATTTTGGTTTGACATAAAGCAAGATTATGGCAAAAATGGTAATGTACCTTTTTCTACTTAGGGATTAATTTTGTGTACAATGTCCTAATGACCAAAACAATGCCTTAGACCAATGGATTTGCATTAAATTATTGAGTGTGAAGTGGTTTATAGGCCTATAAACTAGTGCAAAGCATGCTGACTTGAAATTGCAACATGTATGAACATGAATACGCCATGGATGAGAAGTGAGTTTTTGCCAACTTCAAGCCTTCGATTCTCCCTAACCACAAATGTGTTTGGAGAGTTCTTGGACATTTTGGAAATCTTGAAACAAGCTCTACAATCCATATTTGAAATGAAACTTGATATTCCAAGTGGAACTATGTGAAAAATGGCCATGAAGATAGGTCAAAATCCTGCCTAAACTAGGGCAAAGTTTCTCCAAAAATCATAACTTGAGATCTAAGCTTCTTTTGGGAAAAATTTGTGAATAAAAGTTGTAGATTTTGTGGAGGAATACAACTTTCATGTTAGAAGTTTTGTTTGAATCCAAATGCATCATGGTGAAAATGTTGGGCAAAGTTAGAAAAAATTAAGAAAATTTCATAACTTAGAAAAATTCTAAGTTATGAAAATTTTCAACTTTAAACCCTAATTTGCAAAAATGGGTTTCTTGATGAACAAGTTTCATGTTTTGACACCTTTTGATTAAAAATGACCCTTGGCACTTGATTTTGACCAAAAAGTCAAAGTTTGACTTTTCAGTGTACAGTCAAATTTTGATCAGTTGACTGAAAAATTCATCTGTCAATCCAATGCATTTGAGATCTTTTGAACTTGTTGAATAGGTCAAGATGATGCCATTGAATCCTTTAAACCATTCTTGAAATCAATTTGCCATTGGCTAGGTTAAAAATCAGAAATTGCCCTTCTACAGTCAAAACCCTAAATATGACCATTTTGCCCTTTTGGTGATCTGATCAAATTTCTTGAGGAGTTGTGGTCCAAACTTGATCAAATGGTTCATATGAGTTCATAATGTTGATGTGGATCAAAATTCATGAGGTTTTACTAGAAATTGGCCACATTTGACTTTCCCCCCAATACAGCTGATTTCTAGGTCAACTGTCCAATTGATTGGGCAAAAAATTTGATTCAAAGCTTGAAACTTGGTATGGACAAACTTATGAGCCCAACATGAAGTATGAAAGTCACTTTGGACATTGTAGGTCAAAAAATCCCTGTGCAAACTCAAACCCTAATTTAGGTCAACAGTGCAAGGAGATGTCTTGAGCAGAGCAAATCCTAGCTTGGTCCTGAGTTCAAAGAGTATTGTGATGAGAAATGTTGATAAAATGAGAGGGAAAATTTTGGGGTACAACAGTTGCCCCTGTTCAATCTTCTTGAACCTGAAGAGTTAGATTGGCAAGTTTGCCTTTCGTGACTCGAAGGTAAAAAAGGATTAGACACTAGAGTGCCCGTAAATTTTCACTCGTCAAAATGCAGGTTGAGGAAATAGGCTTAAAGATGCCATTTGGAGATGACAAAATATTTCTGGAGATGGGCTTAGAGATGCCATCCAAAGTGTTTGTTGAATATCAGTAGAATGAACATCAGAAAGGTGTCCGTATCTGGAACGTATCTAAGTTGTATCTGGAGATTGGATTTGTATGAGCAAAGGAATGGCGTCCATGTCTGGAGCGTATCCAAGATGTAACTGTATTTGATTCTCGAATGAATATCAGAATGACTGCCATGTCTGGAGTGTATCTGTATTGTATCTGAGATCTGAATGGGCGACAAAGAAACATCTGTGTATGGGGCATCTCTGAGCTAGGGAATAAATTTGAATGAGTGACAGAATGGCAACCGTGTATGGCGCGTATCTGGACTGTATCTGCAGTTGAGATCTGTATGAGTAGTAGAATGACTTCCGTGTGTGGAGCGTATCTGTACTGTAACTGGGATCTGGATAAGTGACAGAATGACTTCCGTGTCTGGAGTGTATCTGAACTTGAATTTGATGGTTGACTCTGAATGAGAAATAGAATGGCTTCCGTGTCTGGAGCGTATCTAGTCTGTATCCGATTGCTAAAGTTTGAATGAGTGGTAGAATGACCTCCGTGTCTGGGGTGTATCTGTACTATATCTTAAATCCTTGAACATTTGTTAAGGGTAGCTTTTAATATTATCCTGAAAAGGGTAAAATGTTAGCTAAAACACAAAGTTATACTGCATGACATGTATGATGCAATGAAATGTGTTTTATCAATATTTATGATATATGAATGTAATGGATGCGCATGTAAGCTGATTAGTTGTCTTGCTGAGGAAAATATATCCTTGATAACCGGAGATAATGAAATCCTTGGATGCTGCCGGGGAACATAAATCCTTGACTGCTGTTGGGGATTCATAAACCTTTGATTGTTGAGACTGAGAATGTCCTTTGGACTACTGCTGAGGATTAAAAAACCTTGGTGACTAGTGGGGATTAACAAGAGCCTTGACAACTTCTGTGAGGAATTGAGAATCCTTCATGACTTTCCTGGGGAATAAGGAAAACTCTGATGATCTCTACTGGGGAATTAAAATTTGGGAGGCTCCAACTGGAGAAATAAGAACAAGAAATTTTCGTTCTGCTGGGAAATAACTCTATGGGGAGAATGCTTATCCTGCCGGTGAAATCAGGAGTTTGGGTTGTATTCCAATCTACTGGGGATTCCTGTTTTGTGGAGAAATCCGCTGGGGATATCTATTTCAAGGTTTTAGCTTTGTTGAGGATCTGAATGACATACTGTAGGGGATTTCTTCTGGAATAGCCTAAAGACGTTTTCCCATACTTTCGACCTATCAGTAATTATCCTTTCTCATTTCGTTTTATTTGTAAGCAGTGATTATATTCAAATGCATATGCTCATTTAACAAATCATTGGACGTTTTCAAATAAAAACATAATTGTAAAAAGAAAGAAAAGGCAAGCCAATTTTTGCACTTTGAAGTATCTTTGTATTAACTTTGTAAGTATCTTTGTACAAAGGAGTCAGACATCCTAGTAAGAGAATGTTGTCATAAAAATTGAGAAAATTTTATACAAAGAAAGATGGATATGTGTGACAATTCCATGGGTTCCCATTATGCTATAGCCTTTACAACTATGAGTATCTTGTCCATTCGTTGCTTCATCCGCAGATGATTGGATAGATCAGAAGCTTGGAGCTTGTTCGTGAAGAGATGGTCCTTAAAGTGATTCGATGAGACATAGTCATACGCTTTAATTCCCTAACTTTTTCCTGGGCCGCCCTTTCGGGTTTTCTATCCACCGGGAAACCCTTTTTTGCCCAAGTCGTCCTTTCGGGTTTTCAACTTGCCGGGTGTACAGATTTTTTTTATTTATCCCTAATTTTTGCCTGAATCGCCGTTTTAGGTTTTCGATTCACCGGGATTCCCTTTTTTTGCCCAAGTCGCCCTTTCAGGTTTTCAACTTGTCGGGTTTTTTATGCATAGTATCTTTTGACTATGTCTGTGTTCGCAGGGTGCAGCAGGTCGTCGCCGTCCATGGTGGTTAGAATCATTGCCCCACCAGAAAAGATGTTTTTGATCATAAATGGTCCTTCGTAATTAGGAGTCCACTTGCCCATGGGATCACTTTGCGGCAAGATAATCCGCTTGATTACAAGATCTCCGACTTGATATACCTGACATCTGACTTTCTTGTTGAAATCCCTGATCATCCGTTTTTGATACGTCTGACCATGACAAACAGCATTAAGTCGCTTCTCGTCGATCAAATTAAGTTGATCAAGCTGGGTCCGAATCCAATCGTCTTCACTTAAACCAACATCCTTCATAATCCTCAAGGAGGGAATCTAAACTTCCATAGGTAAAACAACTTCCATACCATATACCAAAGAAAAAGGGGTTGCCCCTGTTGAAGTATGTGCCGTGGTACAATATCCGTGCAGAGAAAACGGTAACATCTCATGCCAGTCTTTGTAGGTGATTGTCATCTTTTGAATGATCTTTTTGATATTTTTGTTCGCGGCTTCAACAACACCATTCATGTTTGGCCGATAGGGAGATGAATTGTGATGTTAAATCTTGAACTGCTCGCACAGAGCGGTGATCACAGTGTTATTCAGGTTTGTACCGTTGTCCGTGATGATCCTGTCGGTGATACCATACCGGCATATGAGGTTCTGCTTGATGAAGTGGGCAACCACATTCTTTGTAACGGAAGCGAAGGAAGCTGCTTCGACCCACTTGGTAAAGTAATCAATAGCCACCAGGATGAAGCGGTGTCCATTGGATGTTGTAGGCTTGGTATCTCCAATCATGTCGATTCCCCACATTGTGAATGGCCAAGGAGCCGTTAGAACGTTGAGACGAACTAGAGGGATATGTACCTTGTCATCATAGACTTGGCATTTGTGACAAGTACAGGAATATTGATGACAGTCAGCTTCCATGGTAGACCAGTAGTAGCCTTCCCTTAGAATCTTCTTAGCCACCGTATGTCCGCTCAAGTGGGTGCCGAATGTACCGCTATGTATTTCAGTCATGATCAACTCAACTTCAACCTTGTCCACACAACGAAGTAGAACAAAATCATGGTTGCGCTTATATAGGATACCATTACTTAGGAAGAACTTGGCAGCAAATCTCCTTAAGAACTTTTTGTCGTTGATTGAAGCTCCTTCAGGGTATTCTCGAGTCTTGAGATACCTTTTGATTTCATGAAACTAGGGTTGTTCCACTACTTCTTCGGTATTAATCTCATGATAGTGTGCAGGTTCGTCCATTCGCTCGATGGTGATTTGGGGAGCCTCATTATCCCAGTTGAGTTTAAACATGGAATACATTGTAGCTAGAGCATCCGCTAGCTAATTTTCTTCTCGCGGAAAGTGCTCGAAGGTAATCTGCTCGAAATGAGGTAACAATGTCAGGACATGTTCTTTGTATGGGATAAGATTAGGATGTTTAGTGTTCCACTCTCCTTTGATTTGACTGATAACCAAAGCTGAGTCCCCAAATACAATCAAAGATTTGATTCTCAAGTCAATAGCAACCTTGAGACCAAAGATACAAGCTTCATACTCGGCCATGTTGTTGGTGCAGCTGAAGCAGAGTCTAGCAGTGAAAGGTGTATGGAAACCTTCTGGAGAGATGAGTACCGCGCCGATACCGTTTCCAAGTGCATTTGAAGCACCATCAAAGTATAGGGTCCATCGGGATCCTTGTTCAGGTCCGTCATATGGTCCGTTACCTTCAATGTTGTCCAATGTCATAATGTCCTCGTCAGGGAAGTCGAACCTCATAGATTGGTAATCTTTGACAGCTTGATGAGCTAGATGGTCAGCTAGTACACTCCCCTTTATAGCTTTTTGGCTTATGTACTGGATGTCATACTCAGTCAGGATTATTTTCCATTTAGCAATTCTTCCGGATAAAGCAGGCTTCTCGAAGATGTACTTAATCAGATCCATTTTAGAGATCAGCAGAGTGGTATGTGTCAACATATACTGTCTTAGCCGGCGAGCAGCCCATACCAAAGTGCAGCAAGTTTTCTCGAGCAGTGAGTAGCGAGTCTCACAGTCGGTAAACTTTTTGCTAAGGTAATAAATGACATGCTCTTTTCAGCCATACTCGTCATGTTGGCCCAGCATGTACCCCATTGAATTGTCCAAAACGGTCAGATACATGATTAAAGGTCTTCCTTCGACGGGTGGCATCAAGATAGGAGGTTCTAGCAAATAATCCTTAATTTTATCGAAAGCAACTTGACAATCATCATTCCATTCAACCACCTGATCTTTCTTCAACAGCTTGAAGATTGGCTCACAGGTAGATGTTAGGTGAGAGATGAACCTCGCAATATAGTTTAAGCGTCCCAAGAAACCTCTAACCTCCTTTTCAGTGCGGGGGGCAGGCATTTCTTGTATAGCTTTGACTTTAGAAGGTTCAACCTCAATGCCTTTGTTGCTGACGATGAATCCCAAGAGCTTACCAGACCTGACTCCGAAAGTGCACTTGCTAGGGTTCAATCTGAGCTTATATTCCTTCAACCTGAAAAACAGCTTTTGCAGATGGTCGAGGTGTTCTTATTCTGTATGTGAACGGGCTATCATGTCGTCTACGTAGACTTCAATCTCATGATGTATCATGTCATGAAACAAAGCTACCATGGCTCGCTGATAGGTTGCCCCGACATTCTTCAGTCCGAATGGCATCACTTTATAGCAGAAGGTACCCCACTGCGTAATAAAAGTAGTTTTCTCCATGTCTTAGGGGGCCATTTTGATCTGGTTGTATCCCAAGAATCCATCCATGAAGGAAAATACCTTGTGTTGGGTTGTGTTGTCAACCAAGATGTCAATGTGTGGTAGTGGAAAATCATCTTTAGGGCTAGCCCTATTTAAGTCTCTGTAGTCCACACACATTCTGACTTTTCCATCCTTCTTAGGTACGGGCACAATGTTAGCAACCCATTGTGGATAGGAAGTAACAGCCAGAAAGCCAGCATTGAACTGCTTCATCACCTCAGCTTTGATCTTTTCAGACATGTCGGGCCTCATTTGGCGGACTTTCTGTTTGATTGGTGGACAATCTTCTCTTGTAGGGAGACGATCAACCACAATATCTGTATCCAATCCCGACATATCTTCATAGGAACAGGCGAAGATTTCAACAAACTCATTCAATAGCTGAACTAAGCGCTCTTTGACACTTGGCTCTAGGTTGGCACCCACTTTAACCTCTTTTTTTGTCTTCCTTTGTTCCCAAATTGATAGTCTCTAACAACTCTTCATGGGGCAGAATAGCCCTTTCTTCTTGTTGCAAAAGTCTAGCCAACTCTACAGGAACTTCACAGTCTTCATCACCTTTGTACTCGACATGATTGACCAAATATTTAGAGTCACTGAAGGCCAAAGAAGAATAGTCACCCATGGAATCCGGAGTGGATGGGTACTGATTGATGAAAGTAATGGGAACGAAGTCTTTCGCCTCCCAGTTGTTTAGTCCTCCTTCAATGGTTGGAAAGATCCAATCTTCAAAGTTGCCTTCTTCATCATCATCTTCTAAATCATGAACTCCATGGTGAGTGATCTTTAAGGGTGGTCCTCCAGCCCGGGAGCGACGCACAGCTTTCTGGCTAGCAGTAGTGAAACCCAATCCGAACTTGTCTGTCTTGTGAGGAAAATCTGGCAGTTGACCCCACACTGTACTTCTTCCTTCCTTGATTACAGCCTCCACATCCTTAAGGGACGATATCCGGGACACAGGCTTGGTAATAATGGGCACATCAGTCATTGTCTTGGCTACCGCAACCTCAGGAGAAACCTCTTCAAAGTGTTGGAAAGGTGTTTCTATGAATTCACCATCTAACTCCACGTAGCGGAAAGAGTTAAGGTGGCTTATCATATACTCCTCCTCACCATGAACTGTTATGATCTTACCCTGGACTGGGTACTTTAGCATCTGGTGTAGAGAAGAAGTGATTTCCCCAGCATTGTGGATCCATGGCCTTCCCAACAAGCATGAATATGAAGGACGGATGTCCATCACATAAAATGTAGAGTTGAAAATATTCGTTCCCACCTTTATTGGGACGTCCACTTCTCCGTGAACCATCCGCTTAGAACCGTCGAAGGCTCTAACAATGATATTACTGGGCTTTAGGGTCAAACCTTCACAGTCTAGCCTGTCCAATGCTTTCTTTGGTAGGACATTTAAAGATGAGTCGGTATCAACCAGAACATGAGCAAGTGTGGTCCCCCTGCATTCTACCAAGACATGCAGCGCATCATTATGCTTTCTTCCCTTGGACGTTAGATCGGCATCAGAAAAGCCTAGGCCATTATCGGCTGTAAGGCTAGCCACACACTCTTAAAACTGATCCGCAGAAGTTTCTTGAGGCACGTGTGCCATCTTCAGAAATTTGATCAAGGCCTTGGCATGAGCCTCGGAGCAAAGTAATAGAGCCAGCATAGAGATTTTTGAAGGGTTTGCCCCAGCTGCTCTACGACATCATAGTCGCTCTTCTTAATCATCTTTAAGATTTCCTCCATCTCCTTTTGGGTGGTCTCGGGGATAACCAAAGTCTGAGCCTTCTTCCCGACAAGCGCTTCTTCGATTCCCTTACCCTTATCAGTAGTAACAGTAGAGGGTGCAACTTCGGGAGTAATAATTTCTTCAATCACTGGACTTTGCAAAGATATCTTGACAAGCACAAAAGCACTTGAGGGTCCGAAGACTGCCCTTGGAGGAGCAATCTCCGAAGAGAATATTCTTCCGCTACGAGTTATCTTACTTGTCCCCGCAATATTCCCTAAATCATGAGTTTCTTCATCGGAATTCTCTTTGACTGATTCGATCTGCTTGACACCATGGTAGAAGATCTCTCCTCCATAATTCCATGGTATCGTTTTGTTGGACTTATATGGGATAGGCCCCGGCATGGTAATCTTCAGCGGTATAAACTTAGGATCAGGCGTAATCTTAACAGACCTTTTGCAGGTCTTGGAAAGATTGTCGGAAATGGTGATTATAGCAATGTCATTGATTGGAGTAACAAAGGTAACAGCAGTAACATGAGTGATAGTAGCAACAGGAGTTTTCTGAAAGAGGATCTCTTGAGTATCCATCAGACGTTGGATACCTGATTTCAACAGTGGACAGTCAAATTGCAAGGTTGAACAGAAGTCACAATCTTTTTCACAGCCTGGGAATATCCCAGCTTTCAACAGATTCGTCTTGATCATTGGTAATGGAGTCACTAAGTCATCAATAGTGGTAACATGAAGATCTTCCACAATGGCATGGACATTATGACCAGGTTTTAGCATAGGAGCTAATATCACATTAGGTTTTTCAGGAGCATCAAACTCTACCTCCTTGGCATCTATCAAATCTTGGATCTTGTTTTTAAGGGCCCAACAGTTGTTGGTGTCATGCCCTACATTGTTCGAGTGGTATGCACATTTTGCATTTGAATGATAATAGGGAGAAGAGGTATTTGGGTTTTTCGGCGCTTCTTTCAAGTTGGTAAGGTTCATCTTTAACAGATGAGGGAGGACCTGAGCTGGTGTCATATTAATCCGGTTGAACTGCCGTTGTGGCCTTTCTACCCTTTGCTGGTTAGCCCTTGGTTGATTGCTGCGAGGTTGGTCGGCTGAGGAGTTCTGGATCATCACAGCCCCTACCGTTGGTCGGCGCTCCATTCATCCCTGATTTCTCTGGGAATAAACAGCAGAAGCTTCTTTCTTGGCTGGGAAGGTCTTCTTGATAGCAGTGGAAGCAGCTGCATCCTTCTGAATTTTACCACTCTTAATTCCAGATTCGACCCTTTCACCTGTCAGTATTAATTCAATAAACCCTGCAGATGAGCTCCCGATCAAGTGATTGAATAATGGACCTGTCAGGGTCCCCAAAAACATGTCAACCAACTCTCTATCCGACAATGGTGGCTGCACCCTTCCAGCCAAATCTCGCCACTTCTGGGCATACTCCTTAAATCCCTCATTAGAAGCCATACCCATACTTTGTAGTTGAGTATGAGTAGGCGCTTAATCTGCGTTGTATTGGTATTGTCGGTAGAAGGCAACAGCTAAATCTTCCCAGTTATGAACATCAGATCTCTCAAGTTGATAGAACCAGTCCAGTTGTGTACCCGACAAACTATCTTGAAAGAAATGGACCCACAGATCCTTATAAGAAGAGTGAGGTTGGATCTTTCTGACGTAGGATCTCAGATGCATCTTTGGACAGGACAAACCGTCATATTTAGCAAATGTAGGTACTTTGAACTTGGTAGGAATGACGATCCCAGCAACCAACCCTAGTTCTTCGAAATCTAGCCCAGGAACCCTTTGCACTTCCATGGCTGCCAACCGCTCTTCTGGGTTTTTATACTTATCGTCCGCAGGGGGATATTGCTTCTCAGAGTAATCTTCCTCCTCTTCTTCTTCTTCCTCTTCAGCTTCAGACTCGGAGGGCATTACAACTCCTTTACCTTTACCAGCCCCTTCGTCAGACGTCGAGGGGAACTCCAAAACTCTCCTAGCCTGATGCTCAAACCTTCTTCCCATAGTGGCCACACCAGTTCTTTTATTCTTTTTCTATTTGTCTTTCTCTTTCTCTTTCTCTAACAGTGCTTTAAGGTCCTCCTGGCCCTTTGCCAAAGTTATGAGGAGTTGTTGGAATTGCGAATTTTGTGCTTGCAGATCTTTAACCATTTGCTCTATATCCATCTTGCTGAAATAAACAGCAGAAAGATAAGGAAACCTGGTGTGAAGACCTATTTATGCATATGATGAATGATATGTTATTTATGTAATGCATTCAAGGATTCAGAAATTCAAAGTTGTTGCAAACAAAAATAACACACGTCATATTAATAAGAAGAAAATTGTTAGTACATAAATGCCCCATGGGCAAAATATTACAAAATTCTTAATGTAAAAAGTCATTGCGCATCCTCTTTAGTGCGATGTAAGTGTTGAGAGTCTCCTCTTCATGAAGTCGGCGGGTAAGTTCCAAAGCCTTCTTCTCACTGGCATAGAAGATGGCTTCAAAAGTATTCTGTTCTTCCTTGAGCTCTATCCAACTCCTTTGCAATTCTTCCAATGATGTTGGCATGTTAGGATGTAGGAGGGTGTATGGAACCTCTCCTTCCATAACAGGCTCTTTGATCACGGGGAGAATGTAGGGGTAAGGCATCATAAGACTTTGGGCGCGGGTTCGTACCCACTTGAGATAAGGCTCAAGGGGGATGGAATTCTTGTGTCCCAGTGTCTTACTATCCACTTTGTTGGGCATCCTCCAAGCTCGGATAAACCTTTGTCGAAGTCCCTGAGTGTCATTGTCGAAGTCAAAAACCAAGTCAGGAATCAGCATGTCGTGAGGGCCATCCCTTCGAGCATACCCAAATTATCTCAGAGCTAAACAAGGGTTGTAGGTAATGCCTCCCCTAATGCCAAGTAATGGGACATTAGGGAATTCTCCACAACGATCAATGATGATGACATTTTCTCTGGACCGAGAACACCAATGAACATCAGAATGTGTGAGGGTTATCAACCGTTGTGACCACCTTAAACCTTGCTCATTCTTCAAAACTGACCGGGGAAGGTGAGAAATAAACCACCTTGATAGAAGAGGAGTACAGCACATGAGAACACCTCTTTTCCTTATTGTTCGTGTGTGAAATGAGTGTAGGATGTCCCCAAGCAATGTAGGCACAAGATTTCGAGATATGAAAATCTTGACAGCATTCACATCTATAAGCTTATCAGGGTTTGGGAACAAGACCAACCCATAGATGAGAAGTGCTACAATCTCCTCAAAAGCTTGCAGGTCTAGAGAATTCCAGCAGTCTTGTGCCTTCTCAAACAGAAACTTTGCCAAGAAACCCTTGACACCACTTCTGGTTTCCCAGTGTCCTTTGATATCAGATGGTTGCAAGTGTAATGCTTGAGCAACATCTTCAGGCTTTGGTTCTTTTTCCGTACCGTTGTAGGGTAGTTGATGGAGAATAGGAATCCTCAGGAGTTGAGAAAATTCCTCCAAAGTAGGTACTAGTTGGTAATCAGGGAATGTGAAACAGTGGTGTAGGGGGTCAAAGAACTAGAAGAGAACTTTCACCATGTCTTCTTCAATGTTGGAGTTGACCAAGTTGAGAAGTCTGCCATGTCTCTCACTGAAGAGAGAATTTTCTGGAATCTTGGAAGTAAGCTCCTTGAGTTGAGGAGGGATTCTCACAAGGTTGACTTGAATTGTTTTCCTGCGAAGAGATTCCATGACCTACAAAACAAAAACAAAGATGAAGATCCAAACCCTTGAAATGGTTAGTGGATGCATATGATACTTTATGATGTTCATGATGTATGCACAAGTATATGTATAAACAAGTCACACAAGATCCTAGTTTCAGGCTTGTATGGGGTTTCATAGGTAAGTACCCTCTTGAAGTTAGTTGGCTCAACCTGTCCTATAAATAGTAACCGGGTTCTAAGGAGCTCAATATCACTGGATTATTTTCTGTGTTCATTGTTTCAGTTTAGCCACTTAACTGGCGACCGAAATATTCCAAGAAAATAACCCTCAATGAGTGTAGTATCGAGTATCTACCAACTTCGGACTGTACCAAAGCCGGTCATCTCACTACCCCTAAAAAAGGCCAAGATGGTCAAGTAAGGTTCTAAGAGTTCATTAGTGCTTCATGACATCACTCAGCGGCCCCGTATTCTCTTTGATTAACTCAAAGGCTACCGGTACCCACAAATATGTCGCACTAATATAGCTATTGCTTCAACCATGTCGGTATACCCCGCACAGTTTCCACAACGTGTTGCTATTTACCTATGAATGTTTCCCAAAAATACGGGTGGAGGATTCAATCCCAAACAAGAGAACCAAATGTAAAGCAATCAAAGTAAACAATATAAGCATGCAAAGGTGATCTAAACCCTAAGGTTACTCCACTTTTAAAGTTTTCCCCAACAGAGTCGCCAGTTCTGTGATACGGTGGGAGAACTGACTTGAGGTTTTGCGTTTGTGTTTGTAAATGTTTTGGTTTAGCAAGAGTCGCCATCGACTTTTTATTTTATCCTAAGGAAGGGTCAAAAAGCACAGGAAAGACCTTTGAGATGTTTTCTTGGGTACGGGGAGTAGATTATGAAAAGGGAAGGTGCAAGCACCCTTTTCATCCATGGTTATCCATGGGCTCTTAGTTACTTGTTTAGATCACTTGCTTTTGATTTTCAATTGTTTGAAATGGTGCTTTGTGTGTGGTTTTGAAAGATGTTTTGAAAAGAGGCCATCATTGTGGCAACCTTTGTAATGATTCTTGTTTGAATGTATACAAAGGTGTATTTGTATTGTGAAAAGATTTCAATGTTTGAAAGTTTGATTTGGAAAATATTTTGAAATTGTGTTGTGAAGTGTGTTTGAAAATAGCAAGGTTGTTTTGCAAGTTTTGATCAAGTAACTAAGAGTGATCTACCCTATTTTACTCAAAGGTATTTCCTACATGTTTTTAACCCTTTTGACAGTGTTGTTTCACCATTGCATTTGGTGAACAACCTTGTATTAGGATGTTAAACGGGACAGACGCGGGTCATCGTATAGACCATGATAGCAATTGTGTTAATTATCTTTGGCAAATTTTTGAGGGACTTGATCATTTTGTTTAGGCAACCAAGATAGCGTCATCGAGGGACTATGATCTTTTATTTTGTTTTTGTTTTGCCAAAGTACCCAACATGCATAATATGGCTCATTTTCAAGGCAACAAGTGGATTGTAACGCTAGGGGTGCAAGTGTGCATTGGTGTTTGATTTTCATGCATTTTTGTCTTTGTATTAGTCAAACTACTTGTTGATTTTGATTTTTGCATACAAACCCTAATCTCTAATCATGGCATAATTGAAAGCATAAAGTGCGAGAATTAAAAGTCTAAGCTATTACAACATGATTATGGGGATGGGGGTACAATCTTTGAATGAGGGTGTATTTGACAAGAAATAAAAATCCTAGTTTACTATTACATCCAAATTGAATAATGGCACAAATATTAAATGGACAATATTTAATATAAACAAATTAAATAAATATATGAAATAATATGATTATGCAAAAAGTTTATTTATTTTTATGTATGAAAAATATTTAATACAAAAAGGAAGAAATAAAATAAAAGAAATTATTATTATTTTTTTATTAAGGGTAAACCCTAATTTTTCTTTAAGAAAATAAATATGTTAATTATATTATTTATGTACAATAAAATATAATAATATATACAAAATAAAATATATTTAGAAAAAAAAGTATTTTTTAGTATAAATAATAATAAAAATAAAAGTGTAATATTCTTATATTTTTTATTCTAAAGTATCTTAATAAGATAAAAGTATATATTTATATATGTATTAATTATATTAAATATGTATAAAAAATAAAATGTATACAAAAAATAAAAATATAATTAGAATAATATTTTTTCAGTGTGGATAAAATAATAAAATGAAAGTATAACTTATTTACTATTTTTTAAGTTCTTCAATAAATAAGATAAAAGTAAATAAATTGTTTTTTATGTTAGAAAAATAAAAATAAAATGCAAAATAAATGTGAAAAAATTATAAAAATATTTTTGAGCATTTTTTATGTTTGGAAATAATAAAATATAATCAGAAATGAAAATAAAAATGCAAAAATATAAAATAACAAGAAATTGGGCCAAGAGGTGCATTCAGCAAATGGGGGGTGTCAAAAACAAGTCCAGGCCAAGCCCAGCCCACCACTTCATCTTCAACCTCTGAATTTCAAACAAACGCGCGCCCTGTTATCCAACATGGACATCCTGCATACGAGCTCTATTGCAAAAACACATAACATCAAAGTTGTAGAGCATTTCAAGACGAATCCAACCATATAAACAACTTGTCCTAACTCTGAAAGACCAGAGAGAATTTCTCTGGCCCTAAAATCTAACCTAATTTTTTCAGTATGTTCATGGATGAAATTCTCTTAGCATGCTTAATATAAATGAAAACTGAGCATATGTACAGCTTCATGGCAATGAATATTACATTTCTTATTCACAAACCTAAGGTTAAATGTTCCTAAATAAAGAGATAAGAAGTTGACAAACACCTATTTCAGCTGACTTCGTGTAGGGCAATGTGGAGCTTTTCAACAAGGCTTGAGATGTCTGGGAGCTTGCTTGGACTTCACTTGACTTCTCCAATACCTAGCTTGCCTTGAATGTACTTGAATCAGCCTACAGAACTCAACCTGCACAAGCTCAAAATGAAAATGGAAAACCCTGTAAATGGAATTACAGTTGGTGTTTGAGGTTTGGGATAGCTTGGCTGAGTTGAATGGAAGGTGTTTGAACCAACTTGGGGCAAAACGCACGAGCAAATTGAGCTATGGAAGTCAAGTTGCAGGTTCTGCCATGTTTTGCCAATGGAAGGTAATATTTGGCTATGGGATGTTTGAGGGCTTAAGAGATCGTGTTTCTGGCTCAGAGGGATGTGAGAAAGATGTTTCAAAAGCTTGCACAAGCTTGTTTTGGCTGATGTTTAAGTTCTCATGTATTTTGCATATTTCTTGTATATGAAGCAAAAAGTGGGAAGTGATATGTAACAGGCCTGTACAGGCTATCCAACACCTTGTAACCTCTGCTCTTGGCCCATCTAATTTGTGGATTTGATTATCTGCAAAAGATCTGGACCAATGCTCAAAGATTGTGGTTTGACATAAAGCAAGATTATGGCAAAAATGGTAATGTACCTTTTTCTACTTAGGGATTAATTTTGTGTACAATGTCCTAATAACTAAAACAATGCCTTAGACCAATGGATTTGCATTAAATTATTGAGTGTGAAGTGGTTTATAGGCCTGTAAACTAGTGCAAAGCATGCTGACTTGAAATTGCAACATGTATCAACATGAATAAGCCATGGATGAGAAGTGAGTTTTTGCAGAACTTCAAGCCTTCGATTCTCCCTAACCACAAATGTGTTTGGAGAGTTCTTGGACATTTTGGAAAGCTTGCAAGAAGCTCAACAATCCATCTTTGAGATGAAACTTGAGATTCCAAGTCGAACGATGTGAAAAATGGCCATGAAGATAGGTCAAAATTCTGCCTAAACTAGGGCAAAATTTCTCTAAGTTAAAAGTTTTAGGGACCCTTGTTCCAAAAATCATAACTTGAGATCCAAGCTTCTTTTGGGAAAACATTCTGAATCAAAGTTGTAGATTTTGTGGAGTACTACAACTTTCATGTTAGAAGTTTTGTTTGAATCCAAATGCATCATGGTGAAAATGTTGGGCAAAGTTAGGAAAAATTAAGAAAATTTCATAACTTAGAAAAATTATAAGTTATGAAATTTTTCAACTTTAAACTCTAATTTGAAAAAATGGGTTTCTTGATGAACAAGTTTCATGTTTTGAAACCTTTTGATGAAAAATGACCCTTGGCACTTGATTTTGACCAAAAAGTCAAAGTTTGACTTTTCAGTGTACAGTCAAATTTTGATCAGTTGACTAAAAAATTCATTTGTTAATCCAATGCAATTGAGATCTTTTGAACTTGTTGAATAGGTCAAGATGATGCCATTTAATCCTTGAAACCATGCTTGAACTCAATTTTCCATTGGCTAGGTTAAAAATCAGAAATTTCCCTTCTACAGTCAAAACCCTAAAAATGACCATTTTGCCCTTTTGGTGATCTGATCAAATTTCTTGAGGAGTTGTGGTCTGAACTTGATCAAATTGTTCATATGAGTTCATAATGTTGATGTGGGTAAAAATTCATGAGGTTTGACTGGAAATTGGCCACAGTTGACTTTTTCCCCAATATAGTTGATTTCTAGGTCAACTGTCCAATTGATTGGGCAAAAAATTTGATTCAAAGCTTGAAACTTGGTATGGAAAAACTTATGAGCCCAACATGAAGTATGAAAGTCACTTTGGACATTGTAGGTCAAAAAATCCCTGTGCAAACTCAAACCCTAATTTAGGTCAACAGTGCAAGGAGATGTCTTGAGCAGAGCAAACCCTAGCTTGGTCCTGAGTTCAGAGAGTCTTGTGATGAGAAATGTTGATAAAATGAGAGGGCAAATTTTGGGGTACAACAGACGTCCCCTAAAATAGACTCTTGCAGTGGGCTTGGACTCTTCAATTAAATCCAGCCAACAACTAAAAATCCATGCAAAATCTTCTCCATAAAAATTGAAACAAATCTTATAAATGTTTCCTAAAAAGACTCGAAGATCCTTTTTATGAAACTAATCAAATCTGCACTTGTTCCTAAAAAAATCCTTGATTTCCTGCGCCTGTATGAATTCTAGAGTCTTCTAGAAACTCATACTTTTAAATCAAATCTTCAAGGATACATCTCAGTTGTACTGTCATGATGTTTAGGTGTAACATGTCACGACATCAGTCAAAACATCTGTCTACTAAAGTCCAACAGACTCTGCTATACCAGCTAGTCAAGATGTTATGGCATCTTGCTCAACATTAGGTTGCAATACATATTTTCCAAATGAAACATGTATTTATCAAATTTTTGTCAACTACTTTTTTTACCAAAATTGTTGCCAACCATAAAATCACAGACCTAACAATCTCCCTTTTTGGAAATTTTTGGTTAAAACAACCTTTGTATAATAACACTGGAGAGGGGAATAAAACCACAAACACAAGTTACATGAATACATGTAAACTCTGTCAAAACACAACACAACTCAAGAGCTTGTACAATCAGACATGTCTATTACTCCCCTGTCATACTGTTGAAACGGTAAAGTGGCAAGAAAAAGTAAGATGTTTATAGGTTATATCATATCATCCCCACAAGAATTAGTGCTACTAAATGGATTGAAAGTAATTGCGGGGATTAAAACTGATGAATATAAAACGAATTCATTCTTCAGAGAAGAGAGTTATCAAGCACGCATATAATCTACTCATCATAAACTTAAACTTATCGACCAATCATACGTAACCTATAATACTCATCAATGTCATCACGTATCACTCACACCTTAATTCATTTATAACCTAAACTAGAGAGTCTGACTGTATCATCTCAGAGGCAATCTCTCAACCACCCTTAATAATACAAAAGGCAACTGTGTTACTCGCGTTGATGATCTCCCAACACAACACAACTAACACAAAGGCATTAAGCACAAACACTCAAGTGAATAATAGATTTAAATCTATCTCTAGAATCTAGAAACTATTATATAATCACCCTAGATAAAAATTCGAGCAATATATGTCTATAGCAACCTAAACCCCAAACACATAGTAAAAATCCAAGACAATCATAAACAAAGATTTATAAAGTAAACTTTATATAAAGCCATTGGCGATAAATATACATCAATTAAACATAAATACATATACAAAATCAAAAACTAAATAATACATAAAGAAGAAGAGAAATGAACCACAAATCTCTCGGTTTTTCAGTTCCAATCAATGAGAAATCCACCCCGGATCATCCGTGTGTAAGATTCATAATTGTTTTCTAAGCTAATCTACTAAATAATGAGAGTGAATAATTTTGGGAAGAAAAACCCCTAAACCATACCTAACAAATGAAAGGAAATTGAACTATAAAACAAATTCTACCCAGACACGCTCGCCCAACAAGCCAAATGTGTTGCCCGCTGAAGACCCTTATTGTCGCGTATGGGATTTTCATCGAAGTGCGAACGGAGGCAAAAGGACATAAGAGTAGTCATCAATGTTATTTATCTCAAGATAGAGAAAGGAAACACTGAGTAAATCTGAGGGAAGGAAAAGAGCATGGTCATCGCGATCAAGAAAAAGGGTAAGGAAGTCGGTTATGTAAGGGAAAGATATTAGCACTCTTCACGCATGTGATACTCCACAGGATCCACTTAAGTTTGTTCTATTCTAAGGGTGTGTAAAAATATAAGTCTAAATCTTACGAGCTAAAAATAAAAATGCAAAAGAGGGAATGCATGCAAAAGAAAACACAGGGAAAAGAAGGAAATAATTACAAAGTTTCACTCGGCTGAGCCCCGCAACCAGATGCATACGTATCCCTTTTAAGGAATTAGAGCATCGTAGTTTGGCTTACATGTTTCTGTTTTGGTGTGTTTTTTATAGACGATGCTAACGAAGCATGTATTTTTGAAAAGGTTTTTAAAAAAAGTCTGAAGACAAATGTTTGCATTGGTTTGTGTTTTTTACCTTTGAAAAATGATTTGGTGATTTAAACCATATTAAAGTCTATGACATGAGAGACTTTGGGAGGTCAAGCCAGACGTCTTGTACCCAAAGTACTCATGTAAGGCTCATAGAACACGGTTCATATCATTATTGTTAAGTGTTTTGAGAAGTTTGAATGAAAAAGAACTTTTAGTTTTAATGAGATGCAAAAGGGGAAAGAAAAACTCTAAGGGAGACTAGCAAAATAGTCCTAAAGTTATCATGCAATATTGATCCTATAGTTGGGATAAGAGGGAAGCATCTACCTAATGTTATCATGTAAGGATAAATATCCTAAGGTCTATTTAGTTCAAACTTAGAGAAGAGTGAACTAAAAATGCTATGGGAAGCATACAAAAGGAGAAGCAAGCAAAGATGGGAGAGGGATGATAAAACATCACACAAAGATGACAAAACATCAAATCTCAAAGGAGGTATGACAACACATCATAACAATGACAATAAATCAAGATATAATATAATAAAACATTAAACACACACAAAGTTTATGTGACAAAACACACAATAGATGAAACTCTTACAAACAAACTTGAAGAAGTAGAGAAAGAGAGGGGGAAAGCAATGATAAGAAATAAAAGGAGTATGACATAAAAGCATATCAAAGCTAAGTTTTAGTTCTGATCTTAACATTTTATGTGCCTTAAACTACCCTAATCATGGAAACATGGGTTAAGAAGGTGAAGAAATTGTCTAACTAGACAAGTAGTAGTGCAAGCGTGCATTTGGAAGACAAAACTTCACATCATGATAAAACATGCAAGAAAGGATGATACAATATCATAGAATCAATATGATATAAAGTTGATATAAATATATCCCTAAAGGTCATGCACAAGTGTTTTGGGTATAAAAACTAAAAGAAGAAGCAATTAGACAAATACACTAGTTAGTGAAGACTTAGAGGTCAAATGTCTATCTTATCATGGTACAAGTGAGTGAAGTGAGGTGAAAGAGAAGAAATAGTGTAAAATTAATAAATTAACACATGTAATACTCATCATCATCACATAAAAATACTTGAGAAATATTCACACTCAAATCAAACAAGGAAAGTTGGTTAAAGAACCGTAAATGGAATTATGTCCTCATGCAATGCTAACAAGCAATCATGTGAGATGAAAGAGGTAATTTGAAGAAGAGAAGAAAAACATAATCATGTTATAAACTTTTCATATACCACATATTAAAAAATAAACTCAATTAATTATTAAAAACATAGTTCAAACACCAACGCATACAAACTTGGTCAAAACAAATTTGTGAAGTGGAATGGAAGCAAGTGTGTGATTATATTATCATGTCATAATGTGTAGAGTAAGTGTGAAGTCACAAGAAATATAAAAATGTAAATCACATAAAATACTTGTAAACAAACTTAGAACATCACTACCAAATAAAACACATAGGTTAGTAAAAAGAAAGATCAAATTCAAAACCTAAAAACAACCCTAAAAAGGAGAATGAAGCAAGCATGTGATATATGAAGAGGTAACAAGGTTATAAGGTGTTAAACACCTAAGTCAGTAGAAAATTACATATAACAAACCACATTCAAGTATCACAATGAAAGAAGAAAATTTGTACACATAGAACTCAAAAGAAGTGAGTTAAAGAGACAAAAACTATAAAGTTTAGTTGAAAGAGTAAAGATCAAACAAAGAGATCATAAATGAACAATTGTGACATGTGTGACTTATGTAATAATTTAAATTAAATGAGGTTAAAAAGTAACAGAAAATAAAGATGAAACTTCATACAGAAATCTAAGTCATACTACTTGATAATCAACATCACAAGAGATGAAAAACATTTGTCTTAAACCAAATGAAATTGATAAAGATCAAATGAGATGAAAGAAAATGATACTCATAGGTCGTAGGGAAGTGGCATGATCCCTCATAAAGTATCCATAATGATCTTTAACCCTAAATAATGCCATTGATAAAACATGCTTAAGTGTCATGACAAACTTGTAAAAATTGTAGTCTCTAATGCATTCAAGAAAATGTGATCTAAAGAGATCAAACCTAAGGTTCTTAGATGTTATGAGAAATAGCCAACATCAATATTCCTTAAGGAGACATAGTAAAAAAATCATGAGATAATCACTAAAAAGCAATGCTCAAAATACAAGTAAGAAAGCAAATGTAGCTCCTAAAGTGTCACCATGTTAGTTGACAAATGAGTGCCAACTAAAAAGATCTTAAGAGCATGGTGAATTGAGATGAGGAGAAGAATTAATATTGAAACTTAAAAATAGAAATGTTGGACTCAAAGTCCTCAAGCAACATTAACATACATCATTTACAAAACTAGGTCAAAATAAGCAAAACATGGCTCCTAACATGTCATCATGATGACCTGATAATTGAATGTCAATCAAAAAATAAAAGGAGAATTGATTTATAGGTAATAAAGCATGAAGTCTGAAGTATAAGCAAATGGATATCAAACTTTTTGGATCAAAGAAATTCAATTGGAAATGTACAAACACATTCTATTAAACCATGATCACAAAAGATAAGCAAATGACCTCTAAACAAAGGTGAGATGTTAGAGCAATTGAATGGTTCACATATATTAAATCAAGGCTCTATACATGCTAATTAGAATAAGATAAAGAAGAAGGCACTTGGTTTTGTAATAACCTGTATAAAAATGAGAGTCGCCACCATTAATTTTTATCCTAGGGAAGGGAATATAACGGATAACCCTAATTTGATCAGTGATTCTAAGTTGTTGACTCATTTTAGACAAAGGGAAGGTGTTAGGCACCCCTCATCTAGCATCTTCACAAGGATACTAGGGTTTATATTTACGGTTTAGGAATAGGATTTTAATTTTAGTAATGGAAACTCGCCACGATTTTAAGTCGTACATGTGATACAGTAGCATAACCGACTTTTATACTGGTTTGCATTTTGTATTCGCAAATGTTGCGGAAAGCAAGATTCGCCACCGACTTTTCTTTTATCCAACAAAGGAAAGGGTGAAAAGAACAGAAAAAGACCTTTCGAGAGTTTCTAAGTAAGGGGGGGGGGGGGGGTAGATTATGGAAAGGGAAGGTGTTAGCACCCTTTCCATCCATGGTTTTCCATGGGCTCTTAGGTACTTGCTCATTTTCTAAAATTTCTTGTGTTTGTGTATTTGAAAAGCTTTAAAAATTGCCTTAGTGCGGCGATTCACTTTATGGTAACTCTTGTATCAGTCTTCAAGAGTGTGATAAAGTGTTTTGAAAACTTTTGTTTGAAAAGTGTTTGAAAGTGTGTAAAGAGGATTGTTTGAGCAAGTGTCTAACAGTTATCTACCTACTCGAAAAAAGACTGTTCTTTTCCTCCTATCCTTTAGACCGTGTTATCCTACTATTAGTGAGTAGGTAACCCTAATTGTTGGATTTTGAGGGACTATCGAAAGGGACGTAATGGTCATTGAAGGCAACATGTAAGGATACCTTAGCATTTCGAATGGACTATCATCATAAGATCATTTCTCGTAGGCAACTCGAGAGACATTGAGGGGCTATGATATTTATGATGACTTTAACCGAGGATCTTTGCTAAGGGTATCCCTACGTTCGAGGGACATGACCATTGTTTTTATGAAGGCAACAAGTGAGGTTATCCTAGAGGTGCGAGTGTGCAAATGATTCAGTTCAGTTATTTATCTTGAAATTAGGATTTTCTATCGTTCATTTTTATCTTTTCATACAATCCTATTAATCTAAGCATTCCATAAAATATAATAGCAGAAAGTAAAGGAGGAAATGTAAACCTAGGCTATTACAGAGCTTTGTGGCAGTTACATAATAGTGAAGAGTGCGGAAAAGAAATCCTAAAACTATTCCCAGAAGAAATTACATGATAATGATAAAAAAAGTGGGAAAAATAAAGTTACGTTATTACATACACTTTATCCAGGAAAATAAAAATAAGATGAAAATAGCAAAGAAAATGTTTTGGTGATTTTTTTATGAAAAATAATTTATTATAATTAATTAAATAAACCTAAAAACCTAATTAATTTTAATTAATAAAAAAAATGTTAATTTTGAAAAAAGGTTAATTAAAATACCTAAATCCTAATTAGTTCAAATTAAAAAAAGTTTAATTTTGAAAAAAGTTAATTAAAAAAAACCTAAAAACCTAATTAATTTTAATTAAAAAAAGGTTAATTTTGAAAAAAAAAGGGTTAATTAAAAAAAATCTAAAACCTAATTAATTTTAATTATAAAAAAAAGGTTTTAAAATTTTTTTTTATGTGTAATGATTAACAAGAAAGAATTAAGTTTGCCAAAAAATAGATAGGGGAAGAAACATCAATAAAAAATAGGGTTAGAAAATAAAAATAATGCAAATGTCAGGGGTGGGTGTTGAATCAAAAATTAATTTAAAACCTAAAATTAAATTTAAAAAAACCTAAAATTAATTATTCGAGTTTATTATGAAAAATCAAAGGTTTGTGAAAAATGTTAAGTTTTATGAAAAAGGTTTTAAACAGAAAGAATGAAAATAGGTAAAAGGATAAATAGAATAGAAGAAAACCAAAACCAATAGGGGTGGGTGTTGAACCCACGCCCTTAACCTCCTCAGGATGCCTGCCTTGCCATGAGTCATGCATTGGTTGTTGTTCTGTTTTGGCCTCAGCGTTCTGTAATGAACCTGCACAGGACCCTGTCTAAATCTACAGTGTTGAATCTCATGAGCACATTAAATAAATTACTATATCATGAAATACAAATAAAGCAAATATATGAAATTTTGTAATGTTAAAACCGATATGGCATGTATGAATGCTTTTACACCCTTTTGATCATCGGGTGCAAAGAATTGTCATTGTCCATAGTAGTAAGTGTTGCCACACTGCCAGAAGATGTTTGTTTGATCGTACATGATTCGTTGCTGGAATTCATGTCTAATGCCCCCAAGTGATTCAGATGGTGATCTTTCCCTGACTATTTGGCATTTTTTAGAGATTCCTTGAACCTTGACTTGACTGCCCCATATCAGCTAGACACCGTGCTATACCCCTTGATTATAAAAGGCTTATCACTAGAATGTCTTTCCATCTGAGGTGATCATGTTTATTGAGAAGATATTTGTTCACTGAATATCCATCGTGCGAATTTTTCTGATGTTGAACAAATAGTCATATGTAAACAATGATATTTTAAAAATGCAAAGCTTATGTCTATCTTGAAGTTTGTGAAAATTCATTTTTTTAGTAAAACAAATAAATTTTGTAAAAGTGTGATGTTAGCTCAGGATTTATAGCGAACCCTACAGGAGTCAGGATACCTTTTGTAACAGTATGCTTTCGAACTAACCCATGCTTCAGCTAAGACTTATAAGGGTTATAATGTGACCTGGTTCACGGTTCAAGAAACAAAGGATAAAGGCTCAAATTTTATTTGTACCCACCCGCTATTTGTGATGTTCTTCAGTTCTAGGCTCATTTAATTGTGAATTTTGAATCCTAATTGAGTTTTGGAATGTCCTTGATTTTTCGGTGATGGTTCAGAAATTGAACGTTTGTTTGAGAAGGCAGTCATTTTTGTAATCTTCTTTTTGTTGAGGATTTGTAGCGAACTCTTTTTTTTTATTATCCCTGCTTTTGCCTGAACTGTTTCTTTTGTGATTACAGTCAGCGGGATGCCCTGGTTTTTTCTTAAGTCTCCTTCATAGGTTTTGACTTAACGGGCTTTTATTTCGAGAGATAATAACTGCCTGTCTTGACAATTATACGGAACCATCACCGTCTTTTGATTTGGATGGACGTCTTCAATGCTATTCATTGTGTACGAAGCGGAAGATTGCAACTAAATGCGCGTCTGAATTCACTAAGAAACTACCCTGCCCCAGGTTATGATTTAGGGTTTTAATTTGTGTGAAAAGAAAAACTCCTACTTCTTTGGCTCAAAGGGGTTGACTAGGGATTATCTTCCTTATAACTCCACTGTTTAGGATTTGAAACAATGCTTGTACATTGTTAGGGGGTCTGTTCAAAAGAATATTGTAGAGATTGTGGTATCATTTTCGCCATCCTCCCTCTAAAGGCTCAGAGCTTTTGATCGAGAGTTGAATATCACAAAAAGGAAAGCAGTTTAAATATAGTGAATATGAATGGATTGATTCAAAATAGACATATGCAATGCATTGATAAAGTAACAAAGTTTGACATGAATAAATGTTCGAACAATCAAAAGAAAATTACAAATTGAAAATTCTAATGAACGAAAAGCCTTCTTGTCAGAACTTGTCACTTCAAATGGTGTGCCTTGGAGGAATGACAGAAAAATTCCAGTTGACCATCTTGTGTGAATTCCAATGCTCCTCCATCAATCAGGTCTTGAATTTTGTATTTTAATGTACGATAGCTATGAGTATCATGCTATGGACTATTATAGTGATATGCACACCTTGCATTTGGATTGTACATTGGAGATTCAGTATTGGGATTTGTAGGAGGATCCTTCAACGTGACCAAATTCAATTTCAACATGTGTTGCAAGACTTGTGACATTGGTATGTTGAGTTTGATATATTTCCTAGTGAATGAATCCCGCTTACATCGATTACCCTATGGTTATTGGCGATTTTGTGGTTGGGCTCGTGATATAGCAGCAAATTGGAAAGGTCCATTCTCCATCAAGCCAACTCCTTGTCTCATCAGGGGCTGATTAACAACTTAATCCTCAACCTCGACCGTTTGTTTCATACGGTTGCGACCGTCTTGATGAGGTTTACTGACGAGGATTCTTAGCTCCTCTTGTCCCCGGGATAGGCTTTGGATAAGAGCCATTTGACTGATCATCTGGGTCCTCATCCTTTCCATCTCAACTTGCAGTTGTTCAACCTGGTCATCCTTGTGTGTTATCAGGACGTTTCTTGGTCAGATTCCCAGCGTGAAGTGCTTTCAATTCTTTCTGCCCCTTGTATAGGTTTAGGAACATTTCCATGAACTGAGCCTCTTGAGTTTGGAGATCTCTGTTGTCTTGTTTGAGGGCCATTGCTGAAATAAATAACAAGAACATGAGAGACTTGTACTGGAGACTACCTGTTATGCAATGACATGTATGATATGCAAATATTTTCAAGGATCTCGCGGGGAAAACAAGAAAAATGTTAGGCATTTAACTTTATAGCTTTGATTTAAGCACTCCGTATCGTTGAAGGTCCTTCTACAAGAGTCAAGCTCACCATATCAAGTGGGTCATAGCCCCTGACTCAAGTTGTCACTTTGGTCTTTTGACAATGTTGGCTAGAGGAAAATGAATCCCCTTGCCCCTTGCTAGATGTCTGCTTTATCATAACCTACATCATAGGCCCTTGAGATCCTTGAAATGGTTAAGGAAATGCTATGGTATGATGATATGATGTGTATGCTATGCATCAAGCAAAAATGCATGGTAAGAAACCAATTCATTGGATTTATACAAACAAGTCCTGCAAGGAATACAAACAAAGCCATGCAATGAGTTCAATTGTTAGGCAAAGAAAGCAAACAAGTCACACAAGTAGCCTTAGGTTTAGGCTTGCGTGGATTCCATAGGTAAGCACCCTCTTGAAGTTTAGTTGGCTCAACCTGTCTTAGAAATAGTAACTAGGTTCTAAGGAGTCTCAATATCACTGATCTTTCTTTATCGAGCATTATTTCAGCTTAGCAATCTTTTCTTGCAGCCGAAACATCCCGAAAGTCCTATCTCAATGAGTGTAGTATCGAGTATCAATGGATTCCCAACTTTACACCAAGGCCAGCTATCTCACTACTTTCTAATGGCCAAGTTTGTTCAACTAAGGTTCTAAGGTTCGTTAGTGCTTCACGACACCACTCGGCGGCCCTGTATTCTCCTCGATTCAACACAAGGGATATCGTTAACAACCAAAGTGTCACACCAACACAGCTATCGCTTCAACATATCGTTCTACACCATACAGTCTCCATGATCTATTGTTGTTTACCTAAAAAGATGCCCCAGATCCGGGTATAGGATCTTTACAAGAATACCCCAACTAACCCTCAAAGATAAAGCAGTCAAAGCAAACAAAGAAAGAAATTTTAAAATGATCTAGACCCTAAGGTAAACCCCACTTTATAATTATCCCCAACAGAGTTGCCAGTTCTGTGATACGGTGGCAGAACCGACTGTTATACTGGTTTGCGTTTTGTATTCGCAAATGTTGCGGTAAGAAAGAGTCGCCACCGAATTTTCTTTTATCCAACAAAGAAAAGGGTGAAAAGAACAGAAAAAAGACCTTTCGAGAGTTTCTAAGTAAGGGGGATAGATTATGGAAAGGGAAGGTGTTAGCACCATTTCCATCCATGGTTTTCCATGGGCTCTTAGGTACTTGCTCATTTTCTAAAATTGGTTGTGTTTGTGTGTTTGAAAAGCTTTGAAAATTGCCTTAGTGCGGTAATTCACTTTATGGTAACTCTTGTATCAGTCCTCAAGAGTGTGATAAAGTGTTTTGAAAACTTTTGTTTGAAAAGTGTTTGAAAGTGTGTAAAAAGGATTGTTTAAGAAAGTGCCTAACAGTTATCTACCTACTCGAAAAAAGACTGTTCTTTTCCTCCTATCCTTTAGACCGTGTTATCCTACTATTAGTGAATAGGTAACCCTAGTCATTAGATGTTGAGGGACTATCGAAAGGGACGTAATGGTCATTGAAGGCAACATGTAAGGATGCCTTAGCATTTCGAAGGGACTATCATCATAAGATCATTTCTCGTAGGCAACTCGAGGGACATTGAGGGACTATGATCTTTATGATGACTTTAATCGTCGGTCTTTGCTAAGGGTATCCCTACGTTCGAGGAACATGACCATTGTTTTTCCGAAGGCAACAAGTGAGGTTATCCTAGAGGTGCGAGTGTGCAAATGATTCAGTTCAGTTATTTATCTTGAAATTAAGATTTTATATCGTTCATTTTTATCTTTTCATACAACCCTATTAATCTAAGCATTGCATAAAACATAGTAGCTGAAGGTAAAGGCGGAAATGTAAACCTAGGCTATTACAGAGCTTTGGGGCAGTTACATAATAGTGAAGAGTGCGGAAAAGAAATCTTAAAACTATTACATCCCGAAAGCAATTACATGATAATGATAAAAAAAAGCGGGAAAAATAAAGCTACACTATTACAGCTGAACGCGCCCTATATACATTATCTAGGAAAATAAAAATAAGATGAAAATAGCAAAGAAAATATTTTGGTGATTTTTTTATGAAAAATAATTTATGATAATTAGTTAAATAAACATAAAAAACCTAATTAATATTAATTAATAAACACAATATTAATTTTGAATAAAGGTTAATTAAAATACCTAAATCCTAATTAGTTCGAATTAAAAAAAGTTTTATTTTGAAAAAAGTTGATTAAAAAAAAACCTAAAAACCTAATTAATTTTAATTAAAAAAGGTTAATTTTGAAGAAAAAAAAGGTTAATTAAAAAAACCTAAAACCTAATTAATTTTAATTGAAAAAAGGTTTTGAAAAAAAGTTTATGTGTAATGATTAACAAGAAAGAATTAAGTTTGCCAAAAAATAGATAGGGGAAGAAACATCAATGAAAAATAGGGTTAGAAAATACAAATAATGCAAATGTCAGGGGTGGGTGTTGAACTAAAAATTAATTTAAAACCTAAAATTAAATTTAAAAAAACCTAAAATTAAATTTAAAAAAACCTAAAATTAATTATTCGAGTTTATTATGAAAAATCAAAAGCTTATGAAAAATGTTAAGTTTTACGAATAAGGTTTTAAACAGAAAGAATGAATATAGGTAAAAGGATAAATAGAAGGGAAGAAAACCAAAACCAATAGGGGTGAGTGTTGAATCGACGCCCTTAACCTCCTCAGGATGTTTGCCTTGCCATGAGTCATGTATTAGTTATTGTTTTGTTTTGCCTTCAGCGTTTTGTAATAAACCTGCATGGGACCCTGTCTAAATCTGCAGTGTTGGATCTCTTGAACACATTAAATAAATTAATATATCATGAAATACAAATAAAACAAATATATGAAATTTTGTAATGTTAAAATCGATATGGCATGTATGAATACTTTTACACCCTTTTGATCATGGAGATCAAACCAACCTTATCCTTACTGGAGAATTAGTGAAAGTAGTGAGATGGGAGTTTGTAACGAGGATGGCTTGTTAGTAGTGAGATGGGAGTTTGTAACAATGATTTCAAGATTTGTATGGTTCTTGAAAGAATTTGATAGAGAATGAGATTATATAATAGAAATTAGAGCAAAGATAAGGGCTTTGAATGTGTAATTGGGCCTCCAATAACCACAAGCAATAGTGCATAGTTTTATTCACTTAAGTCTGACACGTTCTAGGCTAAATCGCATGGACTTAAGTGTAACTTTTTGAAGTTGAAATATGAAAACAAAATGTAGAAGACATAGAGAACTAACTCCTGCCCAAAAATAGACTCAATCGGATAAACGGTGAATTAGTTATGAATTTTTGAAGTTTTGGCTAAGACAAACTTATTTTGGGCTCCAGTGTCAACTCTGACACATTCTTCAATAAAAAACAGGTATTGGTCGGAGAAGAACCCGATCTCGACTTTGGAATAAAAGTTGTAGATTACTGAGTCAGTGACCTTGTGTAAAAAGATGAGCCCAATTTGGTAAAAATTGATCGAGTTATGAATTTTTGAAGTTTCGACCCAGATGAAATAATATTCAGCATTCAGGATTTTCAGCGCATCACTTGTATTTTGGGCAAAAAACGACGGTCTGTTGGATATCGTTTGAACTTGATACCTTGTGCGAAAATGTACCCAACTCAATTTGTGAAATTTTGGCGCCGGAACCAGCTCGATACGATGAAAATCGCCCAAGTTATGATTTTCTGAACATGACGCAAATAAACTTTTGTCACAAATTTTCTGTACAAAAAAACATGATAAATCCGTATTTTTGAAGACCTTCTGATCAAAATTGGCTTCCATATGTGAGAGATGAAAACGCAGATGACATCAAGACAGAATTTTGGCCACCGGAACGGGTTCAAAATGAGCCACGATATTCAAGTTAAGAATTTTTAGTGTGTAAAAACTGCACTTTCAGCACACTTTTTCACGATATTTCTTCGAGAAAAATCGCACATTCAGAGACCTTCTTTAAAAAATCGGCTCTCGAGCCGAACCTGAATTTTAGAATATGTCATCAGGGATATCTTGGCGAAAGAACATCTGAATATTATGTGTCAGGTTGGACTTGTGAATCTTTGAACCCCGAATCATTGCGAAACGGCGAACCGATCTTCAGCACGGAAAATACTCTGAGAACATCCATTGGAGAAATAAACGTCACTTGTAACCTGACGAAGCTTGCTAAATATACCTTGGTTACATAACCATAAAACTAATGATATGCATGTACGTAATAATGAAATATAAGCCAAAAAGGTCGAATAAAGAGGGTAAATTTTGGGGTACAACAGTATACCTACGTATCCTCTTATGAGGAATCAAAGTCCCAATTCGTAATTCGTAGTTGTTTAATTAGTGTTTTTTATTGATTATGAAAATATATCAAATTCTTCTTGAATGTTCCATAGGGACATGTAAATGTAGTCTTCTCTTGATCATCAGGGTGAATAGGGATTTGGAAAAATCCAGAATAACCATCTAGATAGCAGAAGTAGGAATGTTTGGCTAATCGCTCTAACATTTGATCAATGAAGGGTAGAGGAAAATGGTCCTTTCGAGTAGCTTTGTTTAGTTTCCTATAATCAATGCACACTCTATTCCCATTTACTACTCTTTGCCATATCGGTTCGCCTTTTGTGTTCTTCACAATAGTGATACCTCCTTTCTTCGGTACGACGTGTACTGGGCTGACCCATTTACTGTCGGAGATTGGATATATGATTCCTGCTTCCAATAGCTTCTTAATTTCATCCCTGACTACAGTGCTAAGGATTGGGTTAATCATTCTTTGGGGTTCTCTAGAGGTTTTGCAATCTTCTTCTAGCATAATACGATGCATACAAATTGAAGGACATTTTCCTTTTAAGTCGGATATGTTATAACCTAATACAGTCGGGTACTTTCTTAGGACGTCTAAAAGTTTCTCAGTTTCGAGCGTTCCTAAACTGGAATTGATTATTACTGGTCGTGTACATTTGGCATCTAGGAATTCATATCTTAGGTTCCTCGGTAAGGTTTTTAATTCTAAACCTGGTTTCTTCGGACATGGCATATGATAAGGTGTAAGTGCTAGACTTTTGCTTAGACTATCATCTTGGCATGGTTCACGCCAATTGTCGTCTTCGAGTATCAGAGGGGTTTGGATTTTCATTATTTCAGAGTATGTGGTCTGTTCTGCTTCCATATCTCTTACGCACTCGTCTATAACATCAATTAGATAACATGTGTCATTCATGGATGGTGCTTGTAAGAATTGAGTGAGGATGAATTCCACTTTTTCCTCTCCAACTTCGAATGTTAGTCTGCCCTTCTTTACATCAATTATAACTCCAGCTGTGGCTAGGAAGGGTCTTCCTAATACGATAGGAGTAACTGAGTCCTCAGTAATGTCCATGATTATGAAATTGGTCGGGATATAGAATTGACCTATTCTAACTGGAACGTTTTCCAGTATACCTACAGGGTATTTAACTGATCGGTCAGCTAATTGAACGAACATTTTTGTGGATCTAAGTTCTCCCATTTCTAGCTTTTTGCAAATGGATAGGGGCATGACACTGATACTTGCTCCCAAGTCGCATAGAGCTTTGTCTATGACAAACTTTCCAATGTTACAAGGTATAGAGAAACTACCTAGATCTTTTAACTTATGGGGCATATCGTTTTGAATAATAGCGCTACACTCAGCAGTAAGTGTAACTGTTTCGTTGTCTTCTATCTTTTTCTTGTTAGATAGGATTTCCTTGAGAAATTTAGCATACGAGGGCATCTGAGTGATAGCTTCTGTAAACGGTATTGTGATATTCAATTGTTTCAGAAGTACAACGAATTTCTTGAATTGGCCCATCGTTTTGGAATTGGTAAGTCTCTGAGGGTACGGAATCGGCGGTTTATAGGGTGGTGGAGGCACATAAGGCTTTTCTTTCTCCACTTCCTCTTGGTTCTCGTTTTCCTTTTCCTTTGGTTCATTCTCAATTTCAATTGGCTTGTTCTGCTTTTGGTACATGGCTGGATTTTCGAGTCTTGGATCAACAGGTCCGTCAAGTTCTTTTCCACTTCTCAGTATTACAACGTTAGCTTATCCTTTCGGGTTAGGTTGTGGTTGACCAGGGAAAAATCTGGCTGGGGCAGCAGTAGATGCTTGTTGTTGAGCCACTTGTGAAATTTGAGTTTCAAGCATCTTATTATGGGTATCCAAAGCGTCAACTTTACTAGATAATTGTTTAATATGCTCATTAGTATGTAAATTTTGATTTAGAACATCATTATTAGTTTGAGATTGGGAAGCAATGAAATGTTCTATCATGATTTCTAGATTAGACTTCCTAGGGGAATTGGATGTATTAGGTCCGTTATTGGGGTTATTTGGGGTAGCTTTTAGATAGCCATGTGGTGTGGCAGGAGCTTGTCCAGGTGCGTACAACGCATTGTTGCTTTTATATGAAAAGTTCGGATGATTCTTCCAACCAGGGTTATAGGTATTGCTATAAGGGTTTCCCTGTACGTAATTAGCTTGTTCAGTTGGGAATCCTATTAGAAGTGGGAATTCTGGAGCAGGATGTGATTGAAGACCACATAGATCGCAAGCTTGGGCTACTGCAGCCACAGTAGCTGCGGGAGCGGTAGTAAGATTTTCTAGCTTTTGTTAAGGGCTTCTACTTTAGCATTGACTTGATCCAGACTATTCACTTCAATCATGCCACCTTTTGTTTGAGTTTTTTCCATATTATCTCTTTCGCTTCCCCATTGATAATGGTTTTGAGCCATGCTTTCGATAAGTTGATTTGCTTCGGTATACGGCTTATCCATCAATGCGCCACCAGCAGTAGCGTCTATAGTCATTCTTGTGTTGTACAAGAGACCGTTATAGAATGTATGAATGATCAGCCATTCTTCTAAACCATGATGAGGACAGAGTCTGATCATGTCCTTATAGCGTTCCCACGCTTCAAAAAGTGATTCGTTATCTTTTTGTCTGAAACCATTGATGTTGGCTCTGAGCATAGCAGTTTTGCTTGGTGGGAAATATCTAGCTAAAAAGACCTTTTTCAACTCATCCCATGTGGTGATTGAGTTTGAAGGAAGAGATTGGAGCCATGCTCGAGCTCTGTCTCTTAAAGAAAAGGAAAATAGGTGCAATCGTATCGCCTCGGGGTTTACACCATTCGCTTTTACAGTGTCTGCGTACTGCACAAACACTGACAGATGTAGGTTTGGGTCGTCAGTAGGAGATCCAGAAAATTGGTTCTGCTGAACGGCGGATAAAAGCGAAGGTTTCAGCTCAAAATTGTTTCGAGCGATAGCAGGAGCGGCAATGCTGTTGTGGGGCTCCGCTTGAGAAGGAACTGCGTAATCCTTAAGAGCACGAGGTGGATTTGGTACGTCAACCATCTTAGATTCTTCAATTAATTCAGGGATTGATATATCAGGAAGCTTAGTCGGAGGAAGATTGTTGAGATCACGGTATTCTTGAACTCGTCGTCTTACTCTGAGATAGCGCTCGATATCGTTGATTTGTAAATGCAAAGGCTCGCTTCAGGAGCGAGTATTTGGCATACAACAGAGGGAAAAATAAATAGTTGCCTTATTCTAATACAGTACTACTTTATGAGTGCACTAGTGACTAAATCAAAGTCCCCGGCAACGGCGCCAAAAACTTGATGTGCGATCGACCTAATGTGTCTAACGGTATCTTAACTGCAAGTGCACAGCCTATCGCGGTAGTAATAAAAAGATGTTGAACCCACAGGGACTTTGTAATCACTCTAGTGCTATAAAGGTTTGCTAGTTTAGCTAAGGCGGATATTGTCACGTTTGGTTTTTTTAGAGGTTAAGGTAGAGGAAAACTAAATCGAATTAAGGGAATAATAATAATAATAAAATGGTCGGTATGTAATATAGTGAACCTTCTAATCGAACTTAAGCATATAAAGATGTTTAACTTAGATGGTTATGTAGAAATTATCAGTTTAAAAACCCTCAACTCACACTTTCATGGTCTTATCTCGGATTATACCCCTAAATCCCTATGCCTTCTCTCGCTAGCCCATAAGTGTTTAGAAAATACTCTTTGAAAACTTAATAAAATCTAATTCGTTTTAAAGCGCTCTCGCTGTATTTAAATCAAATGCCTAACTTTAGTTATCCGGTTAAAACCTCACACTTCCGTGGTCTTGATCCTATCATATTCTACTTTTCTTACTCTCGTAACAAAAAGATTTATTTTAATTATAAAAAGTCACAGCCAGAAATTAAGTTAATTTGGATTTTAGCTTAGGCACTATTTAATCCATTTGGTTACTATTATCACATCCCGACTCTAGAAAATTAGCTAGTCATAGTACTCGAAACAGACATACAGAAAATATAACCGGCAAAGAATAAAACATTCATGATAAAATAATAAATAAATAAACGTAAACAAATTGTATTAAAATTAAATTAAATGCGATTAAAAACCTGAATAACAATATTATTCCTCAAGCTCCCTCTTCCACAAGTCGGCAAGATTGGAACCTTCGGAATCGGAACTTGAAACGAATTCTGAGGCTAAAAATAAATTCTGACTACAATAGCAATTTCCAAATGTTGGAAATAGCTATTAATTGGTAAAAGGGAAATAAAGCAAGAACAAAAAAATGTAAACGGATTGTAAATTTGGCAGGGCTTCCGCAGGAAATTCTGTAAAAAAAAAACTCTCCCCTTTTCATTGAAATATCTCTTATTTATAGAAGAGAATTTTTGTAGTTATGAAAAATTAGGAACGTGGACTTGTACGGCTTTAGTGGAGGAAGACCAGGACTGGTCGTTGGTGAAGTTGAGAATTTGTAGGAGTTGAAAAGATCCTTCCATTACGTTGCCCACGTCTCTTGTTCTGCATGATATTGAATTACGCGTGTGACGATCGTAATGAAGAGGTGACAGTCGTAATACGCTTAAATAGCGCGTTACGTTCGTCAATGATGTGTGACGAGCGTTCTTCATGTTGTGGGCGTGTTACGCTCGTAATGGACGTGTGACGACCGTCACAACATCAAACTTTACAGAATTTCTGCAGATTAGTTCTTTTTCTTCTGATTTTTATGTTAGCTTTCTTCATGTGATCTTTTTTCACTAATTTAATTTGAAACATGTTGTACCTGTGAAAAGACATAAAAACTCCGAACAATCGGGAGTTAAATGGGTTAATGCAGTGTGAAAATCGATTAAAAAGTAGCAATTATATGATACGATTTCTCGTTATCATATATTCATTCAATTTTAGTCATTGGATATTTTTTGCAAACAAAACAGAAAAATTAAAAAATGAGACGTTTGAATTTAGGGTGTACTTGCGTTGATAGTTTGCTTATAAATAAGCGATTTTGTACAAAGAGACATAAATCCTAGTAAGAGAAAATTTTCGTGAAATGAAAAGAGTACAAAGTGAAAACAAAACATATAGCTATGTGGAAATGATCTCATTGGGTTCCAACTCTACTATTTCCCCTATGTCTTCGAACATCTCATCCCTTGTTGTCGGAAGAAGTTGATTGAACTGATCTGTACCATTTGAACTTTTGACTTTGGTAATAAAGCTTACAGTAAGTGATCCAATGTGATATAGTCGTACGCTTTTAATCCCTAACTTTTTCCTGGACCTCCCTTTTGGGTTTTCAATCCACCGGGATACCCTTTCTTGCCTAAGTCTCCTTTTCAGGTTCTCGACTTGCCGGGTGTACAATCTTTTATATATATCCCTAATTTTTGCCCGAACCCTTTTGGTTCACCGGGATGCCCTTATTTTTTCCTAGGCCAGTCAACCTAGTGGGTCGTTTTCATGTGTAGTATCTTTTGACTACGTCCGCATTCACAAGGTGCAGGAAATCTTCACCGTCCATGGTGGTCAGTATCATAGCACCGCCAGAAAATATTTTCTTGACAACAAATGGCCCTTCATAGGTGGGAGTCCATTTTCCCCTGGGATTACCTCGCGGTAGAATGATGCGCTTTATTACCAAGTCACCATCCTGATATACCTGATGCTTGATTTTCTTGTTGAATGCTTTAATCATATGTTTCTGATACATCTGACCGTGACAGACAGCTGCAAGCCTCTTTTCGTTAATCAGATTCAACTGGCCTAGCCTGGTCTGAATCCACTCGTCTTCGTCTAAGTCTGCATCTTTCATAATCCTTAGAGAATGAATCTGAACTTCGATAGGTAGGACAACTTCCATGCCATAGATCAGAGATAATGAGGTTGCCCCAGTTGATGTTCATGCTGAAGTGAGATATCCATGAAGAGAAAATGGTAACATCTCGTGACAGTTTTTGTAAGTTACAACCATCTTCTGAATGACTTTCTTAATATTCTTGTTGGCGGCTTCCACTGCGCCATTCATCTTTGGTCGATACGAAAAAGAGTTATGGTGCTTGATCTTGAACTGCATGCAGAGTTCAGTGATCATAGTGTTGTTGAGGTTGGTACCATTGTCTGTGACGATTCTCTTGGGGATGCCATACCAACAGATGAGATTATGCTTAATGAATTGGTCCATAATAGTCTTGGTAACAGAGGCAAATGAGGCTGCTTCAACCCATTTTGTGAATTAGTCAATTGCGACGAGAATAAAGCGATGTCCACTAGAAGAAGTAGGCTTGATTTCTCCAGTCATATCAATTCCCCACATTGCGAATGGCTAAGGAGCGGTCAAGAAATTTAGAGGAACTGGAGGAACATGAACTTTATCAACATAAATTTGGCACTTATGACAAGTTATCGAGTGATGGTGACAATCAATTTCCATAGTCGACCAATAGTAACCCACTCTCAGAATATTTTTAGCCATAGTATTCCCTCTGGAGTGAGTACCAAAGATGCCTTCGTGCATGTCCTCCAGAATTTTCTCTGCTTCCTTCTTGTCTACGCAATGAAGTAGAGTTGAATCATGATTACGCTTGTACAAAATTCCATTTCTTAAGAAGAACTTAGTCGAGAATCTCCGTAGGAATTTCTTATCATTGATCGATTCCCCTTCAGGATATTCTTGAGCTTTAAGGTACCTTTTCACTTCATGAAACCATGGTTTATCTTCTACTCCATAAGTATCAATTTCGTAGCAATGTGTCGGTTCATCGAATCTTTCAATGGTAATTCTGGGAGCCTCATTGTCCCATCTGACTTTGAACATGGATGACATGGTAGCTAATATGTCCGCCAACTGAATCTCTTCTCTTGGAATATGCTCAAAAGTAATCTCTTCGAAGTACATAATCAAGGTTAGCACATGTTCTCAGTAAGGGATAAGATTTAGATGCTTTGTATCCCATTCTCCCTTGACCTGACTGATTACCAAGGTTGAATCCCCGTATACGCTCAAGAATTTGATTCTCAGGTTAATAACAACTTTAATACCAATGATGCACGCTTCATATTCAGCCATATTATTGGTGCAGTCAAAGCAAATTCTGGCAGTGAAGGGCGTATGACAACCCTGGGGAGAAATAATTACAGCACCGATCTCATTTCCAAGTGCGTTAGAAGCTCCATGGAAAACCATGGTCCATCGGGATCCTATCTCAGGTCTTTCATACGGTCCAGGTTCTTCATATTTTATTACTAGCATAATATTCTCATCCGGGAAATCGAAATGCATAAATTGGTAGTCGTCTACAGCTTGATGCGCCAAGTGATCTTCCAGTACACTTCCTTTGATTGCTTTTTGAGTGGTGTATTGAATGTCATGTTGTGTTAAGACCATTTGCCATCGGGCTATTCTTCGGGAGAGGGATGGCTTCTCAAATATATACTTGATGGGATCCATTTTAGAGATCAATAAAGTAGTATGGATCAACATATATTGTCTTAGTTGGCGAGCAGCCCATGCCAAAGCATAACAAGTTTTCTCAAGCAGTGAATATCTTGTTTCACAGTCGGTAAACTTTTTCTAAGGTAGTATATTGCATGATCTTTTTGACCAGACTCGTCATGTTTCCCCAGTACACACCCATTGAATTTTCTAGCACTGTTAGGTACATGATTAGAGGTCTTCCTTCAACTGGTGGAATTTGAATCAGAGGTTCTTATAAGTACTCCTTGATTTTATTAAAAGCTATTTGACAGTCTTCGTTCCATTTTACTACTTTGATCTTTCTTCAACAGCTTGAAGATTGGCTCACAGGTAGCAGTCAAATGAGAAATGAATCGGGAAATGTAATTAAGTCGTCCTAAGAAACCTATGACTTCCTTCTCGGTGCGGGGATCTGGAATTTCTTGAATATCTTTAACTTTTGCAGGATCAACTTTGATACCTTTACCACTGACGACGAAACACAGGAGTTTACTGGATCTCACCCCAAAAGTGAATTTGTTCGGATTTAGCCTTAGTTTGTACTTCTTCAGCTTCTCAAATAACTTATGCAGATGATCAAGGTGTTCTTCCTCAGTGTGTGACCTTTCTATCATGTCGTTGACATAGACTTCTATCTCATGATGAATCATGTCGTGAAATAAAGCTACCATGACACGCTGATAAGTTGCCCCAATGTTCTTTAACCCAAAAGGCATGGCCTTGTAACAGAAAGTGCCCCACTATGTGACGAAGGTAGTTTTCTCCATATCTTCAGGTGCCATCTTGATCTGATTATAACCGGAGAAACAATCCATAAAAGAGAATACCTTATGCTGAGCAGTGTTGTCGACCAGAACATAAATATGTGGCAGCGGGAATTCATTTTTGGGGCTCGCCCTGTTCAGATCTCTATAGTCTACACACATACGTACCTTTCCATCTTTCTTTGGTACCGGAACAACATTAGTAACCCATTAAGGATATGACATCACTGCTAAGAAACATGCATTGAATTGCTTCATAACCTCTACCTTGATCTTCTCTGACATCTCGGGGCGCATGCGACAAACCTTATGCTTAATTGAAGAACAACCCTCTTTCATTGGAAGACGGTAAGCCACAATATCAATATCGATCTCTGGCATGTCTTCGTATGACCAAGAAAATATCTCAACATAGTCGTGAAACATGTGAATCAATCTGTTCTTGACACAACCCTCTAAGTTGGTGCCTATCTTGACCTCTTTTCTGTCTATCTCGGTACCCAAATTTACAATTTTGACCGGCTCTTCATGTAGTTGGATAGCCTTTTCTTCTTGTATTAAGATTCTCGCAAGTTCTGCAGGTATTTCATAATCTTCCTCACCTTCGTCCTTGGCATGGTAGATAGGTTTTTCAAAGTCATAAGCGACAATAGCAGAATCGTTATCAACGGGATCTAGAGTGGATGTGGATCTGCAATATAGTGTGTGGGTGTGTGTAAGAACACATATCTATTTAAAAGTTCAATAAAGTAAAATAAAGACAGAGAGCACAAAATTTTAATGCAAAACGTCCAATGTTTTCATTAAATGAAAATATGACATATGAAATGACAACCCTTAACAAATTGACCATTGTGCCCTGGGAAAGACACAAGGTTTAAAGTCATTGTTTTAAAAGAAATTATAGAACCAAACTTTCTTAAAGCAATAAAATAGAAACAAACATTACTCCTGACTAAAGGAGATAGAGATAATGTCTTCCGCCTTCCAGTTGCTAAGCCTGTTGCCAATGGTAGGAAATATCCAGTTACTGAGATCACAACCACTGTCAACATATTCTATTGTGTTGACTCCATTGTTGCTGATACGGAACAAAGGTCTTTCAGCTCGAGTGTGACGATGAACCCTTTGGCCTTCTATAGTAAAGCCCAAACCAAACTTGTCAAATTTGTAAGGGATATTAGGAAGCTGACCCTAAATAGTACAACCACCTTCTTCTATAGTAGCTTTTGCATCTTTCAAGGAAGCCATCTTGTGTGGAAACCTGGTATCCTTTGGAATGGCAGAAACATCTTTAATAGAAGCAGGGGAAATTACTTCAAAATCTTGACATGGAGTCTCGATGAATTCACCATCCATTTCTATATACCGGAATGAATTCAAATGGTTGACCATATACTCCTCTTCTCCGCAAACAGTAACAATCTTCCCTTTCACATGATACTTTAATTTCTGGTGTAAGGTGGAGGTAACAACACCTGCCCCATGGATCCAGGGGCGTCCCAATAGACAAGAATAAGCTGACCGGATGTCTATCACATAAAAATTGGACTCAAATATCGGTAAACCCACATTTATAGGAAGATCCACTTCTCCATGTACCATTCTTTTGGACCCGTCAAAGGCTCTAACTATAATGTCATTGGGTTTCAGCATAACCCCTTCATAATCCAGTCTGTCAAGAGCGCCCTTTGGCAGAACATTCAGAGAAGAGCCAATATCAACTAACACATGAGCCAATGTAGTGCCCATGCATTCAACAGAGACATATAGGGACCTATTATTATTTCTCCCCTCTGAAGTCAAGTCAGCATCGAAGAAGCCTAATCCATTATTAGTTGTTAAACTCACTATGTAATGTCTAAATTGATCTGCCGAAATTTCTTGCGGCATATGAGCAGTCTTCTAGAATTTTACTAAATCCTGCGCATGGGCTTCAGAACATAGTAGTAAAGATAGCCTGGAAATTTTCGATGGGGTCTTCCCCAACTGTTCAATAATTTTATAATCGCTCTTGTGAATGATTTTCAAAACCTCTTCCAACTCTTGCCCAGAGGTGTCCTTGACTGTAGCTTCTTTTGGTGCCTCCGTCCGGGCAGGCTCTATCATTGGCTCTTTATCCCGAGCCTCAACAGTTGTCATGGTAACTATGACTTGAACATGTGGAGAGGTTTCCGGGGAGAAAATCCTTCTGCTTCTAGTAATTTTTCTGGTCCCCACAATATTGTCAATATTGGGATCAACCTCTTCATCATCTTCGCCAGACAACTCTTGTTTAACACCATGGTAATAGACGTCATACCCGTAGTTCCATGGAATAGCCTTTTCCGAGGAATATGGGATAGGTCCAGGTGTTGTAATGATCAAGGGAGTAGATTTTGGATTAGCAGTAATCCTTACAGGACCCTTGGAATTGATCCTGAAAGGAGTACCAGATATGACAAACAAATATCGACACAAATTCTTAGCATATGGAACTTTCTCAATCAAAATTACATGTTCCTCCATCAGGTGATGAATGCTTTCCTTTAGTAACTCGCATCCATTGGGTTGAAATGCACAACAATAACACTCTTTAACTCAATGCGGCAATAAACCGGCTTGCAGCAAATTTTCCTTGATTGTTGAGAGAGGAGTAACCACATCACTTACAGAGGTAACATACAAAACATCTTCAATAGCACTTATTCCTTTGTCGTGCTTCAGCATATGAGTAGTAATCACGTTTGGAATCTATAGAGGACCGAACTCAATTTCCTTGTTATCAATAATGTCTTTAATTTTGTTTTTTAGGGCCCGCAGTTGTTGGTGTCGTGCCCAGGATTGTTCGAATGATAGGCACACCTCGCATTTGGATTGTACTTTGGAGAAGATGTGTTGTGATTCTGAGGAGGACCCCGCAGTGAAATGAGTTCAACCTTTAACAAATGTTGTAATTCCTGAGATAAAGGCATGCCGGTCTTATTAAACTACCTTGACGGGGCGTCTGGCCTTTGACGGTTTCCCTGTTTTGATTTTTGAACAAGCGCTGGATTAGAGATCAACAATGCTCCCACATACTGATGGCGGTCACTTTTACTATGACTCTTCTGGCCATAGACATCATTGGTTTCTTTTTTACCACTGAACAATTTCTTCACAACATTAGAAGTTGCAGCCATTGGAATCTTCCCACTCTTAATACCACTTTCAACTATTTCACCTGTCAGAATTAGCTCAGTAAAGCAAGATGAAGAACTCCCAATCAGATGATTAAATAATGGGCCTATCAAAGTACCCATGGACATGTTAACTAATTCCCGGTCATACAAGGGAGGTTGGACCCTTCCAGCTAAGTCTCTCCACTTCTGGGCATACACCTTGAACCCTTCATTCGAGCCCATGGACATGTTTTGAAATTTTACACGAGTCGGCACCAGGTCAGTATTATATTGATATTTTTTGTAAAAAGCAACAACCAAATCTTCCCACGTGTGAATGTTGGTTCCTTCCAGCTGGTAGAACCATTCATGTTGAGTATTGGACAAACTTTCTTGAAAGAAATGGACCCATAATTTCCTGTCAGCAGTATGAGGTTGGATTTTTAGAACATACGATCTTATATGAAGTTTGGGACAAGAGACCCCGTCATATTTAGCAAAGATATGGACCTTGAATTTGTGAGGGATGACCACCCCCCGGATCAGAACTAGCTCTCTGAAATCCAATCCAGGAACTTTTTGGGTTCCATAGTTTTGAGATGATCTTCTAATTGCTTTTATTTGTCATCTGCAGGAGGGTACTATTCGTCGGAGTAGTCTTCATATTTGGAAGCCTGATTGTTTCCATCTTCACCCCTGACACTTCTTCCATACTCCTCTTGGTTGTCGTCTTCCTCACGGGAAACATCATCCGCTTGAACCAGTTGAGCAGGACCTTTGAATCTTCTTCCCATGTTTAGGATGGCAACCTACTTTTTAGTCTTCTTTTTCTTGGTGATGAGCGCCATCATCTCTTGTTTCCCTCTGGCCAGATTCAGAAGAGTCTCTTGAAATTGTGCATGCTGAGTTTGAAGATCCTTAACAGTTTGTTCGAGGGCCATCTTATACTGAAATAAAAAGTAAATAGATGAGGAAACCTATTTATGAAATTATGTATGATATGTGGATGCAATGTTTTGAAGGACCTTAGGAGATTTAAATTTTCTAACCGAGAGGAAACCAAAACAAATATTTTTATTAGTAAGTTCAAAGTTACAATTTCCTCTTAGGCTTACAATGAAAATAAAAAGGGTTTCAAAGAGACAACAATATGAACTTATAAAACCTAAACTCAAGTCTCCCACGGACGCTTCCTCTTTGTGTCGATGTACGCATTAAGGATTTTCTCCTCGTGAAGTTGCTTTGTGAGCTCCAACACTTTATTTTCACTTGCATAGAATTGAGTTTCAAAGGTGTCCCATTCTTCCTTGAGTTGAATCTAGGACTTCTGCAATTCTTCGAGGTCAGTGGGCATGTCTGGATGGAGTATGGTGTGAGAAATGTCTCCTTCGACAACAGGCTCTATGATCACTAGTAGAATAGCTGGATATGGCATCATGAGGATTTGAGCATAAACTTGTATCCATTTGAGGTAGGGATCCAAAGGGATGGAATTCTTTTGTCCTAAAGTCTTGCTATCAATCTTGTTTAACATTCCCCAAGCACGTATAAATTTTTAACGGTAACCTTGAGGATCATTTTCGTAATCGAACATAATACCCTGCATCAGTGTGTCATGAGGACCATTTCTTCGAGCATAAACAAATTGATGTAGATCCAGAGAAGGGTTGTAAGTAATACCTCCCCTAATGCCAAGGAGTGGAACATTAGGGAATTCTCCGTAATGGTCAATTATAGTAATATCCTCTAGATATCGAGAACACCGATAGATATCTGAACGTGAGAGCAACATCATCCTTTGAGACCACCTCAAACCTTGTTCAGTCTTTATTACTATTCTGAGAAGGTGCGAATGTGAGAGAAACATCATCCTTTGAGACCACCTCAAACCTAAATGTGTATATTTTTCTATGTCAATTCCTTATGTCTTATATAATAATTATGATTTACTCACCCTTTCTGTTTGAATGTTGCCTCCACGCGGGTAATGCGCAGGTGATCAAGAATGTTTTGTAGGAGCTTAGAGGATAGCTTCAGGATGCATATTATTTGCATCCAGTAGAATAAGAGAGTCTTGATCTGATATGTAACATTGGGGTTTGGATTGTTTGTTGAGAAACTATATGTCTATGTTTATTTTGATGTTTTTCTGAATTTCCTTGTTTTTGTATTAATTTCCAAATTGGATCATGATGTTTATATTGGAGAATTATATGAAGTATCTAGATTAAGGATGTCTTTGAGCTTTATGAGTTCCACTCCAATAATCTTAGAGATGGTAAATGCATATTATTTGGTTTATAGTTTTGCAACCCGTGTTACGGAGGAGGATGTATTATTAAGATGTTTTTGTGAAGAGGTGACACCCTTGTTGGTGATATTACTCTAATTTATTAATTTAAATAATTGAGAAAATTCCTAGGGTTTAGGAGGGTGTTATAGATCTCACCCCGAAGGTGTACTTGTTTGGATTCAACCTCGGTCTGAATTTCCTCATCCTTTCAAACAATTTCTGCAAGTTGACCAGATGTTCTTCCTCGGTTTGGAATTTGGCAATCATTTCATCAACATATACTTCAATATCTTTATGCATCATCTCATGAAAGAGAGTGACCATAGCATGTTGATATGTTGTCCCAACATTTTTCAAACCAAAGGGCATGACTTTATAGCAGAAAGTTCCTCACGGTGTAATAAAAGTTGTTTTCTCCATATCTTTCGGCGCCATCTTGAACTGATTATAACCGGGGAAGCCTTCCATGAAGGAAAACACGTTTGGTTAAGCAATATTATCCACTAAAATATCAATATGGGGAAGCGGGAAATCATCTTTAGGGATTTCTCTGTTCAAGTCCCTATAATCAACACACATTCTAACCTTACCATCTTTCTTTGGTAGAGACACGATATTTGCGATCCATGGAGGATAAGAGATAACTTTCAAGAAACCGACATCCAACTTCTTTTGAACTTCCTCTTTAATCTTCTTAGAAATATCAGGATGAGTTCTTCGAAGCTTCTGTTAGATTGGAGGATAGTCTTCTCGGAAAGGTAACTTATGCTCAATAATATCTATGTCCAGACCAGGCATGTCTTCATAATACAAAGCGAATATATGAACATACTCACGAAGAATTTCAATCAGTCTTGCCTTCACACTTTCCTCTAAATTAGCTCATATCTTGACCTCATTCTTTGCCTCATTGGTACCCAAGTTGACCATTTCTAGAGATTCCCAGTGCGGCTGGATGACCTTTTCCTCTTGCTCTAATAACCTTGCCATCTCTTCTAGGAGTTCATAATCTTCCTCACCTTCTTCTTCGACTTCATAGTGAGTGATAGCAGAATTATTATTAATTTAAATACGGGGTGGGTGTGCATCTGTATGAGTGATATTTTTATGTTTTAGTGATAGTGTGTGAAAAAGAAAACATTTCAATTTAAAGTAAAAACAATAAAAAATAGAAAGAAAATGAACACAATATTTGAATGCAAAAATGTCCTTTATTTAATGATGAACTTTTGAAAAAGAAAACAATGTGGCCCTACACAATGATCCACTATGCCTTGGGCAGAGCGTAGGAAGTATGACGTGATAAAAGAAAATAAGAAAATTACTCCTTAGCCGTTGTAACTTGGATGGTATCCGTAAAAGTCCAGTTGTTCAACTCTTGGCCTGGAACACTTGGGAGGATCCAATCATCAATGTTGTAGATGTTGCCTACATCACCAGCGATTGCATTGGTGCAACCACCTTGGACAAAACCATAACTGAAGAACTTTACTAGAGTATACAAACTGGAAGCTTTGGGAGTTGCACTCTGCTTCCTGGGATTGAAACCCAAGCCGGACTTGTTGAATTTGGGAATGGCATTCACAACCTAATCCCATCCTTCAGGGAGACCATCCTCGACCAATGTTTGAGCATTCTTGAAAGTATACATAGAAGTCTCAGGTTTCTTATTCTGCTCAGGTGGAGGGATATTGACCGTCTATACCGTCTCGAATGCCTGGAAAGGAGTTTCATGTACTCCTCCTTCAATTTCTACACAGTAGAATGAAGTCAGATGACACAATGTACTCTTTTTCACCATAAACAGTTATGGTTTTACCATCTAGAGGATGATTGAGCTTCTGATGAAGGGTAGAAGTAACCGCCCATGCTTTAAATCCAAGGTCGTCCCAATAAGCAACAGTATGTAGGCTAAATGTCCATTACATAAAATGTAGCAGTAAAAATACGAGGGCCAACCTTAATAGGCAAGTCCAATCTACCAAATATTGAACGCTTGGATCCATCAAAATCTTTCACCACTAAATCACTAGGACGCAATTCCAAACTTGAGTAGTCAATCTTCATTAGTGCAATATTTTCCAATACATTCAATGAAGACCTGATGTCCACCAACACACGTGATAAAGTTGTGCCCTTGCACTCCATGGAGATGTGAAATGCTTTGTTATGGTTGTGCCCATCAGGAGGAAGATCAAAGTTAGTAAAGCCCAAACCATTCCTAGCAGATATATTGGCACAAACTATTTCAAACTGTCCAACTTCTATTTCCTGTAGCACAAAAGCATTCTTCAATAGCTTCATAAGAGCATTTCTACGGGCTTCAAAATATATCAACAGACATAAAATATACATCTTAGAAGGTGTCAGATGCAGTTGCTCAATGATGTTGTAATCACTCTTCCTACTGATTCTCATTAACTCTTCAACTTCATCATCAGGAGATGACGAAGTACTAGGCACAACAATTGGTCTAGGTACACTAGCCTGCACATGTCTCCAGTTACCAATCACTACTTGCTTTCCCTTGGTTTTAGCTAAGACATCAGTGCTTCTTGTACATTCGGAGGACAAAAAACTCTTCCACTTCTTGTCATACGACCAACACTAGAAAAATTATCGAAATTTGCACTGTCGACTTTAATAGGATCTTCCTCAGAAGTACCTTCAACCTTTCTTACCCCACGATAATAAAAATTAACACAATTCTACAATGGAAAAACTTTCTCATTGGTATAAGGTATCAAACTAGATAAAGTGATCATTAGACGAACTGTCTTGGCGGGAGCAGGAATGATCTTTCGAGTGTAGGGGATATAAATCACTACAATGTCTTCCTCGGTAACCTTTCTATATCTCGGAGGTCTATCAAACTGTAAAGAACCATCATTAATAAAATATTGAGTATGAGCTTTCAATTCAACACAACCTTTTGGCTGATCTCTACACTCAGAACAGTCATGACCACAACCCGGGAAAATACCATTATTAACCAAATATCTTTTTGCAAACGGCGAAGGGGTAGTTACCAAATCCACATCCATGACCAAGTTCACAATTTCACCCTCATCAAAAATAACATTAACAGTTGGGCCTCTATGTGGTGGCATAGGACGCTGGATAACATTAGGACCTAGAACGACATCAAACTGGATAGCCTTAGCATCCAATAAATCTTGTATTTTGCACTTCAAAGCATAAAAATTCTCTATATCATGGCCAACACTACCAAAATGGAATTCACATCTATCGTTGGCATCATAATTAGCTTGGAGCCTATATGGATTGGTTGGCATATTTCTCAAAGTGACTAACTTTAACTCAAGCAGGTGTTGAAGCACTTCAGAATAGCTCATGGATAGAGGATCAAATCTTCTAGGTTACCTTGGCTGCTGATTTTTGTTCCAACGAGGAATGTTTTGTTGCCTTTGTTGCTGTGGACGTTATTGCTAAGGAGAATTCACCGAAATAGATACATCATTAAACTGCTGATGATGATGATTCCTTCCTCTTCCTTTATAAGAATGAACAACGCTAGTTTCACCCTATTTATTTCTAGGGTATGCAGTAAACATTTTCTTATTACCTCCTCTTGAGGAGCCATTGGAATTACCAATTTGGATTCTTCCCAACTTTAGACCGACCTCTATTCTTTCACCGTTCATAACCAATTCGGAAAACCCCAGAAGTGCATCCTATCATGTGATCATAATATTTACCTTGCAAAGTTCCCATGAATATATCAATAAGTTTTCTCTCCATCAAAGGAAGTTGAACTCTAGCAGTCAATTCACGCCATTTCTGAGCGTATTCCTTGAAAGATTCATTTGGTCCCTAAGCCTAATTTTCTAGTTGAGTATGGTTTGAATCCATGTCAATGTTGTAGTGGTAGTTCTTAACAAAATCCTTTGCCAAGTCTCTCCAGCTTTTGATACGTGACCTTTCTAAATTCATATACCATTCCAAAGATGCCCCTGATAGGCTATCCTGGAAGTAATGAATCAACAACCCTTCATCTTTAGTGTGCAGAGACATCTTGCGATAACAAGCTCTCGTATGGGTCCTTGGACAAGTGGGCCCATTATACTTTTCAAAAACACGTGGCTTGAATTTTTGGGGAACCCTTACCCCAAGAACCAGTCCTAAATAATTGGCATCCATTCCCAAGACACCCTGAACTTCTACAGCCTTCAAATTCTCCTCGAGCATATGATACTTTCGGTCCTCAGCATGGAAACCTTGGTCAGAATTATACACAGAAAATTGGTCTTCTTTATCATAGTCATACTCTGGCAACTGGTTGTTCCTTATGATCTGATGTCCTCCCCTATCTCCTATAAGAAGATGAGATACAGGGGGTGATGGAAAATGCCCCTGATTATGATTGAATGGGTAATAGGGATGTGTCCTGATTTCATTCTTGTTCCCAAGTCCATTCCCAAGTCCAACAGATATATCTTCATAGAGCCTTTGATTACCATCTTCATCTTGATTCCTCTAAGGGTTCTTCATAATATTCCTCAACACATTTTGTCTTCTATTCACGTTGGTGATCACCTCCATGAATTAAGTCATTTGATTGGACATTTGGGCCCTCATCTCAGCAAGCTCTGCCTGAACTTGTTCCATTTGTTGAGGTAGATTGCTTCTAGTTGAGTATTGGTGAGTAGTCGTATTGAACTCTAATAAGAAAAGTAGAATCAAGAGATAAGAATACCAGCTTAAAAAATATGTAATACATGAGATGCATGGTATGCATGATATGTTTGTCATCTCTAGGGTATTCAAGAGCTTTCCAACCATCAATAATAACAAACAAATATGATAAGAGAGATAGACAACAATAAGACAAGGTATAGTGGAAAAAACTGCTTTTCATTCATAACAAAAATCCACCGGATCAAATGAGTTTATACACAAAAAAAACATAATGTATCTTTAAAGACAAAACCTCATCCAACAAGACTGGTGTTGGTCATACGAAAAACAAGAAAGCAACAATCAAAGAGGTGGGTCCCTCATCTCAACATAAAACAATGGTTCTCCATGTCTAAAGTTCTATTTGCTCTAGTCTTTAGTTTCTTGGAATAGCTGTCTTGTTCTCTCACGATCATGTCCTCTGATCAAGCCTTCAACCACCATGTCCATCTTGTACAGATGAGTCTCCAAATATTGATATTGTTCAAGAAACCTGTCACATTCCTTGCACTCTGGAAAAGGAATAGGTATGGGTGCATTCTCTATTTCCTCTACCTGATCTCAGAGTCATGCCTTCTCCTCCATCACCCGAGTCATCTGATCTTCCTTTGTATCTATATCCAATCTGGCGCTCTTAAGTTTCTTCTCAAACTCTCAGACTTGTCCTTTATATTTGTTGTTGGACACCTAAAATTTCACACACTCGAGGAATTTCTTCTCTGCATCTGCGAAAGCCTTCTAATAGTCTTCTGGATACAAAAACTTCTTCCACCCCAGTTCTCCTTTTAGTCTTTCTACTCCAGAAAGTACCTGCTATATCATACCCCTTCAGCTGGCGGGCCAAGTCTTTTTTCTCTTCTCTCAGGAAATACATCTCCATATTTTTGTCCTCAATACTGATATGAAGGTCTTGATTTTCCTTTTCCATTTGGTAGAAAAGATCTTTGGATACATCACTTTGTCGCTTGCTTGCCTGTGGATACATTGGCTCTTCTCTTGTAAAAGGTAAAATGAGAGTCTTTGCTCTTTCTTCAACCCAATCAACATAAGGCTCGAAAGCTACCAACCCTTTCTTCCCAAAGAAGTCCTTCCCTTTTCTGAAAATTTTAGCCCTAGAAGCCTCAACCTTTTATTTCATTTCAAAATCCTCTCCCCTCTTACAATACATAGATTCTCTTATTTCATTGTATTTTGAAGGACTCCTCATGGCATACCTTAATTATCGTAATGCAAGAACAGGGTTATAGTTGATCATCCTCTATGTCCCCATTAATGGAATTCTAGAGAAACCCCTACAACTTATAATTACTTCATTATTATCAACCTTGAGTCTATATCATGTGATATCGAAAGAGGTAAGCGCCATTATCTTTGATGCTCATGTACGAGTACTGCCAATATTCATAAACGGTCCTTTGGTAGGTAACTGAGACATGAACCATTTGTAGAGCATAGGGAAACAACAAATCACAACCCATTTTTTAATATGCCTTGAGTGAATAGCATAATAAGTGTTAGTCAATAGAGTCAGTATAGGATTCAGATTCATAAAAATACAGATGGCAGATAAATCCACTGTTTTCCCAACAACCTTTCTTCATCATATCATCAGCTTTACTCATCCGAAAACCCACAGAAAGACCAGAGGTGGTACCCTTCTCCCTTCGATCACTTTTTATATCATTTAGACTCAAATAAAGATCATTGGCGATAACATTATAATTAGGCTCATTTGGAACACAATAAAATGGAACATGGTTTGTAATCTTGATGTCAACCAGGTAAGAGTAATCCTTAAGCATGTGAGCAAGCTGATAGTATTGGAACATAAAGCAACACAACTTTGGGTCATTAAATTATAGTAAAGTATGGAGAGCTCTATCATCAACTTTATCATCCAATAAAGACAAGAGATTCCCATATGTTTTGCTGAAAACCTGAGAGTTTTTATAAACAACATACCCACTCAACTTCTTCAATGATGGACATTCACTAGCACCAAATTTGTAGCTGATAACATCCCTGGTATCCCTCTTGTTATTATCAGTGTTGTTTGCCATTCTTGATGATGATACACTCTGGAATATCCCTGGAAAGTGACATGCATATGCAGGTTAACTTTTTGGTACATGAATTTTTTTGAAAAATAAATATGTTATGATGCAAAGTGACAGGATCTCATTTTCCTAAACATCTGGACACTGTTGTGTTATTCTCTGTATTAACTGAGTATCACAGGATCAAAAGTATGACATGATTTCAGAGCACACATATAATTCACCAACAAAACCAAAGTCACCCACGGTACCTATAAGAATCATCCCTCCCACCTCATGGGTGAAGTCTAGGTCAAGGTAAAGTCAAGGATAACTCAAAATCATGGGTCCTTCTGGAAGCATTATCGTCATTCCACAAACATAGAGGATGATAGCACCCCATTTTTACCTCATATGAGCGCAGACGACATGACGACACTAGTAGAACCTTCGTCCAGTAGCCGTCATGTTCCACTGTATTCCTATTGTTCCTAAGGGTTTACAACTCTTGCCCGGGTATTGCGCCTTTTACCTCAAAAGTATCATCCAAACCCCACAAATAAACAACACAACAAAAATATACATAGTATAGGAAATCATGAAATAAGATGCAATGCATGAAAGAAAATAAACAAATAAGGTAGTAAACAGTAAAGTAGAAAACAAACAAAATACCCAAAGACAAGAAAACAAACATAAGCTAGGATTGACTTGAATAAGGATGGACCAGCAATTGGTCATTATCTCCCCAGCAGAGTCGCCAGCTATCGCTCTTTATATTTTCATCAAAGCGCGAACAAAGGCGAAAGGACTGAAGAGTCGCCAACAATGTTATTTATCCAGAGGGAAGGAAAGGAAACACTGAGAAAACCTGAGGGAATAAAAGAAGCATGGTCATCGCGACCAAGAAAAATGGTAAGGAAGTCGATTACGCAAGGGGAAGGTATTAGCACTCCTTGTGTTTGTGGTACTCCACAGGATCCACTTAAGTTTATTCTATTATAAGGGTGTGTAAAAATATAAGTCTAAAGCATATGAGCTAAAGAGAACAATGCAAAATAGGGAATGCATTTAAAATAAAACACGAGAAAAGAAGGAAATGATTACAAAGTTTCTGTCGACTGAGCCCTGCGACCAGATGCCTACGTATCCCTTTTAAGGAATCAGAGCGTCATAGTTTGGCTCACATATTTCTGTTTGTTGTGTTTTTTTATAGACGATGCTAGAGAAGCATGTCTTTTTGAAAAGGTTTTAAAAGAAAAAGTACAAACACAAAAAGGTTTTCATTTGTTTGTGTTTTTTACCTTTAAAAGAGGATTTGGTGATTTGAACCATATTAAAGTCTACGGCATGAGAGACTTTGGGTGGTCGAGCTAGACGTCTCGTACCCAAAGGAATCATGTAAGAATCATGGCACACGGCTTATATCATTTTTGTTAAGTGTTTTGAGAAGTTTGAAAGAAAAAGAAGTTATAGTTTTAATGAGATGCAAAAGGGGAAAGAAAAAGTCTAAGTGAGACTAGCAAAATATTCCTAAAGTTATCATGCAATATTGATCCTATATTTGGAATATGAGGGAAGCATATACCTAATGTTGTCATGCATAGATAAAGATCCTAATGTCTATTTAGTTCAAACTCAGAGAAGAGTGAACTAAAAATCCTATGGGGAGCATACAAAAGGAGAAGCAAGCAATGATGGGAGAGGAATGATAAAACATCACACAAAGATGACACAACATAAAATCTCAAAGGAGGGATGACAACACTTCATAAATATGACAATAAATAAATATAGAATATGATAAAACATCAAAATCACACAAAGTTTATGTGATAAAACACACAAGAGATGAAACTCTTACAAACAAACTTGAAGAAGTAGAGAAAGAGAGGGGAAAAGAAATGATAAGAAATCAAAGGAGTGTGGCATAAAAGCACATAAAAGTAAAGTGTTAGTCCTGATACTAATATTTTATGTGCCTTAAACTACCCTAAGCATGTCCACATGGGTCAAGAAGGTGAAGAAATTGTTTAACTAGACAAGTAGTAATGCAAGTGTGCATTTGGAAGACAAAAATTCACATCATGATAAAACATGAAAGCAAAGATGAGACAAGAGCATAGAATATATATGATATAAATGTGATATAAAGATATCCATAAAGGTCATCCACAAGTGGTTTGTGTATAAAAACAAAAAGAAGAAGCAACTAGACAAATACACTAGCTAGTGAAGACTTAGAGGTCAAGTGTCTATCTTATCATGGTATAAGTGAGTGAAGGGAGGTAAAATAGAAGAAATAGTGTACGAGTTAGAAATGAACACGTGTAATACTCATCATAGTCACATAAACAAACTTGATAAAGATTCACACTCAAATCAAACAAGGAAAGTTGGTTGAAGAATCCTAAATGGACTTATGTCCTCATGCAATGCTAACAAGAAATCATGTGAGATGAAAGAGGTAATGTGAATCATAGAAGGCAAATATAAAAATTTTAAACACTTAGCACATACCACATAGTCAAAAAGAAACTCAATTAATTATTAAAAACATAGTTCAAACACCAATACACATAAACTAGGTCAAAACAAAATTGTGAAGTGGGGTAGAAGCAAGTGTATGATTAGATGATCATGACATAATGTGTGCAGTAAGAGTTAAGTAAGAAGCAACATAAATATGTAAATCACATAAAAACTTGTAAACAAACTTAGAACATCACTACCAAATAAAATACATAGGTTAGTAAAAAGAAAGATCAAAACAAACCCTAAAAACAACCCTAAAAAAGAGAATGAAGCAAGAATGGGGTGGATGAAGAGGGAACAAGGTTATAAGGCGTTAAAAAATCTAAGTCAGTAGAAAATGACATATAACAAACCACATTCAATTATCACAATCAAAGAAGAAAAGTTGTACATGTAACGCTCAAGAGAAGTGAGTTAAAGATACAAAAACTAGCAAGTTTAGTTGAAAGAGTAAAGATCAAACAATGAGATCATAGTTGAAAAATTACGATATGTGTGAATTGGGTAATAATTTAACTCAAGATGAGATTCAAAAGTAACATAAAATGAAGATGAAACTTTATACATAAATCCAAGTCATACTACTTGATAATCAACACCACAAGAGATGGAAAACATTTGTCTTAAACCAAATGAAATTTATAAAGATCAAATGAGATGAAAGAGAATGATACTTATGGGTCATAGGGAAGTGACATGATCCCTACTAAATATCCATCATGATATTGAAACCCTAAGCAATGTCATTGATAAAACATGCTTAAGTGTCATGACAAACTTGCAAAAATTGTAGTCTCTAATGCATACAAGCAAAGGTGATCTAAAGAGATCAAACCTAAGGTTCTTAGATATTATGGGAAATAGATAAAATAAATTTTCCTTAAGGATACATAGCACAAAAACTCATGATACAATTACTAAAAATCAATGCTCAAAATACAAGTAAGAAAGCAAAGGCAGCTCCTAAAGTGTCACCATGTTAGTTGACAAATGAGTGCCAACTAAAAGGATCTTAAGAGCATGGTGAATTAATATGAGAGGAAGAATTAAGATTGAAACTTAAACATAAAAATGTTGGACTCAAAGTCCTCAAGCAACATTAACATACATCATTTACAAAACTAGGTCAAAATAAGAAAAACATGGCTCCTAACATGTCATCACGGTGACCTGACAATGGAATGTAAATCAAAGAATCAAAGGAGCATTGATTTATAGGTCATAAAGCATGAAGTCATAAGTATAAGCAAAGGGACCTCATGCTTTTTGGATCAAAGGAATTCAATTGGAAATATACAAACACATTCTCCTAAACCATGATCACAAAATATAAGCAAATGACCTCTAAATAAAAGTGAGATGTTAGAGCACTTGAATGGTTCATAGACATTAACTAAATGCTCTATACTTGGTAATGAGAAGAAGAGAAATACGAAGGAACTTGGTTCCTTATAGGTTGCACAAGTGCATACCTTGTATCTCAAGCAACAAAGAAGTAAACTCAAAAGAGTAAAGCAAAAGTTCAATGTGAAAATCATGGGTAAAGATTTATCTAATGAGGTCAATTTATTCTCAAACCCCTAATGGTTATCCTTGAACTTATCTCTCCTCAATCGATCAATTCATAAAGGAACTCAATAATGGGGCTCCAAATGTTTACCAAAACAACAATGATCACATACAATGTTTAAATCAAAAGAAAATAAGCAAAAGGATCAATAAACTCAAACAAAAAATATTTCAAGCAATATGAGACTATCACAAGTCAGAATCAAGTGTCACCATATACTCAAAGTTGAAGGGAAATGGAAAATGGAATTGAAAGATAGAAACTAGCTCCATAAGGAATCCATACAAACACACTTAACAAACAATTTTCAAATGAAAGTAAATTGATCAAGAAAAATGGGGAAAAAATATCCAAGCATCACAAAACATCTATGAACATCAACATATGTTTTTCATATTTTTTATGTCAAGAAAAAGTTGGAAAAAAATTCAAATAGCAAGACTAGTTAGAAACAAGGTCAAACTAGACACATTACACTATAAAATGGATAATTAAAAAATACCAAAACAGAAAATAAAAAATGGAAAAAAATTATCATGGATTCATAACATAAATAAGTATGCAAGACATATTTTCTTTGAATTTTAGAAGTGAAGGAGATGAGAGAATTAATTCAATTTCTAAGACTATGCAAGAAAAAGAACCAAAAACAACAATAAACTTCAACAATTTTTAGAAACAAACAAAATTATTTATAAATAATAATAAAAACTATATAAAATTAGTTTAAAGTCTAAGGATCACTAAGAATATTTTTCTTAAATGTTTAGCATAAGAAAAAATTGAAATAAATATTATAACAAAATATAACAAAAGTGGAAAAAGAATGACACAACTAACCAATTGATTTAATTAGAGTGTCATGAAAAATTTAAAAACAAAATAAATATTATTTTCATGAAATAGACTTAAAAAGAAACTCAATATTTTTTTGTGAAATTTTTAGGTTGATGAAAATTAGAAAATTAAATTAAAACCTCAAAAAGTGATTAAAACACCTAATTAATCTCTATGAATTAATTTTTTTTTTGAACAAGTCAAAACTTTTACTATATCAAAACCACAATTACAAGGTGATCATATCAGATCAAACCCACAAGACAAAGGAGAATAAAAGATACTTGATTACATCATCAAATTAACAATATGATTTTTAAGGATGCTACAATGTCATCCCCTAAAAGTGATGGTATCCATAATTTGTCCCAAAGTCTTCGTATAATCAACTTTATTCCCAAAGCATGATTCATTGCGATAATTCCAAACACCATAGACAACTTCAATAATAACAAGCTTGAAAAGAGTACTCCTCCATCCTTTTCCTTTACTCTTCTCTAATATCCAAGATATCTCCTCATTCCATAGTTTAGGGGTATGGCTCACATTAATCCTATTGAGGATATTAATCTAAAACTGTCTCAGACCAACACATTAAAAAAGGATATGATTAATTATTTCATATTTTATACAGAAGCATCAATCAGTTTCAGAAATAAATCCAAATCTATTAAGCCTATCCTTAGTGGCTAGTTTATGATGACAAGCAAGCCACAAAGAGATAATACCTCCAGGCCTAGCCGCGTCATTGAAGAACAGGGAGTTCCAATTAACTACCAAATCCTCTTTTCTCACCTGGGAGTAGACAACTTTCAAGAAGAATTTCCCAGCAGCCAACATACCATCCCACAGGTTGTGCATCTTGTGAATATGGTCTCTTTTACCCGTAACCTATTTCATAATCCGAGTACCATTTTCCATTATCTTAGCATCCATTATGTTAAAAAATTTCATACAATAAGAATGGATCCATCGAACCCACATATTATCCTTTTTAGAACATAAATTCCAAAGGAGCTTGAGCATCGCAACATCATTCCAGATAATCAGAAAAAACAGACCTAGGCCTCCAGATTTCTTGGCACTGCATACTTGCTTCTAGGCTACAGGGCTTTTCCTGCTAACACTATCATTACCAGTCCAAAAATAAGATCTACAAATAGAGTCAATCTTAGGTTACACCATTTTAGGAATGGGAAAACAGGTAATCCAGTAGTTAGTCATAATAAGAGTCACAAATTTAATAAGTTGCAGTCTACCAGCTGCGCTCAATAAATTAGAGGAACAATGCCTAATCCTGCTGACAATTTTCTCCACAAGGGGCATGTAATGATTGACAGAAAGTTTCTTCTATGTGAGAGGCACTCCCATATATCTAAAGGGGAGGTCCCCTTCATGGAAAGAAGTCGAATTGAGAATTTGAAGTTTGGTGCCACAATCCACAACTCCAAAATAAATTCTGCTTTTATTTGGATTAATTTGCATACTTGTGGAATAGGTGAACTTATGAAAAGCCTGCATCATGAGTTCAAAAAACCAGGATCCCCTCTAGAAAATAAGAGAAGATCATCTGCAAAATTTGGATTCACCTGCATCTGGTGTAAGCATCTGTGCATGTACTCCATGGTGATGACAAAGAGGTAAGGGGATATGGGGTCCCCTTTCCTGATGCACCTCTGAGACTGCAACAATCTGGAGAGAGAGAGCCATTAATATCAAACCGGTAAGAAACAGAAGTTACAATAGCCATGATGCAACTATTGAAATTGTTGGGAATGCCAATTTTTTGCATAATAATCTCGAGGGCCCTCCAATCAATCATATCATAGGCCTTTTGCATATCAATTTGGACCATGCATCTAGGAGTACCAACTTTTCTAGAATAACCCTTAATAAGTTCATATGCAAGAAGCACATGATTGTGAATATGCTGACCAGGGATGAATGCTGCTTGGTTAGAACTAACAATGCTACCAATCACTTTCCCCAATCTATTTGTCAAAATTTTGGAAATGATTTTGTAAACAGTTGAGCACACAAAAATTGGCCTAAAATATTTTATATTCTTGGCAGATACTGTCTTGGGAAGAAGAGTAATGATGGTGCAATTAAAGGCTTTGTAGATATACTTCTTATCAAAAAACTCATGTAAAACTGCAATCAAATCTTCTTTAATGATGACCCAAGTACTTTTAAAGAAAAAAGAATTATACCCATCTATCTCAGGGGATGACATGTCATTGATATCCTTTAAGGTTCAAATATTTCCTTTTCACTAATAGCAGAATCCAAGAAAACTCTTTGCACATTATTAAGCCGATGACTCTTCCTCATGGCTACCACATCAATGCCAGCAATTTTATCCTCCTTACTTCCCATCATACCACCATAAAAGGACATAATTTCATTCTCTATATCAGCATCAGGTGACAGGAAAGAACCATCCCCCTAGATAAATAATTCAGGCCAGTAGCATTCTGCTTTGCTTTCACAACTACATGAAAGAAAGAGGGATTTTCATCACCATGTTTAAGCCAGTTGACTTTGGCTCTTTGCTTCAAGATGGAATCATCTGTCTCATTCTAGAAAAGAAACTCTGCAAAGTATTTCTTCACTTCTTCCATATTCTCTTTGTTCATTCTATCCCCTTGCAGTAAAACCTGAGCATTTTCCAGATTCTTTCTAGTAATGGCAGTGTTCTTTCTAGCTTGAAGCAGAGGAAGGTGAAGCTTATATAAAATAGGTTGTAACCTCTTCAACTTTTTCCATAAAACAAACATAGGCCCGCCCTCAAGACGGGTATTCCAACTATTTATAACTACCTCAAAGAACCCATCAACTTTAGTGACACAGTTGATGAATTTGAATCTGTGGGACTTGTTACCTCAGACTTGCTGGTTCGAAACAAGGAGAAGGGCATGATCAAACATTAGAGGAGGTATAATTCTGAGAGAGAAGGTAATATGGTCCTAGAACCAGGTAGCATTCCCCAATAATTTGTCAATCCTGGAGTAAATCATTCAAGCAGGCTGCCTATTGGACCAAGTGAAATAATACCCCAAGCTATCCATTTCGTGCAGCCCTTTCTTGTCCATCGTATTTTGAAGGTCCACATATTTTTCTTCAAGAACCATATTCCCCCAAATCCCGTCTTGGGCTTTAAGGAAATTTTTAAAGTCTCCAATGAGACACCAGTTACCATTAGATTGCAGGTTTTCTAAGTCATTCCACAACTTTTTCCTCTGATCCAGCTTGTAATGGGCATAAATGGTTGTTAACCAGTAATTAAAAGTTCCATTATTATCATACACTCTACAATGATCATCTGGCTGCTGCTACTAACCATCCTGATATCAATGTTGTTATTATTCCAATTAATCTAGATTCTTCCATTCTCATGACAGTGATAGTTACTTAAGAAATTATCACCAATATTCAGCTTCTTTTTAACTAAACTATCTTTGGTAGCCTTTACTCTAGTTTCGATCAAGATGTTTATATCTACATTAAGAGAGTGGAGACGGGAGTTAGCTTCCTTGATTTTGGAAGATTTATTTAACCCCCTAACAATCCAAGACACTATCATTGTCCAATATTTTATAGCTCTAGGAGATCATTCAAAATCCCTAGAGCATCAAAACCATTATAACAAGAGATTTTACCTGCTTGGAGATCATGTTACACCCCTTTTCTCTTATCTTTTCCAATTACAGAGACCTTAATTCACTTCTCTTTTCCTTCATTATGTTGACTAGGAATATGTATCTGTGAATTCCTACCATGTCCATTCTTTTCTTCTTGTTGCAGAACTACAAGAGATATTTCTTCTACAGGTTCAGAAGACTTCATTTCCTGTTTCCCTGGTGCTACTGTATTTGAATCTTCATTGGGGACTTTTGGGATCCATTTCTTATCCTTAGGTTTCTGTTTCTCACCATTATGGCCTGATTTTTGACATTTCCTGCAAAATAATGGTTTCTACTCATACTCCACTACTTATGTCATTTTCTCTCCATGATTATCTCTAATAATAATCTCATTTGGAAGATCTTTAGTAATATCCATTTCTACCAGAATACGCGCATACGAAACCCTTTTCTTATTCACCGTACATTCATCAGTCACAACTGGATTTCCAAGGATACTCTCAATTTTGTTCAAACTCGTCATAACCTATATAATAAGGGGTAATTGCCGGAGTTTTACTCATATTGGAAGAGTTCTTAGAAGATCATTTTTAAGGTTAAAGTCTGGACGCCATTCACGAAGAATCATGGGTGTGTTCCTTATCATATACGGGCCTTTCATAAGCACAACATCCCTGTCTCTGAAGGTTTTGAACTTCAGAAGGAAATAACCTTCCTCGTTGTAACAGATATCAGGGAGTTGAACAAAGTTCCAATTCTTTGTCATAAACTGCTTTACCATATTCATACTGAGATCACCTCCTAACACATACATAATAAGAGATGATTCCCATAATCAAATCTCTGGCATAATGTCTTCTTCTGTAATTTCAGCCTCTGTCACACCATTCACAATTGTTGGAGCGATAAATGCCATGGCTAAACCTTTTGCATGGTTTATATTCTCATTAAGAATATCCATCCACAGCTTTCTCGGTGCTTCCTGTTCTATAGTTTTGTTACGGTTTTCCTCAACTTCTTCAAATGAAACAATTTCCGGAAGTTCCTTCAATCCAGTATTCGCACTAGCAGGTGTCACTTGATGCATAGGAATTTCTGGCGTTTTGCTCACTGGAGGTGATGCAAGACTGGCTTTTGGGGGTGACGGTGGTACCAGATTCCTCGGACGCCCTCGTCTCGCCATCAACGCTGACTTATTTTTAACTATATCTATGAATTAATTATTCATTCAAAAATGATAAAAAGATTAAATAAAATTTAAAATCACAAACTAGACTAAAAAGAAAGTCTAAAAAAATTTTTGTGAACTTTTTAGATAGGTGAAACTATTTCAAATAAATTTGGTAAAAACAAATAAAATGAACTAAAATTCAAATAAACCTCAAATCTATAACACCTGATACTAACAAAAAGCATTGTGAAAGAAGCTTGAACATTCTCAATAAAAAACAGACACATAATTGTCCCTGTCTTATAGACGAAGCCTTAACGAGTTACATATTCCACACGCCAACTTCAGAGTAGCATATCTCTCTCATTTCTCAACAAAATCAAATGATATAAACACCAAAATTAAAGATCAAGCTTCAAGGATTATGTTGACATAAAAAATTGAAATATTGTGCTACTAAGTGTTTAGTTGCGTTTTGAGTGAGAAATAGAGTGTGGAAATGAGTGAGGAAAGCATGAGTGGTGAGATGGCATGCTGCACATACGGTGAGAAAGAGAATGGAAAGAATATTTCCATTTGTGACAAGTCACGAGAAGAGTGTGATTATGCATGTGTTATGTATTTTGTTTGGCTCATTTAGGCAAAGAAAAATAATATCATGCGTATGAAGTGAGGAATACTGCAACAAATATATTTTGTGCATAAAATTTCCAGGACATGGCCTGCTAAAGGATCATGCCCAAGGAAACAAGCTCAACCTTAAGTAGTATCTTCAAATTCCCTCGTGCGTTTTTCACAAACTTGACGCCTTTAGAAAGCTGGGATGAAGCCCTTCAATATTGATGTTGATGGCAGTTTTAAATGAGGCTTGCAAGGTATTAATAACTTGGCATGAAGAAAATTGGACATTGAGCTTTCCAGGCCTGGGTGTGCGGGTATGCCTAGCATTTTTACAACTTCAACCTTCCAACTTCTAACCTTAATATCTCTCTCCATAGTGATCTAAATGGAACAAAATTTGAATCAAAGTTGAAGAGGGAAGTTCAAACTTCAATTTTGATGTTGATCATTTTTCAAAATAATGAGTGATTCAACAAGAAAAGGGGCTATGAACATGTTCCCACCAACTATTTGATAAAATTCCAGTCCTGGCACACATGCTTGCTAGAAAAATGACATCTTGTGGCTTCAAAACCTAAACATCATATCTCTCTCCATAATGCACCAAATAAGATGATCCTTGAATTAAAGTTGAAGAATAAGTTCTAAAGATCGGCACCTGTTATTTATTCACACTTCTCCAAGTTTCCTCTTTACACGGTAAGCGCTCACCAACGGCGAAACCTAACCAAACACTTAACAAACATGAGGAGAAACAAACATATACACTAAATTTACAAGTATTGAAAACATGTAAAATTCACAAGTATAGTAAACATAAAAAAATAATTGCACAAGTATACATATACAAGTCTAATTACACAATATAAACAATATGAACATTATGTGAAAAACTAAAAAACAAAGAAACCATTTCAATACGATTCAATAAAAACACCAATCCCCGGCAACGGTGCCATTTTTCCGAAGCGATAAAGCGGCCAACAAAAGTATGTATTTTTATCGGTTATATAATATCGTCTTCATAGGGATTAGTGATACTAAATTGATGTTCGTTAATTTCTCGTGTTAATGAGTTTGAGTTAAATGAGTCTAAAATAATTGCAGGAAATAAAACTTATGAACATAAAAAGAATTCATTCTTCATAGAAGAGACTTATCAAGCATGCACATAATTCACTCCTCATAAACTTAAACCTATCGACCAGTTATATGCAGCCTACAATACTTATCAATGTTATCGCGTATCACTCACACCCTAAGTCATATCTAACCTAAAGTAGAGAGTCTGACTATATCATCTCGGAGGTGATCTCTCAACCACCCTTAACAACACATAAGATAGCCATATTACTCGCGTTGACGATCTCTCAGCACAACACAACCAACACAAAGGCATTAAACACAGACACCCAAGTGAATAATAGCTCTAAATCTATCTCTAAAATCTAGACACTATTAAATATCACCCTAGATAAGACTTTGAGCAGTATATGTCTATAACAACCTTAACCCCAAACACAGAGTAAAAATCCAGGACGATCATCGACAAAGATTTGTAAAGTAAGCTTTATATAACGCCATGGGCGATAAATATATATATGTTAAAAGTAATACATATAAAAACCCAACAAATGAAGAGTACACAAAGAAGAAGAGAAATGAACCACAAATAAACCGGTTTGTCAACACCGATCAATGAGAAATCTACCCTGATCATCTGTGTTCAAGCTTCATCATTTTTTCTAAGCTAATATACTAAAGAATGAGAGTGATGAATTTTGGGAACAAAAACCCCAAAATCATCCCTAACAATTGAAAGGAAATTAAATTATAAACAAATTCTGCCCAGACACACTCGTCCGGCGAGCCAAATGCATCACATGACAAAGGCCCTTATTTCCTCCACACAACCTATGCCACGCATGCAAAAAATGGTAAAAATATCTTCCTTCACCCGACGAAGGGAAGCTTCGACCGGAGACTCACTTATTCCTCACCCGACGACTACGAAGCGAGGCCAAGACAAAAGTAACTGGAAAAATGTCTCCTTCCTCTCGCCCCACGCTCGCCTGGCGAGCCAGGAGTGACTTCCCATCGCCCAAACTTCGCCCGGTGAGGCACTCCTGAACATCAAATTTTTCTTCTTTATTTATTTGGATTCCTTTCTTTGCATTGTTCCTTTATTGCTTAAAAACTGCATCTTGGAGCTTTTATTACTCAATGCTCCAATCATGCTCAAATACATACAAAATGAATGGAAAACTATCAAACAATACACTATGCATAAAAAAAATCAAATATACACAAACGTAACGTATTTACAAACAAAGTGGGGTTTATTCAACAAATATTAACAAATAAGAGTCGATAAGTGCCACAAAACTATATACAAAATAACTATATTTTGGCACTAATCACATACAAAATCAATTCTCCCACCTCAAGGGAAAATCCAAATCTCTAGAAAATAAACCATTCTTGAAAACCACAGGTGCACACATCAGAGGCACATGCAGAATAAGAAAAAACGCCTCACAAATAACACCACAGTCATAGCAACATCAGTAGCATAACCAGGCATAACAACCTATCATGCTTCCCCCGAATAGTTGCATCCAGCAAGCAACCACAAATACTACTATTATTTAGTAGTAGCACAGTTCTATTACAATGCTAAATCAACATGTCAAGACATGTGATGTAAAATTAGGACACAAAACACAACCAACACTTTTCTCCCCAGTTTAAACCAAAATATTGACAAAAACTGGAGTAAATGTACACAAGTTGGAAACACACATATTACACACCAGAAATATCACAAATGGAAGCACACAAATCAGATGTAAACACACACACTCTTGGCCATCTTCAGGAGGTATTCCACCTCTTCCCCGAGTCAAAGAGACTTTTGAATTCCTTGGTGTTGTAGCCATCCCCATTGTCTTGCAGTACACCTTTCTTCAATCCCTTCTCAGTAGCAATTTGTCCAGGCATGTCATGCCTCAGAGTATAGAGGAAAGATGTAATATTAGTTACATTCTTCCATATTTGTAATTGATATAACTCCTTAATAATACAAGTTCCAATCTCACTATTTTTTAGAATAATAAGTTGTTCCTTGGTGTCCATATGCTCCAGGGTATCTTTATATCCTTCAATAGGATTCTTGATTAGTTGACTACAACTACCAAGGTCCTTGTTCCAGCCATGATGAGTGAGATATCTAAAAGAACTCAGATCTTCACTATGAAATGTCATGACATCCTTCTTGACATCATGTCTCTTCAACACCAGTTTAGAGAAACTTTCTCTTGTTTCCTTACCTTCAGCTCTAATAGTATACCAAGAATCACATTCTTGCTTCTTACTGATCCAGAAAAATAAACTATTCCTCAAGGAGAAACATCCATCAGTATTTGATATCTTCATATTAAATTCAATGATGTTTCCTTTATCAGAGTCAATTGTAGTCAGTTCCTTGGATTGTTCTATTTGTCCTTCAGGAGATAGAACTTTGTTGGATTGAGAATTCATTGATTCAGTGCTTGTGAATTCAAAAAATTTCTCCCTTAGTGCTCTGTTAGTTTACACACACAATGTTCTAACATTGTCTCTAACATCCACCTTCTCTTCAACAATTGAATCATCAATTATCACATTGACAGATTCCATTGTCATTCCATTTATGGAGTTAAAAACTCTATAAGCCCTTATGCTTGAAGAGTAGCCCATAAATATTCCTTCATCCCCTACAGAATCCTTCTTATCCACTTGATCTTCATCAGTAAAGATATAGAATTTACTTTCAAAGATATGAAAGTATTTAACTTTAGGTTTCCTTCCTTTCCATACCTAATAGAGAGTAGTAGTAGTACCTCCTCTTAAAGTGACCCTATTATGAATATAGCATACAATATTCATAACTTCAGCCCAAAACTCAAATGGTAATGGCTTAGCACTAAGCATGACTCTAGTTGATTCATGTATGGCTCTAGTCTTTTGCTCAACAATTTCATCTCCCTGAGTTTTCCAGGAATAATAGAACGCATGGCGTATTCCTTCAGAATCAAAAAATTCAGAGAATTTTGTATTCTTAAACTTCTGGTCATTGTCACTTCTGACCTTGACAATCATACTCATCTTCTCATCTTGAATGCTTTGACACTGACCTTTGAAGACTTCAAAAGTATCTGATTTTTCTCTAAGAAAATTCATCCAACTATATCAAAAAAAAGTCATCTACAACCACAAAGACATGCCTTTTTCATCCTAGGTTATCTATCTGTAATGGTCCCATTACATCCATATGAACAAGTTCCAACAATTTGGAAGTAGTCTGATGTTGCAACATTGAATGTGACATAATGATTTTCTTTTTACTCACACAATTATTAAAGACTCTTCCTTCTTTAATCTTGAGCTCTGGCATATCTCTAATGGCCCCTTTAGATATGACTACCTTCATTCTTTTGAAATGAAGATGTCAAAGTTTATGGTGCCATAGCTTCATTTCATCCTCATTGGTTGTTGAACATGTGGAAGAGTAAGCAATTATTTGAGATTCCCATAAATAGCAGTTATCTTCGGACCTTATGTCGTTCATTAGAACAACTTCTTTCTCATTTTACAAGACATTTTTATTTTGAGAAGTTTACTAGCATATCTTGATCATACAATTGACTAATGCTAATAAGATTATTCTTTCACAAACAGTACATCTTATAAACTGAGACAACCAGCTTACCAACTCCATTGATTTCCCATCACCAAATCTGACAGAACCTGTGGGATGAGGCTTGACATCCACCAACATCTTCTGGACCCTTGTCATATGTCTAGAGCATCCACTGTCAAAGTACCCGTCTTCAAGGAAGTATGCCCTATAAGGTTAATATACTTATTTTCAACACTTCTCTTTTTGCTCACTTTATTAGCCTTGGAATGAACTGAAGATTTTTCATCTCCATACAATTGAAACAAAAAGGCTTTATATCACCAGACTCACCACAGTAGTGACATCTCCCAGTAGATTAAGATTGATTTGAAGATTCATCATATTTTCCAGGATGTCGTAACATGTGTGTGGACATGTTGATCTTTTTCTTCTTTTCAGAAGGAAAAAACTTTTCTTCTGACATTCTTCTTAGTTTATTATCAGATTGATAGTGAACTTTGGCATATGCATCCTCTTTCACCATATTTATGAAATCTATCATGTTATCAAGCTTGGAGTTAAAGTGAGTTACCTCACTTTGTAGATGAGAGACAATACATAAGAGCTGCTTCTTCTCAATCTCCAAATTAGAAATGACCTTCCTTTATTCTTCCTCTTTCTTGAGGCTTTCATCACACCTGTCATAATTATCCTTAGAGGACATATCCACGTCTTCAAAAGATAATTCTAATTATAAGCTTTAACTTCATTTGCCTATATTCCAGATAGAGCCATCCTAAGTCTGGGAATCTCAAAATTATCTTCATCTTCTGACTTATCATCCTCAGACCAAGATGTAGTGAAACCGTTCTGTTGTTTCTTGAGGAAGTTGGGACATCCAGGTCTAATATTACCATATCATTCACATTCATAAAATTGAATACCTCTCACTTGACTTGACTTCTCTTATTTTCTTGTTTTCTTATGATAATCAAGATTGTTACTGATTTCATATAAGATGTTCTTGACATCTGGTATCCATCTTCTGTCCAATCTCTTCAAAAATCTATTGAATTACTTCCTTGGTACCACAATGATATTAGATAGACCCTCACCCATGTCTAGATCAGCTTGACCTTCATCATCTTCAGCATTGGATACAAAAGATATGCCTTTGTTCTTTTTCTCAATCTTGTCATTAATAGCCGTTTCAAAAGTTTGAAATGACCCAATAAGCTCATCAACTCTCATGTTGTTGATTTCCTAAGCTTATATAATAGTTGTAACCTTCATGTCAAATCTCCGAGGTAAGGATCTAAGAATCTTTCTAACTAATTTTTCTTCTGACATCTTTTCTCCCAAGGCACTTGACGCGCTGGAAATTTAAAAAATCTTCATATGATATTCCTTAATTGTATCATCACCATTCATCTTGAAATTCTCAAATTTAGTAGTGAGAAGCTGAAGTCTTGAAATCTTCACTTTAGAGGTACCTTCATAAGTTGTATTGAGAATTTCCCAAGCATCCTTGGCTACGGTACAAGTATCAATTAACTTGAACACATTCTTGTCTACTCTATTGAACAGAGTATTCAAAGCTTTGGATTTTCCTATAGCCTCTTTATCACCAACTTCATCCCAATCTTCTTCTAGTTTTGTAGATATTACTTTCCATATTTGTCCTTCGAAACAGGATGTTGCCATCCTTTCAAAACAACCTTCCAAGCTTTGTTAACAAAAGGGTGCCTGCTTTTGATGTCAATTGAAATTCTGGCACTATAATAACAAAAGTCAAGATTGATGTCTCAACAACATACAATGTCACGACAAATGTCATAACATCTGCTGACAAAAAAATAGAATTGTTGGAAAAAAAAGATTATGTATATAAGTAAATTGCAGAAACTTAAAGAACATAATCAATTACTAACCCAATTCGGTGCAAATCACCTACATCTGGGGGCTACCGAGACAGGAAGGAAATTCACTATTAGTAGTATCAATTTGAAGTCTAAACAATCTCAGTTTACAACTTCTCACTTAATCCCTACCCAATGCAACTTCTACCTAGGAACCTCCTAGATATGAGAACCCTTCTCACTCTCTATCACCGCAATGATATTAAACAATCTCAATCCCATGGAATGTCTCAAGAAACCAAAAAGAAGATTACTCTTCCAATATAAAAATACTTAGTTTTACTTAAAAGCTTAACTAAGAACAATACTTAACTCTTTGATTAAAAGCTTAGAGGAGAATAATAACTTGATAAACAAGTAATAATCAGTAAAACTCAATGCATCAAAAGATACACGAGGACGTACACAAACACATGAAAACCTAAGGACCTCTCAAACCCTAAACTCTTATTTTTCTCAATTTACAAAAATAATGCTTTAAAAAAACTAGGTCTTGGACGTCCCCTTAAATAGACTCTTGCATGAACTTGGACTCTTTAATAAAATCCAATCAGTAACTTTAAATCCCCACATAATCTTCTCCACAAAAATAGAAATAAATCTAATAAATGTTTCCTAAAAAGTCTCAAAGATCCTTTTTATGAAACTAATGAAATCTGCACTTGTTCCTAAAAACACCTTGATTTCATGCGCCTGTATGAGTATTAGAATATTCCATAAACTCATATTTTTAAATCAAATCTTCAAGGATACATACCAATTGTACTGTCATGATGTTCTGGTGTAGCATGTTACGACATCAGTTAGAACATCCAACAAATAAAGTCCAACAGACTTTGTTGTACCAACTGGTCAAGATATTATGATATCTTGCTCAATATTAGGCTGCAATACATGTTTTCCAAATGAAACATGTTTTGATCAAATTGTTGCTAACTACTTGTTTTACCAAAATTGTTGGCAACCTTAAAATCACAGACCTAACAAAATGAAATCAAAAGAAGAAAATATATCTAGAGGAGATTCTGATGATGAGCTTGTGTTATTTTGATGGCTTTGGAGTTTGATGGCAACTATTTGGTAGATTGATGGTATATTGACACTGTCTGCTTAAATCACTTAACTTGAAACAAATAATGGCTGATTGATTTTGACTCCAGAAAGAGGACAAAGTTTAGATGTGCAGATGATAAGTACCTTAATGAAGAAGGTATGAAAAATGTCAAAGTCAGAGTGAAGAATGGAAGAATCATTTTCATCAAAAATATGTTTGGTATGTTCCTAGTATGAAGAGCAATTTGATGAGTGTATGTCAGCTCATTGAGAAAGGTTTCTCAATTATCATGAAGAACAATCTCTTGAAGTTATATGAACATAATCTAAAGTTAATTATGCAATATGAGCAGGGAAGCAATAAAACATTCAAGGTGAATATGGAGACAGCCGGAACTAAATATCTTGGTGCAGAAGACTCTAAAGGTGATAGTGTGTTGTGGCATAAGAGATTGGGGCATCTAAGTTCTAAGAAAATGGTACATGATATTCACAAGGTTGTGAAGCATGAGAAGTTATATGAGGTATGCGTGAAAGGCAAGCAACCCATATTTTCATTTGTGTGAGAAGTAGCCTCAAGAGCAAAGCATGCTTTGGGAGTATTGCATTTTGTTGTATTTGGACCATTTCTTGTACCTTCACTTGGAGGAAATACATATTTTGTGTCATTTATGGATGAGTTCACAAGAATTACACGATTAACACTCATCAAGTTTAAGTATGAGGTGTTTACTGAGTTCCAGAAGTTTAAGGTGAAGGCTGAGAAACAGAGTGGTCAGAAGTTGAAAGTTCTCAGAACTCACGGGGGGAGCGAGTATAATTCTACAGTTCCAGAAGTTCTGTGAGGAGAATGAAATTAAGCAATAGGTTACTACTCCATAAACTCCTCAACACAATGGTCTTGTTGAAAGAATAAATAGAATTTTTCTTGATATGACAAGGAGTATGTTGAAAGAGAACAATCTGCCTCACACCTTTATAAGAACAAGATTTGGTTCTGCAATATTATCTCTGAGTTTTGATGATAACAAATGAGTATGTTTGTATGAATAATTTTGATACACTAATGTTTGATATTGTTGAGTACTTAACAAACAGGTTCTGCTTCTGATGGATGGCGTAGCCAAGACATTAGAAGAGAATTAGTTCTGCTTCTGCGCTACACAAGTTCTGTTAAATAATATCAAGACACTACAGAAGGCTCTGAAGTGTAAGCTCTGATGTTTGTCTAAAGAAACCAGTCAGAAGATCTGAAGATAGAAGTTTCTACTTAAGTCTAGATACTGAAGACTCATGTTTCTGAAGACAACGGGTTCTAAAGAAACAGTCAAAAGATTTGAAGACAGAAGTTTCTACTCAAGTCCAGATGCTAAAGACTCAAGTTTCTAAAGACCCAAGGTTCTAACGATAAGGATTCTAAAGACCAAGTGCTGAAGACTCTAAAGATATAAGTTCTAAATATTCTAAATACTTGAAGTTCTAAGGACCCAAGGTTCCAAGAAAAGGTTCTCACAACCAAGTGTTGAAGACTCTGAAGATGCAATTCTGAAGACTCTGAAGATGCAATTCTGAAGACTCTGAAGACGCAGTTCTGGAGACTCTAAAGACTTGAAGTTCTGATGACCTGATGTTATGTTCTCGCTTACAAACTCATGCTTGCAAAAGCCTCTGAAGTGTAGAAGGATAGAAGATAATGTTAACATGGTACAAATAGTGCATGGTACAATCAACGTTTCATTCCACTTCCATGAAAGGACAGACGCATTGCACGATCTTGTCCCCCATGTTATTGTTCAAGCATCCAAATGTTTCCTGAAATCCCAAGAGTACCCCTCAATGGATATATTATTCTATTGGTTATATAAAGGCTTGAAGACTAAGAGAGAAAGTTGCAAATAAACGAAATATCCATGCACAAAGCATTGTTCATAGCTTTCATAATTTTTAGTCATTATTCTTAAAATAGTTTACATATTTAGCTTGTGTAGAAGCAATACTCTTGTAAATAAAACTTGTATTAAAAAGGTTGTTTGATTTTTCCTTAAGGGACCGTGTAGGTCTATATTCTTAAGAAGTCTAGGACTTGTTTGTCTTAGAGGTTGTTAGTCACTTGCGGGTAGCTTATGCAGGATTTTCCTTAAGGGATCGGGTAGGTCTGTATCCTTAAGAAGTCTAGGACTTGTGTGTCTTAGAGATTGTTAGTAACTTGTGGGTAGCTTGTGCAAATTGTAATCAATTTGGTTATAGTGAATTAAGTCCACGATTGAGTGAGGCGAAATCTCCTTGGCGGGTGGACTAGACTAGCTTGATAATTTTCAAGTGAACTAGTATAAACATACCTTATTCTTTACTTGCTGCTCTTACTTATTGTTATTATCAAGAGTGAAGGAAAAAGTATTTTAACTTAAAGGGGAATAATATTTTTATAGAATTTTTTTTTGATTTAAAATAAAATTCACCCCCCCCCCCTTTCTTGTGTTTTTCGCACACCTTCAATTGGCATCAGAGCTCCGGTTCTAAGGAGATAAAAAGTTTGAATTTTTATCAACACTTAACAGTGTTCAGTACCGATCTAGTGTGTGTGAAAAAGCAATGGCTAGACCTACTTCCACTATTGATAAGAGGGATAATGATAGAGATAATTATAGCTCAAAACCTTCTATGTTTGATGAGGAGAAATTTGACTATTGGAAGGATAGAATAGAAAGTTATTTTCTAGCATATGACTTGGATCTATGGGACTTGGTAGTTGATGGCTACACTCACCCAGTAGACGATAAAGGTATTAATATTGCAAGAAGTGAAATGACATAAGCACATAAGAAAGTATGTAGAAATCACTACAAAGCAAGAATCATTATTCTAAGGGTTACTTCATATAATGAATATGAGAAAATCACAGATAAAGATACTGCAAAGTCTATCTCTGATTATCTTCAGATGACACGTGAAGGTAACACACAAGTAAAAGAAACAAAGGCTCTAGCCTTAATTCAAAAATGTGAAGCCTTCAAGATGGAAGACGATGAATCTGTGGAAACGATGTTTTCAAGATTTCAGACTCTTGTGGAAGGACTTAAGGTTCTGAATAAAGGTTACTCCATCGCAGATCATGCTAAAAATATTATCAGAAGTTTGTCTATAAAATAGAGACCAATGGTAAATGCTTTAAAATTGGAAAAGGATCTGAACAACACCTCTCTTGAGGAGCTGATTAGCTCTTTAAGAAGTCATGAAATAGAGCTGGAAAAAGATGAATCTCAGAAGAGGGTAAAATTAGTTTCTCTAAAGTCTACTTCTTGGAAAACCAAGGCTTATCGCGCTAAGGAAGAATCAGAAGAATCTGAATAAGATTCAGATAATGATGATGAACTCTCTCTGATATCGAGAAGAATAAGTAAAATTTGGAAGCAAAAACAAATCAAGTTCAGAGGTCAACGAAGGAAATATGGAAGAGGTGAATCCACTTCCAGTCAGAGGAATTCTTCTGGAAAAGAAGTTACTTGCTTTGAATGCAACGAGCCTGAACATTAAAAAAATGATTGTCCAAAGCTTAAGGAAGACAAGAAGCCTAAGAAGGCTTACAAAGCTAAGAAGGGTCTTATGGCAACATGGGATGATTTAGAATTAGAAGATGAATATTCTGATGAAGAGCATGCAAACATGGCATTCATGGTCAGGACCAGCAAGGGAGAAGCAGCTTCAGAAGACAAACTAACACTTAACTATGAGTCAGACTCTGATGATGACAAAGAGGTACTTTATTTATTATCTCGTTCTGAACATGAAATTTGTTTATTTGAATTAATGAAAAGATACCAACTTCTTCTAAGTAAACACAAAATCTTGAAAAAGAGATTTGTGGATACTTTTGAGAACACTACTATAGATGAGCAAAACATTTTTGACTTAAATGAAAAACTATTTGCTTTATAAAAATCAAACATTGCTCTGAAAAGTAAAGTGTCTAGATTTTAAGAAGATATAATCTCTACCACATCTATTACTGATGAAGTAATCAAATATGATAGAGCTTTTCAGCATTTCCTAGCTAAGAGCATAGATAGAAGCGAAATGGCTTCAATGATCTATGGTGTTATTAGAAATGGAAGCAGGGGCTTGGGGTATCCAGGACAATCAAAGAAAATTGATGAGACTCTGAATATCAAACCAAAACCTCTTTATGAATATTCCGTGCTTGGCGGCACAAAATTGAAATGTTCAGAACAAGAAGGTTCTGATACTACTATAGCACAAACACATACACATAAGGAAACATCTAAACCAAAGTGTCATGCACAAATTTCACATGATTATCCTGTTGCACATAAGTCCAAAGGTGTCAGAACCTCTGGAATTTCTAACAAGAAAGGACCCAGAAAATGGGTACCTAAGGATCAGATAATATATGTTGCACATGTTCTTGATGGCGCCACTGAAACACCAATCATGGTACCTAGACATTGGATGCTCGTGACACATGACGGGCGAAAGGCATATCTTCCAAGATTTGGAATTTAAGTCTGGAGGAGTTGTTGGTTTTGGAGGAAATCAGAAGGGAAAGATCATTGGTTCTGGAACAATTGGTAATGGTAAATTCCCCTCTATTAAGAATTTTATTTTAGTTGAGGGTCTGATGCATAACTTATTGACAATTAGTCAACTTAGTGACAATGGTTATGACGTTAATTTTAATCAAATGTCCAGTAAAGCTGTTAGTCAGAAGGATGACTCTGTTTTGTTCAATGGCAAGAGGAAGAACAATATTTATAAAATAAGATCATCAGATTTGAAAAATAAAAATGTAAAATGTCTTATGATTGTTCAAGAAGAGAAATGGGCCTGGCATCGACGTCTGGGTCATGTTAGATTGAGAAAGATTTCTCAACTAAATAAACTTGGATTATTTAGAGGCTTACCCAATCTGACGTATACTTCAGATGCCCTTTCCGAAGCTTGTCAGAAAGGCAAATTTTCAAAAACATCTTTCAAAGCTAAAAATATTGTTTCTACTTCTAGGACATTAAAACTTCTTCACATTGACTTATTTGGACTAGTGAAAACTACTTCTGTCAATGGTAAGAAATATGGACTTGTCATTGTTGATGATTATAGCAGATAGACATGGGTAAAATTCTTGAAACACAAGGATGAGTCATACTCTGTATTTGATTCCTTCTGTTCCCAAGTGCAAAATGAAAAAGATTACAAAATAGTCAGATTTCTACAATATTGTCTCTAAGTTTTGATAATAACAAATGAGTATATTTGTATAAACAATTTTTATACTCTAATGTTTGTTATTATTGAATACTTAGCAAACAGATTCTGCTTCTGATGGATGGCGTGGCCAAGACATTAGAAGAGAATTAGTTCTGCTTATGCGCTACACAAGTTCTGTTGAATAGTAGCAAGACACTTTAAAAGGCTATGAAGTGTAAGCTCTGATGTTTGTCTAAAGAAACTAGTCAGAAGATTTGAAGACAGAAGTTGCTGTTTAAGTCCAGATGCTGACGACTCATGCTTCTGAAGACAACGGATTCTAAAGAAACAGTCAAAAGATATTAAGGAAGAAGTGTCTACTCAAGTCCAGATTCTAAATACTCAAGTTTCTAAAGACCCAAGGTTATAAATATAAGAGTTCTAAAGACCAAGTGATAGAGACACTAAAGACATAAGTTCTAAAGATTCTAAAGACTTGAAGTTCTAAAGACCCAAGATTCTAAGAAAAGGTTCTCACAACCAAGTGTTGAAGACTCTGAAGATGCAATTCTGAAGACTTCGAAGACTTGAAGTTCTGATGACCTTGTGTTATGTTCTCGCTTCTAAACTCATGCTCGCAGAAGCCTATAAAATGCAGAAGGAAATGAGATAACATTAACATGGTACAAATAGTACATGGTACAATCAACATTTCATTCCACTACCATGAAAGGACGAACGCATTGCACGATCTTGTCCCCCACGTTATTGCTCAAGCTGTCAAATGTTTCTGGAAATCCCAAGAGTACCTTTCAATGGATATATTATTCTATTGGCTATATAAAGGCTTGAAGAATGAGAGAGAAATCTGCCAATCAACGAAATATCCATGCACAAAGCACTGTTCATAGCTTTCATATTTTTTAGTCATTGTTCTTAAAATAGTTTACATATTCAGCTTGTGTATAAGAAATACTCTTGTAAACAAAAGTTGTATTCAAACGCATAATTGATTTTTCCTTAAGGGACTGGTAGGTCTGTATCCTTAAGAAGTCTAGGACTTTTTTTTCTTAGAGGTTGTTAGTCACTTGCGGATAGCTTGTGCAGGATTTTCCTTAAGGGACCGGGTAGGTCTGTATCCTTAAGAAGTCTAGGACTTGTGTGTCTTAGAGGTTATTAGTCACTTGCGGGTAGCTTGTGCAAATTATAATCTGTTTGGTTATAGTGAATTAAGTCCTCGATTGAGTGAGGTGAAATCACCTTGGTGGGTGGACTAGACTAGCTTGATAACTTCAAGTGAACTAGTATAAACAAACCTTGTTCTTTACTTCTTGTTCTTACTTATTATTATTATAAAGAGTGAAGGAAAAAGTGTTTTAACTTAAAGGGGAATAATATTTTTATAGAAAAGTTTTTTGATTTAAAACCCAATTCAATCCCCCCCCCCCCCTTTCTTGTGTTTTTCACACCTTCAACCTTGTAGGGAGAAGTTGTTGCCACTTCATCATATGTGGTTAATAGGCATCCAACAAAAAAGGTGGAGGAAATTATGCCTTTAGAGAAGTGGACTAGAAATAAGCAATGTGTGAGTCATTTCAAGGTATTTGGTTCAGCTTGTTAAAAACATGTTCCAGATGCTAAGAGAAAGAAGTTAGATGATAGAAACAAACTAATGTTGTTGATTGGGTACCACAGTACATGTGCGTACAAACTTTATTATCCAGTCACTAATAAAATTGAAGTTAGCAGAGACGTCATTATGATGGAGTCATAAGCATGGAATTGTATCAAGTCTTAATCAAACTTTGGTGTAGTGTTAACACCCAAGATAACTTCTGAAGATAGTTTAGAATCTACAGATTCTAAAGATGAGTCAGAGTCAGAAGGAGACTCTGAAGACAAGTCAGAGTCAAAAGATGATTCTGAATCTAAAGGTGAATCTGATTCTGATCCTGATTTTGATGATGATCTAGAACTCAATGGTCAAGACTCTAGTGGTCATGCTTCTGAAGGTGGTGCTTCTGAAGGTGGTCCAACTTCTGAAGGAAATCCAGAAGGTGATATAGTTCCAGAATCAAAAGGATATTTTGAACAAGTCGAGAGGCCACAGAGAATCAGACAAATACCAAAGAGATTCACAAAAGTTTGACATGTTGCAAGATATTGAAGTTGAACCCACACTTTTTCCTTCATAGCTCCAGCACCCTATCCATTGGGCTGGTTGTTTCATTTTGATATAGAAGTGCATTGAATGATTCTTATATCAACGTATTGAATATTTCATTTATAATTCCAGTATATAAGAATCATCACCCTATCTATCCACTGGGCTGGTTGTTTCATATTAAACAAAAATTAATATAATATAAAAACTAACGTGGCATTAAAAATAATAATAAATTAATGAGTTAAATAAATTTTTGATCCACTAATTATCTCAAATTTCGTTTTTAGTCCCTCTAAAATTTTCCTTCAAAGAATGATACTCTTAAAAAAATTAAATTTTAACTTTTGGTCTCTCTTGCAATTTAGTGACAGTTTTTATTTTGCGACAGAATTAGAGACCATTCTTTGAAAGAAAATTTTAGAAGGACTAAAAAATAAAATTTGAGATAAGAGGGACCAAAAACTTATTTAACTCTAAATTAAAATAAAAAACCACTTGACCATCGAAGTCAATAAAAAAATAAAAAAGCCTTTTTGATGACAGGATGTGATGAAGGTAAAAAATTGAGAGAATCTTCAAATATCAGGAGAATTCATGAGGAAAAAATTTTTACGAGAAATTTTCAAAAAACACATATATGACCGAGGATAAATGACTATTAACCTTATATAAAATTATGAAATTAAATAAATATATAAACAAATATTTATTGATTAAAGCATAAATCTTAAATAGATACTCATTGAATCTTTTACATAAATACATTACTTGTATTTTAAGATATTTCAATAAATAACTATTTCTTACAACAATGGCAATTTTTACTCATCTTTAACATATATACATAGTTTGTTAATGCATCTATAATAATAAGTATTCATATTAAGATTAACAACCTTCGTGTGTGGACAATCTTCGTCAATTTTACATGGAATAATAGCAGCTGTGAAAAATAAAGAAAAATGTTTTAGTAAAACAAGATAAAAATTGTCTAAGAACTTCAAAATAAATAAAACAAAATATTTAAAGGGGGGATAATCTTACCGCTAGCCTTATTTGAAAGAAGGAGTAGGGAAATAACTAAAATCATAGCACAAACAAACTTAACAATTTTAACCATATCTTTTTCTCTTTTCATTTTACAAAATAGAGTATGATTTGATCCATTTATAATGTGTAAATTTAATGCAATACTAAAAACAATTAAATATTTGTAGTCTTAAAATACATAATATATTTTGTTTGTCCCTTTTGCACACTTAATACATGTCTCTTAAACCTATTTTGTAATGGGGATAACATAAAAACTATAATAATTTGATTCGTTATCTTTTTAAAGTAAGTTTCCATCCTTTGGTGATAGAAAAGCACCATGTTTATTTTTGAAAAAATGTTCAATCAAATTATCAATATGAATATTGTGAAAGAAAATTAACACAGAATAACAAGTTAAGACACAACGGAAATGATTTTTTTCAAATTTGTAACAATTTATAAATAGGAGTGTAATCGATTTGGTTTAAATTGGTTTTTGATCAAAAATTTATCCGAACTGATAATATTTTTATTGGTTTGATTGGTTCGATTTTCAGTGTTTTATAAAAATAGAACCAAATCAAATTAAGCAGTTTGATTCAATTTAATTTGGTTGATCGGTTTTCTAACAATTTTTTCTAAACATTATATTCATCGGTGAATTATTTACCATCATGTTTTTTTTATATATTTTATGTTATTATTATTTTTAAATAATGCATTTCATATAATATATTCTATATTATACATTTCAAATAACTTACAAATTATTCTTCATCTATATGAAGTATTAATATAATTTTCATACATCATGAAATAAGTTCATTATCGAATATAAAAGTTGACACTTAGCATAAAAAATGTTGGGAAGAGATTTGAAAGCTTAACAAATAAAAAAATAAAAACAAAACGTTTCAATACACATAAATTAACATGTTTTACACCACAAAAATTAACATCTTTTACACTTCAAACACACATCAAAACTATTTTGTAACAAGACTAGAAGAAAACTCGTTGAAGAAGAAACATAAAAGAGAATAAAAAGATGGAAATTGAAGAAGAGAACTTGAACACGAATAAGTCAACCATAATCTATAAAAATGACGGTGGCGAGAGAAACAGTGGTGGCGTACAATTAGAGCAGTAGTTTGGCGATAGCAAGTTTTTATGGCTTATGGTTTCTACTTTTTATTTTTGGAGTTTGATTTTGGCTACATATTCTGTTGAAAGAAAGGAAGTGTAAAAAAAGATGGAGAAGAGTTGGACCGATATAAAATTTGGATTTAATAATGAGTTAAATAAGATATTAAGTAGGTATTTATAGTTACCAGTTCGGTTCATCGGTTTGGTAGTTCCTAAAAACTAAAACCGAGAACTAAACCAAACCACCTCAATTTTAATTGGTTTGGTTTGGTTTTTGAACCGAACCAAAAACACTTAATTTTTTCGGTTTTGTTTGGTTTGAATCGTCATTTTAATTAATTTTTTCTGATTCACTTACACCCCTATTTATAAATATCCACAACAAATATATGACAACAAATAAAACAAATAAAAACACAAAAAATACCAATAATTTAATATAAAAAATCCTCAATGTGACAGTAAAAAACTATTGTTCGTCTTGATCGAAAAAATATTTACACTATAATTAAATAAATATGCAAGAGAGTCTTAATGTGATACACAAAATGGTAATAACAACCGCCAAACTACAAATAAAACTAACTTACAAATTATTGTACCCCAAAATTTTCCCTCCCATATTCTTCAAGATTTGCAAAGAGCATGCTTCAAAATCTCCCAAAAGTTGCACAGTCCAATGGCCTCCTAACAGTCAAAAACTAGGGTTTTGGTTCTGGCAAAGGAATTGAAGTTTTCAAGGGTCCAAACTAGTCCCACATGCTTATAAACATTGTCAAGCATCCATATGCCAAGTTTCAAGACTCACAGCACAAAATTGCACAGTCAGAAACCTTAATTGCCCAACAGTCAACTGTAGGGGCAAAATGGTGATTTGACAGTCAAAAGTCAAAATTTTTGGTCAACATCTTATTTTGAAGCCACAAACCTCATTTGATCAATTCTTGATCATGATTTTCAAGGCATGGCTCAAAAAATCTCAAGATGCAAAAGTTTCCATATTTGGACAGTTGAAAAAGTCAACTGTAACTTAATCAGGGCATAACTTCCACATGGTTTATCAGAAAAATTCCATCCAAAGCTCATTTTGAATAGAATTACATTTCCTACAACTCATCTTCACACTTCAAGTCCAAGCAATGCTCTCACAAAAAGTTATCAATCTCAACATTATAGGTCATTTTCAAAAGTCAACAAAAAGGCACTTTAAGTCAAAGACCATAACTTGAGATTGGTGAATCAAAATGACATGGGACCAAAGGCATTGGTTAGAGGACTTCAAGACCTTTCCAAAATGTCCAAGAACATGATCAAAGCTTAAAAATTGAGCAAGATATGCCTTGTGGAAGTTGGGAAAGTTTTGGGAATTTTGAAAAGTCAACTTTGCTTCAAATGCCTCAAAATTGCTAATGGGCCACATTTTCTTCCAAGAATCATCACCCAAAAGCTATGCACGACCCATTGACCCAAAGGGGAGTTATTTTCCTATTTTTAATTAATTAATTGAATGATTAATCTATTTAATTCATTTAATTATAATTAATTATAAGAAAAATACTAATCCATGCTTTTCAAATCTTTTTGTGCATAGAATTCACTCAAGATTTCGTGCACTATTCAATAAGGAAAGAATCAAGGTGATTGGCAATGATTGGCATCAAAAGGACATGAAAAAGATTGAAAAAGATTCATGAAAAATCAAATATTGAAACATTGATTGCAAAGGTTTTTGGACTTGTTTTGAAAACCTAAATCATTCCTCATATAAACAGAAACACAACCCTAATCATAAGGACAAGCATGCTGCGCTGAAAACCTAAAAACAAACTTGCATTTTTTCTTAAGAAACTCAAATCTGAAAACATAGATACAGTGTGTTTCAAGGCCTCAAAACGATTTCAGAAGCTTGCCAAGGTGATCAGGAATCTTTTCCAATTGAAACCAAGCTTCCACGCGCAGAGAAACGGTAGAACGCCATAGCCCTGTTCATGGAAACTTTCGTAATCGTATTTTGATTTATGTGCATGTTTCATACATTTTAATGCTTGTTTTACACTAACATGGACTCACTGAAGCTAATGGTGCCAATGAGTTGAACTAACGTGCCCTATACGAGAATCTGCCATGGAAATTTTCTAGGTTTTCATAAGCTTGAAATTGGGGACTTTTGCATATGGAAAAATTAGACAGCAAGACCTACACCATTGCATTCGTGACATTCCAACGATTCAAAACCACACCTCGCGCTCAATTTATATGAGCCCAGGGCCTAAACGCTATTTTTGTGTTCTTCACTTAGTGGGGGTTTAAAACCCCCGCTATCTATCTCATGTTTTCAGGTAAAACGAAGCAGCCATGAAGAAGATGCTGAGGTGTCCCAACCAGACTGGGCCATTTAAACATTCACGCATTTTTTTTAATGTTTACCAATAGCACTTATTCTCTCTCATATCAATCACGTTCCATTAATCTTACAAACAAACGTGCTTGGCTGGTTGGTTGATGCGTTGTCCTTCAAACACTGGGACCTGGGTTCGATCCCCAGGTCCCCCATATTTCCCTATAATTTTTGTCATAATGTGCTTCTGTGCAGCTTCCCTTCTAATGACTACCATGAAGCCCAACGCCTTGGCACGCCACATGGCTTCAGAGATCAATCTAATGGCCAGATCAGGCAGTCCACCATGGACACCAGTCAACACCTCCACACGCATCATTGAAAAGTCAAAAAAGGCCAAGAATCAGTGGGCCAAAATGCTTCTCATATACCTCCAATTTGGGTCAACACCCCCATCTGTTTGCATTTTCTTCTCTTCTTTTTTTTTTCTTTTCTTTCATTTATTTTAATTATATTAATTGTTTATTTAATTCCACAAATTAATTTTTTATAACATAAAAATACAAAAAATCAGAAACTATAAAAAATAAAAATATGTTCATTTATTTTTTTAATCAATATTTTGTAAATAAAATTCTAATAACTAATTAGTTTAATTTTAGGTTTAATTCTAATTTTTTTTAAATAAACTAAAAAATGTAGAAATTAGGGTTTTTATACTTTTATTCTTTTTTTCCTTTTTCACCATTATTAATTATTAATTATTTTTGTAAATAAATATGCCATTTAATTAATTAGGGTTAAATTAGGTTATAACTTAAACATTTTTTAATAAATTAAAAACCATTTAGAACTAGGGTTTTAATTAACTTTTAATTCCAATTAATTCTCTCATTAAATTCCATAAATACAAAAACTCAAAAAATAAGTTCTTTCTTTTATTTAATTTAATTAATTTAAGATTTCGAATTAATTTCTTTAAAAGGGTCCAACGCCCTCGCATTCTCGATTTTATTTCTTTTCGCACATTTACTTTTATTTCCTTTTTTAAATTTCATGTAATTGCCCCAAAGCTTTGTAATAGATAATTAGGATATTTACTTTCCGCATGTTATTTATTTCAAATCGGGTCTTGGTTTAATTTGGCGATGTAGACCCGCGCCTTTGTAATAGCGTAGGACTTTTATCTTCCCACACCTTTTAACTGCTAATAATCATATGAAAGAATGAATGCCAAAAATAAAATCAAAGCATAGATCACCAACGCATGACAAGACAAATATAACTGAAAATGACACACAATTCACACACCACTCCTAGGGTACGCCTCATTGTTGCCTTGCCCCTCAAAAAGTGGTCGTCGAGTATAAGACGTTTTAGTAAGTCCTCATGTCCATGAACATGGCATGGGGGTAGCTTCTAAGGTGTCCTACTATTGCTCTGGTGACCACACTGTTGCCTTGCCCCTCGAAACGTGGTCGTCGACTATAGGACGTCTTAGTGAGTCCTTATGTTCCATTGATCTAGTTGCCTCGAAACGGTTGCCTCGGAACAAGTTGCCTCGGAATAGTTGCCTCGGAATAAAAGATCAATGGCATAAGGGTAGCTCCTAAGGTATCTTACCGTTGCTCGGTGACTACACTATCCCTAAACTCGAATTGACCCAAACACCTCCAACGGTGGTGCTACCTACCTCTCAATGGTGGGATGACACTACCTCAAGGACATTTACACAGACTAATTCCTTAGGGTAGGTAGATGACTCGTAGATACTTGCTCTAATTCAAAACAAATATAAAAAAACTCCTTTTCACACCGACACTTTGCAAAAAAAAGCTTTCAAAAACAACTTTTCAAACACTCTTGAGGACTGATACAAGAGTCGATCTGAAACTTTCAAAGAAACTTTTTCAAACCCACTCTGAAAAGCAAACAAACATTTTGAAAACACAAGTGAGCAAGTATCTAAGAGCCCATGGATAACCATGGATAGAAAGGGTGCTAACACCTTCCCTTTCTATAAATCTACCTCCCGAACCGAGAACTAATCTCAATAAGGAATTTTTCTGTGCTTTTGTCCTTTCCATATTGGAGAAAATAAAAGACGGTGGTGACTCTTGCTTCTGCGACATTTCGCGAACCAGCGTTAAACAGTCAGTTCCAGATCCACCGATCACACAAATCAATAACAAAATATTAAAAAAAAACCTAAAACTACATTTAAGTGTGAAACGTATTTCTCTCCGCTCAACCTTTGTTTCAACTATCCAAATAGTAAAAGAGGTACAACCAAACAACTACTAAAAACTCTACGCTACCAATCCCAAGAATCTTTCCCCTGGCTTTCCTTGTTAGCCTAAGATCCATCCTTTAAAAAGCGATTGTTGTTACGGGACTTTGAAATAAGTCACTTACTTTTGGTGTAAGAGGGTATGGTCGTTCCCTTGGACCCTAACCTAACATAAAAGGTCGTGTGCCATCCCGCTTCTGCCAGAATCGAAGCCAATACCCTGAAGAGGTATAGAGGTCAACGATGGAAGATACCTAGAAAGCAGACGAGTACGGTTCATACGGTTATGCCGCATCTCCATCTCTAGGAGAAGCGGCTAGATCGATTCCTGTAAAAACTTAAAAATCGATCACTATAATATTTAGTGATTAATAAAATGACTACCATTTTTCGCTTGAAAAAATTCTAGTCATTAACTTATTAACTTTTAGTGATGTATTCAAATAATCGAAATTAACAATCAAATTTATGATGGAATTAATGACCGAAAATATTTGCTACGGTATTGAACCAATGCCATAGGTTGTTAAAGTACACGGATGCCCACTACAATGCATCATAATCATAATAATTGTTAATTTATTTTTTAATTTTATAGATATTATTATGCAATATACTTAAATTATTGGAATGTCATTTAAATTACATTTTTTTTAAAATTACTAATTTTGTGTTTATCAATGTTTTTATATAAATATATGTCTTATTTAATAAACAATAAAAATGTTAAACTTTAAACAAATAAATAAATATTTAATTGGAATTCAAATATTTCAAAAAAAAAATGGAGAGACAAATAATAACTTAATAAAGAAAAATAAATAAAATTATTAGTGACTGGAATTTCCATCTTTGAATTTTTTTAATAAATTAATTTTGAATATTAATGTTTTTTGATATTGAATATTGACAAAAAAATTAGTTATTAATTTAGTCATTAAAAGTAAATTTTTAAGTAGTGGATGTTGCCACTACTACAAAAAAAATATATTTTATTTTAGATGTAAAATGCATTTAATCATAATTATAGAAGCGGGGGTAACGAATAGTGTCATGAAAAACGGCCACTTTATCACTCGGTGTTTTAAAATTTGAGGGGTAAAATTATCTGTAGGGGGTCTAAACTTCAGCTTTTGTACTTTTTTTTCTTCAAAATCAAGGTATCATATATGTTAGTTTATCAATAAAATTCAAAGGTAAGATAAACTGTTTTTAAAAAAAGAAATTCATTATATTGTTTACAGAGAATATTAATACATTAATGTGTATATAAAATATTGTTTATATATAATAATAAAATAAAAATTAATTTTTCAATAAAGAGCATATGTTAGATCTTCTAATCATTGAATTTTGGAAAAGACCAAATATTGGGTGCGATTATATTCTCAATGACTTTTGCTTGCATTTGTTTTTTATATAAATAAAAAAAATGTTAGCTAAATAAATGATCTTCTGTTCAAATAAGTATTTAAGAACACAATCAACTAATTTTTTGCTCTTGCAATCTATCATAGAGTATTTTTCATGACAAATACTTTCACAAGAAAGAGAACAAGATAGTTTTAAACGCTTCATGATTAATTTTTATACGTAGAATGCTTTTATAAGAAAGTTTTTTTATGTTTCACGCAGATCATTAATTCTAGTGTCTTGAACATTGATATTCATTAAATGGATGACAAAGATTTGTTTAAGGACAATGAATCTTCTTAATAAATACATTTTACTATTCTTCAATTATGACAAAAATCGAGGTAAAAAAATATTTATCCTTCGATTTCAGTTGAAAAACGAAGTGAATAAACATTTTTTTTTATTTTTTATAAAAAGTATTACATTATTTACATATAATATTAAAATAAATTAATTACAACAAATTCAGATTTATTATTTTATTATTTTTCTTTTTTTATAGATCAATCAACTTTTGGAAAAAATAACCTAACGAAGATGATTGTACTTACTATATTTGATTGTATTTTTTTCTTTTATGATAAACATTTCGAGTTCAACCTATATTTGGATTGAATAATTTGGTGAGGGTTACTTTACCTAATAAATTCGATTTTCTTTTATTGCCTTTATTTATTTTTCCACCCTTATTTTTTTACATATCAAGACAGATGAAAACAAGTCATACAGAAAATATTTTTACTTTGTAATGACAATTTCTTTCATGTTTCTATTTATATTTTTTTTTTGAGAATTATGAGGTTAAAGTTCTAATAAAATAAATCTTTTATGAAATTTATATCATCCAAAATATAAGCTTTTTTGTGAAAATTTTAATTTCTTTTACCGTTTTGCCGACACATGCATATAATCTTCTTTTGAAGATACATATTTTTAAGATAGTGAGAATTCAAATTTTTTCATCTCCCACATTATGGATAAGCCTCAACTCCAAGAAGATGTTTGTAGACTTCAATTCTAGCTTTTTGCATACGGCTACTGGCTTAAGACTCACACTAGTTCCAAGATTGCATAGGGCACGCTTAAAACTCATATTCCCAATATCACATGGAATTGAGAAACTTTCTTACTTTAAAAGTTTTGGAAGTAGTTTTTTTTTTGGTTGGATTATTACACTACATTCCTTTATAAATGTTATTGTCTCATTGTCATCCATATAGTTTTTCCTTTTCTTCATCTAGAACCTCACTTATAGGTTTGGTTGGCTCACTCTCCTTAGTTTTATCCTTTTCATAAACGTCCTCTAGTTATTTTTCTCTCCTTAATGTGACAATATTTGTAACATTATACTTCCCGACTCAACAATTAACTCAAATAATTCAAATATAACATGTTACTCAAACAAAACCATCATTCAAAAGTGAACCAATTATTTTTCAATAAAACCTTTCAATACGCAGTGGAAATTTTTATAAAGTATTTGGCGTTTAAAGCCTCAACAACAATTTCAAAATTAAACATGATTCATCTCTAAAACAAATAAAAGATATGTAAGATAACATAAATAAATAACAATTTGTTCCTCTGGTGTTACATATCAGAGTGACTCCACTAAAAGACTCGACCGTTAAGCAACTAAAGAGGCACAACACCGTCCTCAACCACAAACTTCTATTCAAGTACCTGATTGTATGTACTCTAAAGGACCACATACGCCACAACACAAATATGGAATGAGAATACATTCAAATATTTAAAGGTGCATAAGCAATCAAATTAATTCACTATATACAGGATCCCATATAAAATAAATTATGCATCACAATTACAAACATCTATAACTCAGTCACAACACAAATATATGCATTTATTCATACAATGCAACTCACGACACATAAATGACTCATATGTATGTGGTATCGACCTCAACAATGGTTCCATCTGCCGAACCCATGAGCGTCACACCGAGATCCAAGCCCCACACCAAGCTTGGAACACTCACAAGTCCCCTCACCGAGACTTATAACATGCATCTTTCAACGACAACCGCAATATAAGGTGCATGAATGAATGAATACATCATCACAACAATTCAAAAACAATTAACGATAACACATCGAATCATATAATTCATGTCCAACAACTATAGAGTAGTTTCCATACAGAAACTACATATCTCAACTCAACATGTTATCATTATATGTATAACGATTCATCTCATAATTAAATCATCATTATCACAACAATTGCAACAATTCAGTAGCCGACACATAAGCAATTAGCTTAACCAACATAATAGGCATATAAATAGTACTTACACAATTCACTTATCACTATATTGTTATAGCTATGAGAATTCTCTTCCTAACACTTCAAACAACACGTCGATTGGATACACATTTAAAAAGTTATGAGTTAAAATGTCAAAAATTGTCATAGTTCAAAATAGAAATTTTTTCAAAAAAGATACAACGGCAACCAATTAACATAGGTGACAACCGATTGTCACCAAATGTAATTCTCCTCTGCCACCCAAAAATTGCATTTTTTAAGCATGTCAACCGATTGACATTTTAAGCAATCAGTTATTACAGTGAAATTTTCTCAAAATTTACAATAGTGCAATCGTTTGTCATCTGGAAAAATCAGTTGTTACTGTGTGTTTTTCTAAAAATCCAAGTTTTACTATTACGTCAGTACCATACCATACCCAATACATGCTTCTAATTTACTCCAATTCATTATTTATCGATACTATTATACCTAGTTTATTTTATGGTTCATAAACATATTAACCTCTTTCAAAAATTACTCAATTAGATTCACCATCTAGGGACAACTCAATTCACCATGACACTCAAGAATATAGCTCAACAACAACAACCACAAATTAATATAATTCCATGGTAAAATTCAATAACACATCACAATAATTGAATCAACACATGCAACAACACATTCATCATTATTTATCATCATCCATATTCATCAAATTCATCATAATCAAAGAAAATACAGAAGTCCTAATGGAGGCCAAGGGACACCTCCCTACCCTTTCATGATATAGAATCTATGGATGAATAATCTCCCTCCCTCTTACCTGATTATTCTAGCAAAGATGAAAGAATCCTTAAACTTTTCTCCTATTCCCTTCTTCTCCTTCCTCTTACCCTAGCCCTTCTTTTCTCTCTTCCAAGTTTTAACGTACTAAGAAAACTTGCCCTTTCCCCACTTCTCTCCTTTTTCTAATAATTATATTCTTCTTAATTATGTTTTTTCTTTTCTACTCCCAACTCATCTTCACAATTTACCAACTTACCCTTATTTTCTCCACACACTTTATTTTCCTTAACATTTTATTATTCTAACATATATTTGAAGGTACAGAAAACACAAGAAAGGGGAGTTTGAATTAGGTTTCAATTTTTAAAACTTTTTCAAGCTAATACAAATAACAATGAAACGTGAACAAAAATAAATAAATATAATTATTTTTATCCTGGTTCACTGTTAACGAAGCTACTCAAGTCTATCCACCAAGGTGATTTTGACTTATCAACAAGGACTTAATCCATTATAACCAAACTTATTACAAACCACAAAGACTACCTGTCAATGTCTTCTTGAGAAATTATGACTATACCCTAGTCTCTCAAGGAACAATCAACTCATAGGTTGAAATACAAAGTGTGTGTTTACAAAGATAATTCTAAGAAAGCATATTACACAAGTTGAAATACCAAGAGAAACACAAAAGTGTTCTTAGCAAGTTAACGATCAAAAGTTTCTTGCATTACAACTTTTCTTCACAAAATGAATTATTTACGTATGATTTCTTACAAGAGTCATTTCAGTGAAGTTCAGTTTTTTTTATTCTTCCAAGTCTTCTTTATATATCTAAAGAATTATTCGTTGGAAGGTAGAATTGGATTTCCATATTCCAACTGTATTTGTCCATAACAGTCAGTGAGAGAGTGGTAGACAACATCGTACCATAGTACCATCCTTGCACAACAAAAATAGTGTAGTGGAAACATTTTATCTTATACCATGTACTATTCACTCATATAAAAACCTTTTAATATTATCTTTTAATCTTTAGAGGCTTCAAAAAAATTGTTCGATGAAGCATGCTTAGAAGGATCAAAACATAAAGAGAATCTTCAGAATTTTGTCTTCAGAGTCTTAAGAACTTGTTCTTCCAGGACCTTGTCTTCAAAGCCTCAGAACTTGGTATTCATAATCACAAAACTTGGAAGCGTAAAAACATCAGAGCTTGAGAAGTCTTCAAAAGCTCTTCACATTAGAGTCACATTCAAAAGCTTTAGACTAACATTCATAAGAATCGTTGCTTAAAAGCATTCTAGAACTTGACTTGATCTTTGTAACACATATGTGTGTCTCTTTAGAGTCAGAGTGTGTTGATTCTAGAAACTGATGACGTCACACACCATTCTTATAGAGTCAGAACCTGTTAGAAAAATCTACACATTATATAAAACCATTAGGATACAAAATTATTCTCTAAGAAACAATGTATTGTTATCATCAAAATTAAAGGCCATGTGCAAAACCAAATCTTGTTCTTACAATCTCCCTTTTTTGATGATGACAAAATCATGTATCTTGATGAACAATTTTTATAGGTTTAATCACATAAACACAATTAAGAGTTAGCTATAAAGCTCCCCCTGAGTTATATATTCTCAAAACTTATATCAGCTTGTTTAGAGTCTCTCCCTGAGTTCAAGACTTAGGGAATACTTTTGAAATATAAAACAATCTAATCAACATGAAAGGAATACTTCACTAATTAGAATACTCATTAGAGTCTGTTTGTAATGTCTGGTTGAGAACACCATCAAAGTCTAGATGAATTTCCTGGTTCTTTATCGGTCTTACTAGAAAATCATGACTGATTATCACATATCATGGCTTGCTATCAGAACTCAATGAACTTTCAGAATCTCGTTTAAAAATCAGAACTTAGTTTTTATGGAATATCAGAACCTTGGTTGAACCTAGTATTAGAGTCTAGTCGGATTTCCTTTAAGTAAAGGTATGTGTACATGTTAAAATCCTTAGGTCAACATGTAAGTTGGATAACAAGGTCGGCTTTAGGGTAGTCGTTCCCGGTGTGCCTTAATAGAGGAAGAAACTATACTAAATCCTTCCAGAAGGGATGCCGATCGGAGGACATTATGACCAAGTCAACATGATCATTAATATATTGGGTCGAATGATCGGGATATCAGGTCATTCTGACGATTATAGTTATCCTAAGAGACACTGCTATGTTACTTGAGGCGTTATGCCTTATGATAACAATGACGCCAGTTAAAGCCCATCATTTTTTGGGGAAGGCAAAAAAGTTCCCCTTAAATGAGGTCAGGTTATTATAAGGTTGGTATAAAAGGGGAATTCTCTCCACGAAGAAGGGGAAGATCAATAAATATCCAATACACAGGACAAACATCATTCGCAAACACCATATTCAGTTACGACCTTGCCATATTTTCTTTCAGAAGGTCATCCAAAAGTGTTTAACAAGAAAATTTTGCGCCCACCGTGGGGATCACCTACCAGTGAAGATCCTCCAAACATGGCACAACTATTGGTCATGGTGGAGTCCCTCCGCCAGCAAAATGAAAACTTGTAGGATGGTGTCCTGACACTCCAAACTCAAAGTGTACATGATGGGGATAAAAAAGAAGAATTACTGGATCTTCATCCATTATTTGAAATCTTATGGGAGGAACTTGTGCCGAAGAACTTCAATCCACCACCGTTGGCATCATTTGATGGTAAAAGCGATCCTCGAGAGCATATCACTTCCACCAATAACCAAATGGCCTTTTTTGGAGCATTCAACTCTCTCAAATGCAAAGTTATGGTCGAGACGTTTAAAGACTTTGCATTACGCTGGTACACGAGGTTACCGAGATTCTCTATCATCGGAAAGATCTGACCCAAAAGATGGTGCAATACTTCGCAGCCAACAAACATGGAGAAATTGTCATATCCTAAATTTTCCCTATCAATTTCGACAGTCATGTTATTATTATGTTTCTAAATCTTTAATCATTTTGTTCAATTTGCTTTTGAAAATTATTTTATGACGGGTTTAAAATCAATAGAGAGGTGTATTATCTTAAATGGACCATCAAAATATGATGGCCCATTAAGACAACTTTTTGGCCCGGTTAAATAATAAGAAAAAGTTGTGCCTTTTTGTCATAATGGGCTATGGCTGCATTTTTAATGACCCATTAAATTTTTTTTAGAAAAACCCACAATTCTTTTTATTATTATTATTATTATTATTATTATTATTATTATTATTATTATTATTATTATTATTATTATTATTATTATTATTATTATTATTATTATTATTATTATTATTATTATTATTTATCTTGATCAATATCTGATTATGATAATTTTTCTATTATAATTTAACAATTTTATTAATGTTATTATTAAAAAAGAACATTTTATTAATTAATATCATAATTATTATTTTATCGAAATTATTATTAACTATTATTATTATGATAATTATTATTAATTTTTAACATATGTTATTATTAATATTATTATTATTTTCTATTATTATTTTATTTTTATTTTGTGAAACCTTTGACTTTGTCAAAATTAGGGGAGAGAACCCTAATCCCTAACCCGCCGTTTGCCCATTATTCACCATCGTTCGCCCCAACCCTAATCCATCGTCATCTTCATCTTGCCCAGAAGACCCAATCCCACAAATAAAAAAGAAATGCATACAGAATCAAATCAAATCTCAAATTTAATCAAAACTAAATCAAATCAAGAATGTAACATAATTAAATCAGAAGTTAACAAAAACAATCATAAAAACAGATCTTACAACGAATCAAATTACAAATTGTATCAAATTATAATCTAAATCTAAATCAAATCTAACCTAATGTATAACAAAATTCCTAATCTTCTATCAATCTCTAACTTATAACGCCAAATCAAAGAAAAAATTCCTAATTGATTAATCCTAAAACACTATATAAAGAAACTCTAGAATCTAAAGAAGGGACGGAATTTCTTACAGAGGAAGAAGAGAGATCTGGGTTTTAATTTCTGAAACCATAGACCTGATAGTCGCCGACGTCGCCTTCAAGCCTTTGATCTTTATCTGTCGCACCTCCGTCAACCACCTCATACTTGCGAATTAAAAGAAGAAAGTGAGATCAGCGAAAAAATCAAGCATCAGAACGAACGAAAAAAATAATATCAAAGTTAATCTCAAAACTTAGCTTAGGGTTTCTAATGTTGATTTTTATTGCGATTTGTGAGTTTAGGGTTAGCTACTATTTCTAAGTGCAATCGATTTTCATGTTTGTGCAATCGATTGCTCTCTATCAAATTTTGCTACTGTTTTAAAGTGCAATCGATTTGCACACATGTGCAATTGATTAATCACTGAAAACATTTGAATTTTTTAGCTGTTAAAACCCGTGCAATCAATTTACACAAGGGTGCAATCGATTGCATGCTGAAAGTTTTTGGAAATCAGCAGCTTTGAACATACCTTTTCATAACACTATTTCATGGAAAGTTTTCATTGAAACTTGGCAATTGTCCATGATTAATTTGCAGAAATTTATGATGTTTCAAATAGGTGTTATGTACATATAAATACTGAATTTTTAAAATCATTTGGTACCTCTTCCAATAAGTAGTTTCTGAATTTTAAAATACCAAAACTCAAGCTTTCTCTTCACTTTCATACACAAAGTTTTTCTGCACATTTTCATATATTATTAAACAGAAAACTTTGAGCATTATATAGTCTTGAGTCATTGTATATTGTTGTTATTGGAAGAGAAGATCAACTCATTGATAAAATCGCTCAAAGTGATTATTGCACTATAAACTCTATCAATCAAATATTGCTATACACTTTCTTATTTTTCAGGATTGTTGAAACTAAGTTCAAGTGGTTTTGCAATCTTGTTTTTCCAGGGTTGTTGGATACAAGTAAGGTCACTTTGAGAGGATTGTTCTCATTGTTTACATAGTGAAAATCCAAGAGGATTGTTCTTGGTCCAAGAGGATTATTCTTGGTCCAAGAGGATTGTTCTTGGTTTTGGTAGTTCTTGTTTAAGTTTGCCAACTATAAGGAAATCTCTTTCATGTTGAAAGGGGACTAGAGTACTCTCGGAATGTGAGGGGAACCTGGATATATCGCTTGTGTCTCTTTTTTCCCTGCATTTTACTCTTTCATAAACTCACCATAAACCAGAAAAATAATATCCATCATCACTAAAACCAGAAAAATTTTAAAGTACCTAATTCACCCCCCTCTTAGGCGCACTTCGTACTTACAATTGGCATCAGAGCAGGTTATAGGTAACCTGTTCCTAAAAGATCCAGAATGGCTTCCGCAAATTAAAATCCCATTTTCAGAGATGGTGGTAGTAATAACAAGCCTCCTCTATTTTGTGGTGAATATTTTGACTTCTGGAAAATACGCATGAAGGCACATCTAGAAGCACAAGGAGAAGAAATATGAGATACCTTGGTACAAACTCATGAAGGAACTGTTGAATTTAAAAGATCAAGACTAAATACTTTGAGTCAAGAATACAAGTTATTTCAAATGTAGCCCGGAGAAACAATCATTGACTTGCAAAAGAGATTCGTGCACTTGACAAATCATATAAGTGTTCTTGGTAAGACTTTGAAGAATGATGAACTAAATCTGAAAGTACTTAGATCCTTAACTAGGGAATGGCAACCAAAGGTAACGGAAATTTCAGAAAAGAAAAGTCTCTCTTTAATGACTTCCGCAATATTGTTTGGAAAACTTCAAGAATATGAAACGGAACTCAAAATACTTGAAAAAAATAAAAATCAAGAGAAGAAATCCAAGAATATTGCCTTAAAGATTGATTCCAAGGAAGTTGAAAAGGAAGACAATCCGGAAGAAGATGAAAATTTCATGCTTCTTGTTAAAAGGCTTGGTAATTTTTTTTGGTAGAAATGACAAATCCCTTTCTCATGCAAAAAGAAAGAAAGAATTTAAGAAAAGGGAAGCTTCCACATCAACACAAGAAGTCACATGTTATGAATGCAGTAAGCAAGGTCATATCAAGCCGGATTATCCAAAACTCTCCAAGAAAGGTGGGTACAAAGGTAAAAAGGAATTTAAGAACAAAAAGGCCTATGTTGCATGGGAGGATAATGAAATAAGTTCTTCATCCGATTCCGATAGTGATGAAAGTGCAAATCTAGCATTGATGGCCTCACACCATTCCGATAATGAAGATGATGAGGTTAGTAATGAATGTTCTCTTTTTGATAGTGATACACAAGGTGCTATAGTTGAACTATTAAATGAATGCAAAATTCTGTATAAAACTATTTCATCTCAAAAGAAACAAATTTCATCTTTAGAAGAAAAATGTGAAACTATGGAAAAATATTTCAAAGAAGAAAAACAAAAATTAAGTGATGAACAAAAACATAATTTTGTATGCAAAAATTATGAGTCACTCTCTTTCCAAATTGTTCAATTAAAAAGAGTTATTAAAAGATATGAAAAAGGTCAAATTGGATTGGAAGGTGTTCTTATCCAACAAAGATATTCCAATGATAAAAGTGGACTTGGATATTCAAAGTTTTCAAAACCAAGTTCTAATAAAACTATCTTTGTTAAGGCTAGTGATCAATCATCCAAAGAGAAAGTGAACAAACCTAAAGTGGTTCATCATTATCCTAAAAATAAAACATTTCCTAAGAAGAAATCTTACCTTTCTAGATATAGAAGTAAATTTGAACCTACTTATTTTTATTGTGGTATTAAATGCCACACACCTAAAGCTTACTATGTTAGAAACTTTAGTGTGGCAAGTGGGTATTATGTGTGGATAAAGAAAGGTACTAATTATGAAGGACCCAAAGCAACTTGGGTACCTAATAAAACCTAATTTGTTTTGTAGGTATGTGTGATACGGTGGGAGAACTGACTATGAGTTTTGCGTTTTGTATTCGCAAATGTTTCGGTTGAGCAAGAGTCGCCACCGACTTTTTATTTTATCCTAAGGAAAGGTTTAAAAAGCACAGCAAAAACCTTTGAGATTTTTCTTGGGTTCGGGGAGTAGATTATAGAAGGGGAAGGTATTAGCACCCCTTCTATCCATGGTTATCCATGGGCTCTTAGGTACTTGCTTAGATCACTTGCCTTTTTCAATTGTTTGAAATGGTGTTTGTGTGTGTGGGTTTGAAAATGTTTTAAAAAGAAGCCAATGTGGTGGCAACCTTTGTAATGATCCATGTTGGGATGTATACAAAGGTGTATGTCTTTTGAAAAGGTTTTCATTTTGTTTTTGAAAGTTTGTTTTGAAAGTGTTGTGAGGTGTGAAAAAACAGGCAAGTGTTTTTATTTTGCAAGTTTGATAAGTACTCAAGAGCGATCTACCCTAAAGTTCTCAAAGGTTTTTGTTATGTTTTTAACCCTTTTAACAAGTTTGTTCCACCATTGTATTTGGTGGACAATCTTGTGTTAGGATGTGAGAGGGACAGGCGCGGGTCATCGTTTAGACCATAATTGCAATGGTGCCAAGTATCTTTGGGCATTTTCCTTGAGGGATTTGATCATTTTTTAGGCAACTTTCGAAAGCGTCATCGAGGGACTATGATCATTTGAATTGTTTTTGTTTTGCCCAAAGAGTCCTAACATGCAATATGGCCCAATTTTGAGAGGCAACAAGTGGATAAAACCCTAGGGGTGTTAGTGTGCAAGTGTGTTTTATTGCATACAAGAGTTTTTTCTTCTTCTTTGAATTAGGTTTTTCTATCTCATTGATTTTATCTTGTCATACACGTCCTAATTACTAGCAATAAGAAGCGGAAATGTAAAATCCTACGCTATTACAATAGTTAGGGGAGGGGGATACACATTTGTACATGGGGGGTTCAACGAGAAAAATAGACAAAAAAGAAAATAGCGGAAAACAAGATATATATAGAGAGAGAGAGGGAGCCCGCACGCTGTTGGGAGGCCATCAGAAGTTCTGACCCAGATTCGCTGTCAGATGATCAACCTGTTGGTGAAACTGGATGAGTCAGAACTTCTGACTCTAGAACCTGCAAAACAGAACTTGGTTAGTGGGGAAACCAGAAGTTCTGATTTCCCTGCGCAGCAAGACAGAAGTTTGTTAGTGGAGAACCCAGAAGTTCAGATTCTGCTGAAAAGGCAATAACTCTCAGAGGTTCCGATGTCATTGACAGCAAAACAGGCTTCAGATGTGCTAACGTCAAAGTCAGCACTTGGCTTTTTCCTGCACTAACCAGAACATCTGCAATCCTGTTGTTACTCCACAAAACAGAAAACATATTTGGAACAGATCCAGCAAAATAGCAAAATATCTCAGAGGTCAGAATCACCAAGGTCACGGGCAAGTCCTAAACTGGCTCAGAACGTTCTGAGGTATGAGAGGCCTCAGAACATAAACAGCAATAACATGAATATTTACATTATGTTACTTGAATATGCACAGCTGACGATGCTTAACAGTGTGGTGAGGGTCAGCAGGTGCTTACCTGACTTTCTGGAAAATGGTGGGTGAAAGTTAGCTTTTGGTTCTGGTGGTGTTCTGGACAGATTTGGAAAAGGGGAAGTGAAGGTGTATACTTGTATAGGGTCAGAAGTTTGGAAAGAACGTTTTTGGTTTACAGAAAAGAGCTGGATGTTTGATGAAGTTGAAGGTAAGAAACTTAAAGCTATGAAACAAAGCTGGAAATTTTGACAGAGTTTCAGGATGCTGTGTTGCTTAGGAGTTTCGTTTCTCTCTTAGCAATTTTTCTGTTTCTTTTCTTGAACGTCTTTTGCAGTGGTGAAAGCTCTCTATTTATAGGCAAAGTTCTTGTGGATGCCTTGAACATTTAAGGCGCCAACAGAGTTTGAACTTTGTTCTTTGACAGAAATTCCTGGGAAGTTGTGATAACAGCTATTTTTCAGCCTAAGTAGCAGCAGCAGGCGTAGATTGGGGGAAGTGACCTCTGAAATGGGCGGTGGCGTGAAGACCCATGCCAGAATCTGTGCAAAAGCATTTTCCAAGCCACACGTGAATGCTCAGGAGTGGTTGGAAGCATTAATGGGCATTAAATGGTGACAAGACCTGTCAATACCAACATTCTGGTTGTTGAATCAGCAACGTAAACCCTGCTCTGGCCTTGGCTACCTGTTGTCTTAGCAAGCTCTGGAGATTCTCCTGGTTTTCTGGTACGTTCCTTGGATCTACTTCTGGACAATCTGGACTTAGAGATTCTGTATCAATGTGACACCTATCCCTCTGACCTTTCATCTTCTGACTTCAACCTGTTCTGAAGGAGACTTTATACTTTCATGTTTCTCTTGCATTCCTTTAGCAAGTTCTGACTGAGCTTGTGTAACTGCTGAAGGGGCATGTTCTGTTTGAGGCTTACACTCTGAACCACGTTTACAACTTCTGATTGAACTGATGTAGCTGCTGAAGAGCCAACTTCTGACCATGCTGAGCCAAGCTTGCAACTTCTGACCGCCTTCATCTGGAATGGGTCCAGAAGTTCTGAAGCGCTGATTTTTCTAAAAACACTTATTTTAAAGAAAACATTCTAAGCACTTAGAATTTGATTTTCCTCAAGATGAAAGCGTTGTTTCTGGAGTTTGTGAGATCATCTTGCTCTTGTAAGTGACTTGCTTAGGCAAAAGGATAACTCAGGACTTGGATTTGTTTCAGGGGACTTTGAAAAATCTAGGATGGTTTTCCTGAAGAAAGGGAGGGCAAATTTTGGGGTACAACAGTTGCCCCTGTTCAATCTTCTTGAACCTGAAGAGTTAGATTGGCGAGTTTGCCTTTCGCGACTCGAAGGTAAAAGGAGATTGGACACCAGAGTGCCCGAAAATTTGCACTCGCTTAGTAGAGTATCAGCAATGTGATGGCGGGAATGGGCTTACAGATGCCATTTGGAGAGGCGGTAGATAGGGAGATGGGCTTATAGATGCCATCTGGAGACGTGACAGAACCTTGTCGGGAATGGGCTTACAGATGCCATTTGGAAGTGTCGATCGCATAAGAGATTCCTTAGCGAGAAATTTGTATATTTGAGAAAGACGGATGTTTTCCTGGCTTGTTACAGGTGTTTGATCTTCAATCTCCTTATGCAGATGTGCCCTGGCTAGATACAGGTATCGGATCCACAATCGGTTGCTCACAGATGTGCCCTGGCTGGATACAGGAGTTGAATCTGGAAATAGTCGTTAATAGATGTGCCCTGGCTGGATACAGGAATCGAATCTTCGGACTCTTCAGACGTGCCCTGGCTAGATACAGGAATCGAATCTGGAAATGTGGTCCACAGATATGCCCTGGCTGGATACAGGAATCGAATCTTCGAACTCTTCAGACGTGCCCTGGCTAGATACAGGAATCGAGTCTGGAAACGTTGTAGTTGATAGATGTGCCCTGGCTAGATACAGGAATCGAATCTGGAAATGTGGTCCACAGATATGCCCTGGCTGGATACAGGAATCGAATCTTCGAACTCTTCAGACGTGCCCTGGCTAGATACAGGAATCGAGTCTGGAAACTGATCACTCTCAGATATGCCCTGGCTAGATACAGGTATCGAATCCGGAATTTGTGACAGTTGAAGGTAGCTGTTTTTGGGATCGTCTTTTTCCCTGAAAAGGCAAAAACATAAGTTGTACGCCATGTCATGATGCATGATGTCACGATGTTCAACATGAGATAGTGTTGTATGCACTTTATCATGTATGTAAGCAAGATGTATGAAAGTGTGAAATGCTTATGAATGTATCTTCGTCTTAGGAAAATAGATCTTTGACAATTGGCTGGGGAGTTGCCCTGTGGCCGAGATACTTTGCTGAAGTTTTGATGAGAGCTTCGCTGAGGGTTTCGATGATGGACTCCACTGGGGATAACAAAGATAAAATCTGCTGGGGATACCAAAGATAAAATCTGCTGGGGATTTGAAAGATAAACTCCGCTGGGGATTGAAAGATAAACTCCGCTGGGGATCGAAAGAACTTTGTTGGGGGCGATCTTCCGTGGCAATTAGCTGAGGATAACCCAGTTATAAGCCCTTGTGAGGAATAACCCTGGATAAAGTTAGGGAGAGACGTCCGTATTCTGCAGGAGATAATCTTCCAGAATCTACTGGGGATAAGCTTTAAGACCTGTTGGGGACAAGAATCCCACTTTCCTGGGGAAACTTTTGGAATTGTGCTGGTAAATGGTTCTACTGGGGTGTCCGTATTTCGCCGGGTAACAAACTTAGATCAAGACTGCCGGGGATGCTTGCTGACGAATGCCTATACTCCGCTGGGGAATGTGGTGCCTTTTTCAGGATTGATAGGGAACCAACTCTGCTTGGGGAAAGTATTGCCGAATCTTGTCTTACTCTGCGGGGAGTTGAGATGATTTAGTCGCATTCTTCAGTCGAATCTACCTTGGTACTTTGGCGGACAAAGCAACCCGACTGCATCAGACAACTTTACATTGCCCTGTGTCCGATGTCACCTGTAATTGATCTTTTGTCTCATACGCGAATATTTATGAATCAGCAATTTTAATGTCAAATGCATATATCGAAAACGAACATTGGACGTTCTTCGCAAGACAAAACAGAAAAAAAGAAAACAATGGTAATTTGTATGGACAAGTGAATTTGTATTGATTTGAACTTTGCCTGTGAATAGGCGTTTTTATACAAGAGGCTGACATCCTAGTAAGAGGACGCCGCCAAATAACATAGAATTTTGAAAAGGAAATAAAACAGCTATGTGAACGATCCCACTGGGTTCCAACTCTGCTATTGCCTTTATGTCTTCGAACGTCTCATCGCTTTGCTACCTAGTTGAAGATGAAGCTGATTGGTCGATGCCGAAGTCTGAGCCAGGTAGTGGATACTGAATTCTGGATGCGATGTGATCCAATGAGACATAGTGTTACGCTCCATCCCTAACTTTTGCCTGGACCGCCCTTTCAGGTTTTCAGTCCACCGGGATACCCATTTTTGCCCAAGCCGCCTTTTCAGGTTTTCGACTTGCCGGGTGTACAGATTTTTTTCATTTCATCCCTTATTTTTGCCCGAACCCTTTTGGTTCGCCGGGAAGCCCTTATTTTTGCCTAGGTATGTCAACCTAGCGGGTCTTTTATTTATGCGTAGTATTTTTTCACTATGTCTGCATTGGCGGGGTGAGGAAGGTCGTCACCATCCATGGTGGTTAGGATCATGGCTCCTCCTGAGAACACTCGTTTAACCACAAATGGCCCTTCGTAAGTAGGGGTCCATTTGCCCCGGGGATCACTTTGAGGAAGGATGATGCGTTTGATTACCAGGTCCCCAACTTGATACTCTTGCGGTCTGACTTTCTTGTTAAATGCCCTGATCATCCGTTTTTGATACGTTTGACCATGACAGATAGCAGTGAGCCTCTTTTCGTCAATCAGATTTAATTGATCAAGTCGAGTCTGGATCCAATCATCTTCATTCAAGTCTGCATCCTTCATTATCCGGAGAGAGGGTATCTGGATTTCAATTGGCAAGACGGCCTCCATGCCATAGACCAAGGAGAAGGGATTTGCCCCGGTTGACGTTCAGGCTGAGGTGCGGTACCCATGAAGAGCGAATGGTAACATCTCGTGCCAATCTTTATAGGTCACTGTCATCTTCTGCACAATTTTCTTGATATTTTTATTGGCTGCCTCTACAGCCCCATTCATCTTCGGCCGGTAGGGAGAAGAATTGTGGTGCTGTATTTTGAATTGTTCACAGAGTTCAGTGATCATTTTGTTATTGAGATTGGTACCGTTGTCCGTAATGATTCTTTCCGGGACACCGTACCGACAGATCAGATTATGCCGGATGAAACGTGCCACGACGCTCTTGGTTACTGTGGCATAGGACGCTGCCTCAACCCATTTCGTGAAGTAATCGATTGCCACCAAGATGAAGCGATGCCCATTGGATGCCGTAGGTTTGATCTCACCGATCATGTCTATGCCCCACATTGCAAACGGACAAGGTGCAGTTAGAACATTCAAAGGAACCGGAGGGATATGCACCTTGTCAGCATAGATCTGGCATTTATGACAAGTTCGGGAATGTTGGTAACAATCGGCTTCCATTGTGGACCAGAAATATCCTGCCCGAAGGATTTTCTTAGCCATGGTGTGTCCACTGGAATGTGTTCCAAACGTGCCTTCATGTAATTCCATCATAATTTTCTCTGCTTCAGCTTTATCCACACAACGTAGCAGAGTCGAATCATGATTCCGTTTGTAGAGAATGCCGTTGCTGAGGAAGAATTTTGCCGCAAACCACCTCATGAACTTCTTATCATTGACAGATGCACCTTCAGGGTATTCCTGAGCTTCCAAGTACCTCTTCACCTCATGATACCAGGGTTTTTCAATCACCTTCTCAGCTTCTAACTCACAGCAGTATGCCGGTTCATCCAACTTCCAGATAATGATCCGGGGAGCCTCATTGTCCCATTTAACTTTGAACATTGAAGACATCGTAGCTAGTGCGTCCGCCAGCTGATTCTCCTCTCTAGGGAAGTGCTCAAAAGTTATTTCTTCAAAGTGGGGGAGCAAGGTTGACACATACTCCTTGTAAGGGATAAGATTCGAGTGTTTCGTATCCCACTCGCCTTTGATCTGATTGATTACGAGAGCGGAATCTCCGAAGACACTTAGAAATTTGATCCTCAAGTCGATTGCAGCTTGTAAACCCATGATACATGCCTCATATTCTGCCATGTTGTTGGTGCAGTTGAAACATAATCGGGCGGTGAGTGGAGTATGAGTTCCTTTGGGAGATATGATTACAGCGCCGACGCCGTTACCCAAAGCATTGGAGGCTCCATCAAAGTGCATAGACCATCGGGATCCCTCCTCAGGTCCTTCATCCGATCCAGGTACTTCATAGTCATTTACCAACATGATGTCTTCGTCCGGAAAATCAAAGTTCAATGATTGGTAATCGTCCACAGGTTGATGTGCCAAGTGATCCGCCAGTACACTTCCTTTAATCGCTTTCTGAGTTGTATACTGGATATCATATTCTGTTAAGATCATTTGCCATCTCGCTATTCTTCCAGACAGAGCGGGCTTTTCAAATATGTACTTGATGGGATCCATCTTTGAAATCAATAAAGTAGTGTGAGTCAGCATATACTGTCTCAGCCGGCGAGCAGCCCATACAAGAGCGCAGCAAGTTTTCTCAAGCGGTGAGTAACGAGACTCACAGTCGGTAAACTTTTTGCTCAAGTAATAAATAGCGTGCTCTTTTCGGCCAGACTCGTCATGCTGTCCCAGCACACACCCCATTGAATTGTCAAGTACTGTCAGGTATAGTATCAGAGGTCTTCCTTCCATCGGTGGCATAAGAATGGGTGGCTCTTGGAGATATTCCTTTATTCTTTCAAAGGCGGCCTGACATTCGTCATTCCAGCGTACTACTTGATCTTTCTTCAGCAGCTTGAAGATTGGCTCACAGGTAGCAGTCAGATGCGAGATGAATCGGGCAATGTAATTCAGTCGTCCTAGGAAGCCTCTGACTTCTTTCTCTGTTTTTGGAGTCGGCATCTCTTGTATGGCTTTTACCTTGGCAGGGTCCACCTGAATACCTTTATCACTTACAATGAAACCCAGCAATTTCCTGGATCTTACCCCAAAGGTGCATTTGTTGGGATTCAATCTCAGCTTGTACAACTTGAGTCGGTCAAATAACTTCCTCAGATGGTCAAGGTGCTCCTCCTCAGTTTGAGACCTTGCGATCATGTCATCAACGTATACCTCAATCTCATGATGGATCATATCATGAAATAAAGCAACCATGGCACGCTGATAGGTTGCCCCAGCATTTTTCAATCCGAATGGCATGACCTTATAACAGAAGGTGCCCCACTGAGTCACAAATGTAGTTTTCTCTATATCCTCTGGAGCCATCTTGATCTGATTATACCCTGAAAAACCATCCATGAAGGAGAACACCTTGTGTTGAGCTGTATTGTCAACAAGGACATCAATGTGAGGTAGGGGGAAGTCATCCTTGGGGCTGGCCCTGTTCAGATCCCTGTAGTCGACACACATTCTGACTTTACCGTCCTTCTTCGGTACTGGCACTACATTGGCAACCCACTGAGGGTATGAAGTCACTGCAAGGAATCCGGCATCAAACTGTTTCATAACCTCGGCCTTGATCTTTTCGGATATCTCTGGACGCATCCGTCGGACTTTTTGCTTTACCGGAGGGCAATCTTCCTTGGTTGGCAGGTGGTGAACTACAATGTCGGCATCCAAACCAGGCATATCTTCATAGGACCAAGCAAAAATTTCCATGTAATCTTGTAACATCTGGATCAATCGTTGCTTCACGCTAAGCTCTAGATTGGCACCAATCTTGACCTCTTTCCTATCTGTCTCAGTACCCAAGTTAATTGTTTCCACAGGCTCTTCATGTGGCTGAATAGCCCTCTCTTCCTGGAGCAGCAGTCTTGCGAGTTCACCAGGCACTTCGCAATCATCTTCACCTTCGTCCTCGGCCAAGTTGATCGGATTTTAGAAGTCATAACTGGCGGTAGCAGAGCTGTTACCAGTGAGATCCAGAGTGGATTGAAACCTGTATAAGTGAGTGTGTGTAAATATAGCTGTTTTGCAGTATATATAACACAGAAAGGAAAAGAGCGCAAGATTTGAAATGCAACAAACGTCCAATGTTTTGATTGATGATATATGAAAATGTCATACAAAAAGCCCTCACAAATGGAGCTACGATGCCCCGGGTAGGACACCGAGCCAACAAAGTTTCATATTGTTTGTTAAAAATTGGAAATCAAAAGAAATCAATTACTGCGTGACAAATGTGATAGGGGTAAAATCCTTTGCCGTCCAGTTGCTTGGTCCGTCGCTGGTGGTCGGGTAGATCCAACTGTCAAGCTCTGCTTCCTCTACATCCTTCTCGATAGCATTCACCCTTGAGCTGGAGATAAACACCGGAGCCTTTCTGATCTTCTCTTTGCGCACAACCCTCTGAGCCTCTGCAGTAAAGCCCAGCCCAAACTTGTCGTTCTTCTGAGTGAAGTCGGGAAGCTGACCCCAGCTTGCACAATTGCCTTTCTGAACCGCAGCCCGGGCATCCCTTAAGGAAACCATCTTCAAGGAAACATTCTCTTCAACTGTTGCCTCTGCTGCTGCTGAAATTGGGTGCACCTCCTCGAAATGCTGAAAGGGGGTTTCAATAAACTCCCCATCCATCTCAAGGTATCTGAAGGAATTCAAATGGCTCACCATATACTCCTCTTCTCCTTGCACAGTGACAATCTTTCCCCTGACGGGATACTTCAGCTTCTGGTGCAAGGTGGAGGTCACTGCCCCAACTTTATGGATCCAAGGTCGACCCAATAGACAAGAGTACGATGGACGTATATCCATCACATAAAAAGTAGAGTCAAATACTTGAGAGCCCACACGAATAGGGATGTTAACCTCTCCATGAACCATCCTTTTTGAACCGTCAAAGGCCCTGACGATGATATTGCTGGGCTTTAGTTCCAGGCCTTCATAATCCAAACGGTCTAAAGCCTTTTTCGGTAGAACATTCAAGGAAGAACCAGTATCCACCAATACATGCGCCAGAGTAGTGCTCCTGCATTCGATAGAGACATGCATGGCATCGTTGTGGTCTCTTCCCTTCGCGGTCAGGTCAGCACCTGAAAACCCTAAGCCATTGTCTGCTGTCAGGTTTGCTACGCAATCAGTGAATTGGACTGCAGATGTCTCCTGTGGTACATGGGCCGTCTTGAGAAATGAAATCAAAGCTTTAGCATGGGCCTCAGAGCATAGTAATAAGGAGAGCAGGGAGATCTTAGAGGGCGTATGCCCCAGCTGTTCGACAACATTGAAATCACTTTTCTTTATTATTTTCAGAATCTCCTCCATTTCTTGTTGGGAGGCCTCAGCATTTACGGGTATTGGTGCCTCCATCCGGGCAGGCTCTTCTTCAATCCCTTTGCCCCGAGCATTTGAGGACTCGGCAGCAGGGGAAACAACTTGATCAGCAGCAGGAACAGGTGAACTTGTAGGTTTTATAAGGAGGGGTCTTCGAATGGCGGGCGGTGCAATGTCAGGCGAGAAGAGCCTGCCACTGCGGGTGACCTTGGCTGGACCAGTGATATCGCAGATACTGGCGCCAGTGTCAAATTCTTGTTTGATTCCATTCACATATACGTCTGCCCCATAATGCCAAGGGACAGCTTTATCAGACACGTAGGGGAGAGGCCCCGGAACAGTAATAATCACAGGTGCAACAGTCATGATTTGAACAGGCTTCTTCAGGGGAGCCTTGATTGGATTTTTGAAGATGGTAACCACATAAACTTCTCTTATCGGAACTACTTGAACAACAGACTTCTGAAACAAAATCTCCTTACTATCCATTAGGCTTTGGATGCCTATCTTCAGCAAGGGACAACCAGATAGGGAAATAGCACAGAGTAGGCAACCTTCACTGCAACCCGGAAATAAACCGGCCAGCAGTAGGTTCCTCTTGACGGTCTTCAGAGGGGTAACAACTTCATCTACCGAAACAACATATATTTCTTCCTTAATGGCATTTACCCTATGCTGGGGCATAGGAGCAGTTACAACATTTGGTCTCTCCGGGGCTTCAAACTGAATTTCCTTTGCGTCGATCAGATCTTGTACTTTGTTTCTCAAGGCCCAGCAATCATCAGTAGTGTGCTCGGGACCATCAGAATGATAAGCACACCGGGCATTCGGGTTATACTTAGGAGACGTAGTGTTGACGACCTTAGGAGCTTCTTTGAGGGTCACCAGGTTGGTGGATAACAGTTGGGGTAAAATTTGAGATAAGGTCATACTCAGCCGAGTATACTGCCTCTTGGGCCTTTCACTTCTTTGTTGATTGTACTGCTGAGGAGCAGCAACAGGTTTTTAGATGACCAAAGCATTGACGGCTTGGCGACTTTCGGGCTTGACTTGTCTTCTAGGACCATAGACGGCACTTGCTTCTTTCTTAAACGGCCTCTTCTCAGCACTTGTGGAGGCAGCCTTTTGTATCTTGCCTGACCTGATGCCAGCTTCAATTCTTTCTCCTGTCAATATCAAATCTGTAAACCCAGCGGAGGAGTTACCAACCAAATGATTGAAAAACAGACCAGACAACGTCCCTAGGAACATATCAACCAACTCCCGATCAGTTAATGGAGGCTGCACCCTGCCAGCCAAATCTCTCCATTTTTGAGCGTACTCTTTGAACCCCTCACCCGTTCCTAGAGACATACCCTGAAGTTGGGTACGCGTAGGAGCGAGATCAGAATTGTATTGGTATTGTCTGTAGAATGCGCTTGCCAAATCTTCCCAGTGTCGTATGCTAGTTCCATCTAACTGGTAGAACCATTCAAGTTGTGACCCCGAGAGACTATCTTGGAAGAAGTGAATCCAAAGGTTCTTATCCGCCGTGTAAGGTTGGATTTTCCTTACGTACGACCTCAGATGCAGCTTTGGGCAGGAGACCCCATCATACTTGGCGAAAGCAGGCGCTTTAAACTTGTGTGGAATCACTACCCCAGGAGATAACCCCAAATCTCCGAAATCCAGTCCCGGCACATTCTGAATCTCCATGGCGCTCAAGCGGTCCTCCAATTGCTTGTATCTGTCAGCAGCAGGTGGGTATTGTTCATCGTTATAGTCCGTCTCGTTGTCGGAGACTGCGGGACTAGGAGCTCCTCCCCCTTGGGGACTGTTTTTCTCAGCAGAAGAAGTAGTTGGATCAACTTCATTATGGAGTGTGTTCCCAAATCTGCGTCCGGCGTTGAACAACGCAGTCCTCTTTTTCTTCTTCTTCTTCAGGAGTAGAGTCTTCAACTCTTGCTGACCCTGGGCTAGGCTTAGGACCATCTCTTGAAACTGTGCGCTTTGGGCCTGAAGGGCCTTGATTGCTTGCTCACTGGATGAGTCTGGATTCATGATGACTGACTGTTCCAAATAAACAGCGAAGAAGATTAAGCAACCTGTAGAAAAAAGGGTACCTGTTATGCACATGATGTATGAGATGCTATCTATGCAATGCATTCAAGGGTTTTGGAAATTCATAATTGTTGTAGACAAAAGGAACGCACGTCATATTAATAAGAAAAAGTTTTGTTAGTACATAAATGCCCCATGGGCCAAAGAATACAAAATAATTTCTCAGGGTAGAAAGACATTGCGCATCCTTTTTGGTGCAATGTAGGTGTTGAGGACCTCTTGCTCATGGAGTCGACGGGTAAGCTCTAGAACCTTTTTCTCACTGGCGTAGAAGCTAGCCTCAAAAGTATTACGTTCCTCCTTGAGCTGAATCCAGCTTTTCTGCATCTCCTCCCACGATGTAGGCATGTCTGGATGTAGGATGGTGTAGGAAATCTCTCCTTCATTGACGGGCTCTTTAATCACAGGGAGAATATGAGGATAAGGCATCATCAATCCTTGGGCTCGGGCTCGTACCCATTTGAGATAAGGTTCAAGAGGGATGGAGTTCTTGCATCCCAAAGTCTTGCTATCAACCCTGTTGAGTTTTCCCCAAGCTCTGATGAATCTTTGGCGAAGTCCTTGCGCATCGTTGTCGAAGTCAAAAACTAAGCTAGGAATCAACATATCATGAGGGCCATCCCTCCGGGCATATCCAAATTGCCTCAAAGCTAGGCAAGGATTGTAGGTGATACCCCCTCTAATTCCAAGTAAAGGAACATTAGGAAATTCTCCGCAACGATCGATAATGATGATATTTTCTCTGGACCGAGAACACCAATGCACATCAGAATGAGTAAGAGCCATCAATCGTTGGGACCACCTTGCACCTTGATCATTCTTCAAGACAGATTGGGGAAGGTGCGAAATAAACCACCTTGCAAGGAGGGGAGTACAGCACATGAGAACACCCCTCTTTCTCATTGTTCGTGTGTAAAATGAGTGAAGGATGTCCCCAAGCAATGTTGGTATTGGGTTTCTGGACAAGAAGATTTTGACAGCGTTGACATCTACCAATTGGTCAGGATTCGGGAACAAGACCAACCCATAGATAAGGAGTGCCACAATCTCTTCAAAGGCTTGTAGGTCCAATGAGTTCCAACATTCTTGTGCCTTCTTAAACAAGAATTTTGCTAAGAATCCTTTGACGCCGCTTCTGGTTTCCCAATGCCCCTTGATGTCGGATGGTTGTAGATGTAATGCTCGAGCAACATCTTCCGGCTTTGGTTCCTTTTCCGTACCGTTGAAGGGTAGTTGATTAAGGATAGGAATTCTCAGGAGTTGAGAAAACTCCTCCAGAGTGGGTACCATCTAATAATCGGGGAAAGTGAAACAGTGGTGAAGAGGGTCAAAGAACTGGAATAGCACTTTTATCATGTCTTCTTCAATGTTGGCGTTGACTAGGCTGAGCAGTCTACCATGTCTTTCACTGAAGGATGAATTTTCCGGAATTCTTGAGGTGAGCTCCTTGAGTTGAGGAGAGATTCTCACAAGGTTGACTTGAATGGTATTTCTGCGAGGAATCTCCATGACCTACAAAACAAGAACAATGATGAAGATCCAAACCCTTGAAATGGTTAGTGAATGCATATGATGCTTTATGATGTTTATGATGTATGCACAAAACATATGTACAAGTAAATCACACTAAACCCTAGTTTCAGGCTTGCATGGGGTTTCATAGGTAAGTACCCTCTTGAGTGTAGTTGGCTTAAAAACCTGTCCTATAAATAGTAACCGGGTTCTAAGGAGCTCAATATCATTGGATTGTTTTCAATGTTCATTGTTTTGGTTTAGCCACTTAACTAGCGACCAAAATATTCCAAGAAAACAACCCTCAATGAGTGTAGTATCGAGTATCTACCAACTTCGGACTGCACCAAAGCCGGTCATCTCACTACCCCTAATGAAAGGCCAAGATCGTCAAGTAAGGTTCTAGGTCATTAGTGCTTAGTGACATCACTCAGCGGCCCCGTACTCTCCTTGATTGAACTCAAGGGTTACCGGTACTCACAAATATGTCGCACTAATATAGCTATTGCTTAGACCGTGTCAGTATACCCCACACAGTTTCCACAACGTATTGCTATCTATGAATGTTTCCCAAAATCCGGGTGGAGGATTGTAAGCCCAAACAATAGAGCCAAAGCATAAAGCAAGCAAATCAAACAATTAGTCATGCAAGAGGGTGATCTAAGCCCTAAGGTTACTCCACTTTTAAAGTAATCCCCAGCAGAGTCGCCAGTTCTGTGATACGGTGGGAGAACTGACTATGAGTTTTGCGTTTTGTATTCGCAAATGTTTCGGTTGAGCAAGAGTCGCCACCGACTTTTTATTTTATCCTAAGGAAAGGTTTAAAAAGCACAGCAAAAACCTTTGAGATTTTTCTTGGGTTCGGGGAGTAGATTATAGAAGGGGAAGGTATTAGCACCCCTTCTATCCATGGTTATCCATGGGCTCTTAGGTACTTGCTTAGATCACTTGCCTTTTTCAATTGTTTGAAATGGTGTTTGTGTGTGTGGGTTTGAAAATGTTTTAAAAAGAAGCCAATGTGGTGGCAACCTTTGTAATGATCCATGTTGGGATGTATACAAAGGTGTATGTCTTTTGAAAAGGTTTTCATTTTGTTTTTGAAAGTTTGTTTTGAAAGTGTTGTGAGGTGTGAAAAAACAGGCAAGTGTTTTTATTTTGCAAGTTTGATAAGTACTCAAGAGCGATCTACCCTAAAGTTCTCAAAGGTTTTTGTTATGTTTTTAACCCTTTTAACAAGTTTGTTCCACCATTGTATTTGGTGGACAATCTTGTGTTAGGATGTGAGAGGGACAGGCGCGGGTCATCGTTTAGACCATAATTGCAATGGTGCCAAGTATCTTTGGGCATTTTCCTTGAGGGATTTGATCATTTTTTAGGCAACTTTCGAAAGCGTCATCGAGGGACTATGATCATTTGAATTGTTTTTGTTTTGCCCAAAGAGTCCTAACATGCAATATGGCCCAATTTTGAGAGGCAACAAGTGGATATAACCCTAGGGGTGTTAGTGTGCAAGTGTGTTTTATTGCATACAAGAGTTTTTTTTTCTTCTTTGAATTAGGTTTTTCTATCTCATTGATTTTATCTTGTCATACACGTCCTAATTACTAGCAATAAGAAGCGGAAATGTAAAATCCTACGCTATTACAATAGTTAGGGGAGGGGGATACACATTTGTACATGGGGGGTTCAACGAGAAAAATAGACAAAAAAGAAAATAGCGGAAAACAAGATATATATAGAGAGAGAGGGAGCCCGCGTGCTGTTGGGAGGCCATCAGAAGTTCTGACCCAGATTCGCTGTCAGATGATCAACCTGTTGGTGAAACTGGATGAGTCAGAACTTCTGACTCTAGAACCTGCAAAACAGAACTTGGTTAGTGGGGAAACCAGAAGTTCTGATTTCCCTGCGCAGCAAGACAGAAGTTTGTTAGTGGAGAACCCAGAAGTTCAGATTCTGCTGAAAAGGCAATAACTCTCAGAGGTTCTGATGTCATTGACAGCAAAACAGGCTTCAGATGTGCTAACGTCAAAGTCAGCACTTGGCTTTTTCCTGCACTAACCAGAACATCTGCAATCCTGTTGTTACTCCACAAAACAGAAAACATATTTGGAACAGATCCAGCAAAATAGCAAAATATCTCAGAGGTCAGAATCACCAAGGTCACGGGCAAGTCCTAAACTGGCTCAGAACGTTCTGAGGTATGAGAGTCCTCAGAACATAAACAACAATAACATGAATATTTACATTATGTTACTTGCATATGCACAGCTGATGATGCTTAACAGTGTGGTGAGGGTCAGCAGGTGCTTACCTGACTTTCTGGAAAATGGTGGGTGAAAGTTAGCTTTTGGTTCTGGTGGTGTTCTGGACAGATTTGGAAAAGGGGAAGTGAAGGTGTATACTTGTATAGGGTCAGAAGTTTGGAAAGAACGTTTTTGGTTTACAGAAAAGAGCTGGATGTTTGATGAAGTTGAAGGTAAGAAACTTAAAGCTATGAAACAAAGCTGGAAATTTTGACAGAGTTTCAGGACGCTGTGTTGCTTAGGAGTTTCGTTTCTCTCTTAGCAATTTTTCTGTTTCTTTTCTTGAACGTCTTTTGCAGTGGTGAAAGCTCTCTATTTATAGGCAAAGTTCTTGTGGATGCCTTGAACATTTAAGGCGCCAATAGAGTTTGAACTTTGTTCTTTGACAGAAATTCCTGGGAAGTTGTGATAACAGCTATTTTTCAGCCTAAGTAGCAGCAGCAGGCGTAGATTGGGGGAAGTGACCTCTGAAATGGGCGGTGGCGTGAAGACCCATGCCAGAATCTGTGCAAAAGCATTTTCCAAGCCACACGTGAACGCTCAGGAGTGGTTGGAAGCATTAATGGGCATTAAATGGTGACAAGACCTGTCAATACCAACATTCTGGTTGTTGAATCAGCAGCGTAAACCCTGCTCTGGCCTTGGCTACCTGTTGTCTTAGCAAGCTCTGGAGATTCTCCTGGTTTTCTGGTACGTTCCTTGGATCTACTTCTGGACAATCTGGACTTAGAGATTCTGTATCAATGTGACACCTATCCCTCTGACCTTTCATCTTCTGACTTCAACCTGTTCTGAAGGAGACTTTATACTTTCATGTTTCTCTTGCATTCCTTTAGCAAGTTCTGACTGAGCTTGTGTAACTGCTGAAGGGGCATGTTCTGTTTGAGGCTTACACTCTGAACCACGTTTACAACTTCTGATTGAACTGATGTAGCTGCTGAAGAGCCAACTTCTGACCATGCTGAGCCAAGCTTGCAACTTCTGACCGCCTTCATCTGGAATGGGTCCAGAAGTTCTGAAGCGCTGATTTTTCTAAAAACACTTATTTTAAAGAAAACATTCTAAGCACTTAGAATTTGATTTTCCTCAAGATGAAAGCGTTGTTTCTGGAGTTTGTGAGATCATCTTGCTCTTGTAAGTGACTTGCTTGGGCAAAAGGATAACTCAGGACTTGGATTTGTTTCAGGGGACTTTGAAAAATCTAGGATGGTTTTCCTGAAGAAAGGGAGGGCAAATTTTGGGGTACAACAGTATGCTTGAAGACCACATGCAATCTTTGGTATCTTGATAGTGGTTGTTCAAAGTATATGACGGAAAACATAAACCAAATTTCAAATCTAGTACTAAAGGACAAGGGTTTTGCCACTTATGGAGACAATAATAAGGGAAGTATTCGTGGCAAAGGCAAAGTTGGTGCTCCACCTTTCACATCCATTAAAGATGTTCTTTATGTTGAAGTACTAAAGCACAATCTTCTTAGTATTAGCCAACTTTGTGACAAAGGCTTCAAGATCAAATTCACCAAAGATGAATGCTTGATAGAAGACGAAGTCACACATGAGGTTATACTTAAAGGTAAAAGAATTAATAATATATTCATGATTTCCCTTGATGATCCATCTTTGAAGGTAAAATGTCTCATGGCGAACAATGATGATTCATGGCTTTGGCATAACATAATTTCTTATATTCATATGGAACACTTGAATAAATTAATCAAGCATGATATTGTCATTGGGTTGCCTAAGAGAAATTTTGTCAAAGATAGACTTTGTAATGCTTGTCAAAAAGGGAAACAAACAAAATTAACTTTCAAATCTAAGAATGTGGTGTCTACTACAAGGCCACTACAATTGTTGCATATGGACTTATTTGGTCCATCAAGAACAAGAAGTTTCGGAGGTAATGTATATGCTTTGGTTATTATTGACGATTTCTCTAGATATACTTGGACATTCTTTTTAGTGCATAAAAGTGATGCATTCAAGGCTTTCAAGAAGTATGCTAAGCAAATTCAAAAATGAGAAATCTCTAACAATTGCCTCCATAAGAAGTGATCATGGCGGAGAATTTCAAAATGCTCTCTTTGAAGAATTTTATGGAGAACATGGAATATATCAAAACTTATCGGCACCAAGGACTCCTCAACAAAACATAGTGGTGGAAAAAAGAATAGGTCTCTTGTAGATCTTGCAAGAACGATACTTAGCGATTCAAATCTTCCAAAATATTTTTGGGCAGATGCGGTGAGCACGACATGTTTTGTTAGAAATAGAGTTAACATAAGACCAATCTTGAAGAAAACTCTATATGAACTTTTCAAAGGAAGGAAACCAAACATTTCCTTCTTTCACATTTTCGGTTGCAAATGCTTTGTCCTAAACAAAGACAAAGATAACCTTGGTAAGTTTGATGAAAAATCCGATGAAGGTATTTTTCTTGGCTACTCTCTTTCTAGTAAGGCATATAGAATTTATAACAAAAGAACTATATCAATTGATGAATCAATACATGTATCTTTTGATGAATCTAATCCCTCCAAGGAGGATAATATTGTTTGTAATGATGATGATGATGAAATATTAGAAGTTCCTCAAGAAAATACTTCCAAAGATGTCAATAAGGATTAACCAATTCAACAAGAAGAAACATCTCAAAAAGAATCAAACTTCAATGATCTACCAAAGGAGTGGAGGACTCATAGAGATCATCCTATCGATAAACTCATCAGTGATATAAGTCAAGGTGTGACAACAAGATTAAATCTTAAAGATGCTTGTCTAAACATGGGATTTGTCTCTCAAATTTAACCCTCCAAAGTTGATGAAGCCTTAGGCGATGACCAATGGATTATTTCTAGGCAAGAAGAGTTAAATCAATTTGAAAGGAATCAAGTTTGGGAACTTGTCCCTAGGACAAGAAACAATCACATCAATGGAACAAGATGGGTATTTAAGACTAAACTTGACGAAAATGGTATAATTGTTTGGAACAAAGCAAGATTGGTAGAACAAGGCTACAATCAATAAGAAGGAATAGACTTTGAAGAAACTTTCTCTCCGGTTGCAAGGTTAGAAGCTATTCGTCTTTTACTTGCCTATGCTTGTTCATTAAATTTTTAGCTTTTCCAAATGGATGTCAAAAGCACATTCTTGAATGGATATATCAATGAAGAAGTATATGTTAAGCAACCCCCAGGGTTCGAAGATTTCAAGAATCCATCTCATATTTTTAAATTGAGAAAAACTCTCTATGGTTTGAAACAAGCACCAAGGGCATGGTACGACTGGCTAAGTAATTTCTTGTGCGAAAAAGGCTTTGTAAAAGGTAAAGTTGACAAGACTTTGTTTATCAAGAAAATCAAAGGTGACACTTTGCTAGTTCAAGTCTATATTGATGATATCATATTCGGCTCGTCAAACAAAGAAATGTGTGAAGAATTTTCAACAATGATGTAAGGCGAATTTGAGATGTCCATGATGGGTAAAATGAATTATTTTCTTGGACTCCAAATCAAGTAATTAAAGGATGGCATTTTCATCAACCAATCCAAGTATTGCAAAGAATTGTTGAAAATATTTGACATGTATAATTGTAAAACTTTGACTACGCCAATGGGTTCTGGTATATACGTTGATCAAGATGAATCGGGTGTCTCCATTGACATTACAAAATATCGAGGTATGATTGGATCCTCATTATATTTGACGGCAAGCCGTCCTGACATAATGTTCAGTGTTTGTCTATGTGCTCACCTTCAAGCAAATCCAAAGGAATCACATATCATGGCGGTAAAACGGATCATGAAGTATCTCAAAGGAACAAAAAATGTTGGATTATGGTACCCTAAAGGTAGATTTTGCAATTTAGTTGGTTACTCTTACACGGATTACGCAGGTTGTGAAACTGATAGAAAAAACACAAGTGGTACTTGTCACATCCTTGGAAATGCATCAGTATCATGGGCTTGCAAGAAACAAGCATGTGTTGCTCTTAGCACGACCGAAGAAGAATATATTGCAGCGGGTAATAGTTTTGCTCAAATATTGTGGCTCAAGCAACAACTTCGTGACTACGGACTCGATCTAGGATGCATTCCTCTTCGGTGTGACAATACAAGTGCAATAAACATTACAAAGAATCTAGTCATGCACTCAAGAACCAAAAACATCGACATACGACATCACTTTCTTCGTGATCATGTACTTCAAGGAGATGTTGAGGTCACATTTGTAGATACTCATAATCAACTTTCTGATATCTTCACTAAACCTTTGGAAAGAGAACCATTTTACAAGATTCGACGAGAACTTGGCATTCTTGATGAACACGACGTATACGGTGCTTTCTATCCTTTTTATGATTTCACATACTTGTCTTAACATGGTTATATGTAAAAATTCATTATTATATGACGCCTTTAAATGATATATATGTTAAGTATTGTTAAAATTTAAGAAAAATGTGTTTTTGGTCACTTTTTGTTGATGCAAATCGATTGCATCATTGTGAAAATCGATTGCTCACTGTATGTTTTATTTCCTGACCTTTCTGTTTTTAGTGCAAATCGATTGCACGCTGTTCGTTTCAATTGTATGTTAGTTCTGTTTTGTATGCAAATCGATTGCACCTGTATGCAAATTGATTACACCTACTATAAATTGCTTTTATGACATGCTTTTATGTTGGTCAGAATTTATCTCTCTCTCATATTCCCAAGTTCACCTCCACTATTGATAAATTAATTAAATATCATTGACTATATTAAAACCCACTCATCATTATCCACTCATAAATCCTATCCAAATTCATCTCATCAAATATCTACTTCTCAAAAACTACCAAACCCTAAATTCAGAAAAACACCTTCCTCATGGCATCCAGATAAAAACGAAAAGTGTCAGCTACAGAGAAAGGAAAGAAGAAAGTTACTCCATCTTCTGTAGAAAATCCATTAATCTCAACTCTCACTGAAGTTCAAGAAACAAGGTTCAAAAGGGATTTTCAAAGGAAGATAGTATCCACTCAAAATATGGTATGCTATCATCTTTCCCTCAGGAATGCTTTACTTTTCAGAATGATTTGACTGCATATGGATTGGAACCACTGATTTCATCATTTGGTCCATACTACCCGAATCTAGTAAGAGTGTTCTTCAGTAATTTGGCTACTTACAAAGGCAAGCTTGTTACATATGTGTTGGGCACAAGAATTTCTCTAACCTCTGAAATTCTTGGTGAGATTCTACATATCCCTTATATTGGGAGCTCTTTGTATGATCCTGAAGACGAAGCATGGGATGATTACAAGAAAATTGATTTTTACTACAACATTGGAAGATTGAATGAAGCTGAATTTCGTGCTAAAAGAATTCGTGGTCTAGGAGGAGTCATTCCATCTAGAGACTCTTGGAGTACAAGTAACTTTTTTATCGACGATAGGGTATTTCACTATTTCATAGTCTACATTATGTTTCCGTGGGCTGGAAACCACTGCACTGTGACTGATTTGGAAATGCCATTGCTATACACAAGGAAAAGAGGTATAAGCGTCAATTGGGCATGGCTTATAATAACTCATATGATAAGGTTTGATGCAAAGTCAAAACTCCTACCATATGCTTACTGTATTACTCTAATTATGGAAAAATTTGGAATTTATTTTTCCGGTTTTGAAAGAGTTGATATGGATCCAAATGGTCACAAGATCTCAATAAAAAACGTTGATTCGAGAATGGGAGTTCACTACAATTAATAAACAAAAACAATCACATACATTGGTGAAGATATGGTTGGTGACGAAGGAAACGATCAAGAGGAAGAAGGCGGTGATGTTGCACCTCCTCCACCTACTACTCCCTCTGGTCCAAGTAATCAAGATGCTATAGATTTTATGACTCAACAATTTGCTTCCATCAACACCAATATCAACCACCAGTGGAATGCCATCAATGACTCCACGACATCTCGGACAATTTGCTTCCTACCTCTACTCTCACCTTCACATACCTCAATATGACCCTAATAATCCTGCTGTACCTCCACCACAATACACAGAACCTCCATTACAACAACAATTCCCCAATCAAGGACCCTTCTTCTATAACAACCGTGACATGAATCAACCTTAAAATTCTGTCCAATTTTTTGTTATTTCTCCTGTTTTTATGTTATGTACTTGTTACTTTATGCTATGTTTTGTTTGTTGAGCTTTCTATATATTTGTTATTCTAGTATGACATGTATGTCTATAATTATGTTTAATTAGTGCATGTTTTGGTTAAGTTTTCAATGTTATCCATTTTTATTGCATCTTTCCCTTCTTTTTAATAATGTCAAAGGGGGAGAAGGATGTGGCACTTTATGCTTGTTTATTTCCTGTCTTAAACTTCTAAGGTAATCTTCAACAAGATGAACAATTTCAAGAGTTCTCAACCTTCTCATACAAAGGGGGAGGTATACATCTTAGGGGGAGAAGTCTCTTTCCGGAAATAACAAAGCTTCAACAAAGATTGTTTGTCATCATCAAAAGGGGGGAGAATGTGCTGCCTAAGAAGGCTCTTGATAGACTCGACTGTGAAGGTTTGACCTTAAAACCCAACAACATAGTGGTAAGGGCCTTCGAAGGTTCAAAGAGAGTGGTGCATGGGGAGGTAGACATCCCCATAAAAGTTGGAACTCAAACCTTTGATTCAAATTTTTACGTGATGGACATTCTCTCTTCCTATTCCTACTTATTGGGTCGACCATGGATTCACAATGCTGGTGCCGTTACCTCTACATTACATCAAATGCTGAAATACCCAACCAAGGGGAAAATCATTACTGTCCATGGAGAAGAGGAATGTATGGTCAGTCACTTAAACTCCTTCAAATACGTGGAATTGGATGGTGAATTCGTTGAAACTCCGTTTCAGCATTTCGAGGAAGTCCCACCAACCGTGGCAGTAACCAAGACTGTTTCCCAAATCCCGAAGATTACAAGATCTTTGCTAAAGATGTCTTCTCTGAAAGATGCCAAGGCAGTGATCAAAGAAGGTGGGTGTACTATTTGGGGCCAACTCCCAGATTTCCCATACAAATCTGATAAATTTGGTTTGGGTTTCACTTCAGGAGCCCAGAAAGTTGCACGCTGTACTTGTGCCGGGGGACCACCCTTAAAGATCAGAAACCACGAAGTCAACGCAGTAGAGGATGATGAGGACAACTACGACCTGGAGGAATAGATTTTCCCAACTGTCAGCGGAGGGCTCAGCAACTGGGAAGCTAAAGACTTTGTCCCAATTACTTTTATCCAACAGTAATTGTCTTTAAATTTTTGTCGGACCTGTAATAATTAAACAATCCAAACTTTTAAAACCTTGTGTCTTACCCGAGGCACAACGGTCCATTTGTAAGGGTTGTTACCTCATTTTCATATGTCATCAATGAATCATGGACGTTTTTTCATACAAACTTTGTGCTCTTTGTCTTTCTTCACATTTTTATTTATTTCAAAGATAGCTTTACTCTTACACACACTCACATTCAAATTGCAGATCTACATCCATTCGGGATCCCGTAGGTAACAATTCTGCTATGGCCTTTTGTGACTATGAAAATCTAATCTACCAAGTCATGGATGAAGGTGAGGAAGATTGTGAAGTTCCAGGGGGACTAGCCAGGTTACTACAACAAGAAGAGAGGACCATTCAGCCCCATGAAGAACCAGTGGACACAGTTAACCTAGGTATCAAAGAGGATAAGAAATAAGTCAGGGTGGGTGCCAATCTGGAACCCGGTGTCAAGAAGCGTCTGACTCAGTTGCTACATGATTATGTTAAGGTCTTTTCCTGGTCGTACAAAGACATTCCAGGACTTGATGCTGATATCATGGTACATCGTCTACCAACAAAAGAAGACTTCCCTCCGGTAAAACATAAAGTCTGTCGCATGTCACCAGACATGTCATAAAAGATTAAGGCTGAAGTCATGAAACAATTCAACACCAGATTCTTAGCCGGTACCTCCTATCCACAATGGGTCACCAATGTTGTTCCAGTTCCTAAAAAGGACGACAAAGTACGAATGTTCATGGACTATAGAGATTTGAATAGGACAAGCCCTAAGGATGATTTTCCACTTCCCCATATCGATATTCTGGTTGACAATACCATACAACATAAAGTGTTCTCATTTATGGATGGTTTCTCAGGCTACAACCAAATCAAAATGGCGCCTGAGGACATGGAGAAAACGACCTTTGTCACACAGTGGGGAACATTCTGTTACAAGGTTATGCCATTCGGGTTGAAGAATGCTGGGGAAACCTATTAACATGCCATGGTAGCTTTATTTCACGACATGATACATCACGAAATAGAGGTCTATATGGACGATATGATAGCCATATCTCAAACTGAAGAGGAACATCTTGACCATTTGCAGAAACTATTTGAGATACTGAAGAAATACAAGTTGAGGTTGAACCCGAATAAATGCATATTTGGGGTGAGGTCCGGTAAACTCCTAGGCTTTGTCGTCAGCAGTAAATGTATCAAAGTGGATCCTAACAAGGTGAAAGCAATACAAGAAATGCCTTTTCGTCGTACTGAGAAGGAAGTCAGAGGATTCTTAGGACGGCTAAACTACATTGCTCGATTCATTTCTCACTTGACTGCTACTTGTGAATCAATCTTCAAATTACTGAAGAAAGATCAAGTATTCAAATGGAATGATGAGTGCCAAGCTGCCTTCGACAAGATCAAAGAGTAACTACAAGAGCCTCCTGTTTTGATGCCTCCAGTCGAGGGAAGACCCTTGATCATGTATCTAACTGTTTTGGAAAATTCAATGGGGTGTGTGTTGGGGACGCATGACGAGTCTGGCCGAAAAGAGCATGCTATTTACTACCTGAGAAAAAAGTTTACCACTGTGAAACAAGATATTCACTACTCGAAAAAACTTATTGTGCTCTGGCATGGGCTGCTCGTCGGCTAAGACAATATATGCTGACCCATACTACCTTATTGATATCCAAGATGGATCCAATAAAATACATATTCGAGAAGCCTACCCTCTCTGGCGGCATATCCAAGATGACATTCAGCACACTACCCAGAAAGCAATAAAGGACAGTGTTCTAGCCGATCACCTTGCTCATCAAGCTGTGGATGACTATCAGTCCATAAAATTCGAATTCTCAGATGAAGACATCATGATGGTAAACAACTGTGAAGAATTCAGACCATATGACGGGGCTGAACAAGGATCCCAATGGACCCTGGTTTTTGATGGGGCGTCCAACGCACTCGGAAATGGCATAGGTGTTGTATTCATATCCCCTGAAGGATGTCACACTCCCTTTACTGCAAGAATCTTCTTCAACTGTACAAATAACATGGCAGAATATGAAGCGTGCATTTTGGTCTCAAAGCTGCCATAGATTTGGGGATCAGGTCCTTAAGTGTATTCGGAGATTTAACCTTAGTCATCATACAAATCAAAGGAGAATGGGACACGAAGCACCCTAACCTTATCCCCTAAAAAGAACATGTGTTGACATTAATCCCACATTTTGAGAAGATTACCTTCGAGCATTTCTCACGAGAAGAAAATCAGCTAGCAGACGCGCTAGCCACAATGTCATCCATGTTTAAACTCAAGTGAGGTAACGAGGCTCCCCAGATCACCATTGAACGGATGGACGAACCAGCTTACTGTCACGAGATCAATACTGAAGAAGTAGTGGACCATCCTCGGTTCCATGAAGTTAAGAAGTATCTCGAGGCTCAAGAGTATCCGGAAGGAGCTTCAGTCAATGATAAGTAGTTCTTGAGGAGATTCTCTGCTACGTTTTTCATCAGTAATGGAATTCTGTACAAGCGCAACCATGACTATGTATTGCTTTGTTTCATAGACAAGGTTGAGGCAGAAAAGATCATGGCCGATCTACATGAAGGCACTTTTGGCACCCATTCCAGTGGGCATACGATGGCAAAGAAGATCCTATGGGAAGGTTATTACTGGTCTACCATGGAAGCAGATTGCTATCAGCACTCTCGAACCTGCCACAAGTGTCAGATCTATGCTGACAAAGTGTATGTGCCTCCAGTTCCTCTGAATGTCCTGACTGATCCCTAGCCATTCGCGATGTGGGTCATTGATATGATTGGAGAAATCAATCCCACGACCTCTAATGGACACCGCTTCATCTTGGTGGCCATTGACTATTTCACGAAGTGGGTTAAGGCAGCTTCATTCGCTTCCGCTACCAAGAATATTGTCTCCCAGTTCATCAAACAGAATCTCATATGTCGGTACAGTATCCCAGAGAGGATAATCACAGACAATGGTACGAATCTCAACAATACTATGATCACTGTATTGTACGTGCAACTTAAGATCCAGCACCATAATTCTTCCCCTTACCGGCCAAAGATGAATGACAATGTCGAAGACGCAAACAAGAACATCAAAAAGATCATACAAAAAATGACAGTAACCTACAAGGACTGGCATGAGATGCTACCATTCGCTCTCCACGGTTACCGTACCACGGCACACACATCAACGGGGAAACAACTTACTCTCTGGTATACGACATGGAATTTGTCTTGCCTATTGAGGTCCAGATCCCTTCTCTGAGAATTATGAAGGATGCAGGGCTGAGTGAAGACGATTGGATCCAAACTCGACTTGATCAACTGAACTTGATTGATAAGAAAAGGCTTAATGCTGTCTGTCATGGTCAAATGTATCAAAAGCGGATGATCAAGGCTTTCAATAAAAAGGTCAGACGCCAAGTCTATCAAGTTGGAGATCTGGTGATCAAGCGCATCATACTGCTGCAGGGTGACCCCAGGGGAAAATGGACTCCTACATATGAAGGACCGTTTGTGATCAAAGGCATATTCTCTGGTGGAGCAATGATCTTAACCACTATGGATGGCGACGACCTGCTGCACCCTGTGAACACAGACATAGTCAAAAGATACTACGCATAAGAGACCCTCTAGGTTGACACACCTAGGAAAAACAAGGGCATCCCGGCGAACCAAAAAGGTTCGGGCAAAAATTAGGGATAAAACAAAAAAATATGTACACTCGACAAGTTGAAAACCCGAAAGGGCGACTTGGGCAAAAAAGGGTATCCCGGTGGACTGAAAACCCAAAAGGGTTATCCAGGCAAAAGTTAGAGAATTAAAGCGTATGACTATGTCCCGTTGATCACCTTACAGACAACCTTTGGCTTTGACTGACAAACTCAACGGGTCTAATCAATCCAATAAACTTCCGACAAGGCAGCAAGTGGACAAGACGCTCAGAGACACGAAGGCTATATAAGAATGGGAACCCCATGGTATTATTGCACATAGCTATCATTTCTTTGTATTAAATTTCCATTTTTTACGACGACATTCTCTTACTAGGATGTTCGTCTCATTGTACAAAATACTTATTCAAGTTAATACAAAGATATTCCTTTGAAAGTGAAAAACTATCATTTTTTTCTTTATTGTTGTTGTTTTGTTTACAAAAACGTCCAATGATTTATTTTTAAACATATGGATTTAAATGTAACTACTGTTTACAAATGAACAAAAAAAGGGGAACAGAAAAATAGAAGACAATCACTAATGGCTTTAAGAAATAGGATAATATCTTTAGACTATTCCATAAAATCCCCACATTTGCGGCTTAATGATATCAAGCTCTCTCACATCCCCGGCGGAACAAAACTTCCAGTTATCACTCCCCAATAGAAGTCGCCCAATTTCTCAGGATTCCCCAACAGGATTTCACAAGCAATACACGACGTTTCCCTTACAACATGAATTATTTCTCTAATAAATAAAAGCTCATCAAATCATAAACACTTCAAAACATGAAGACTTACACTCCACGTCCCCAATAGCAGTCATGGATTTATTTTCCCTAATCCAACAGTATTACAGCAACATAGCTTACATACCCATACATCGCATCCATACGTCATAAACATCTATGACACAAATGCATACAACATAATTTCATTCATTTGTTAGAACATCATTGTACAATGCATTTCATACATCATGACATTGCATACAACTAATCTTTCATCTCTTCAGGAAAAATCAGTCAGCAGATGGATATCATCAACAATTTGCAAAAGGTCAAAGATTGATACCTGAAACAAGCCAGGACAATTATCTACACGAGCAGCTGAAGCAATCCTACACGGGTTTCTTCTCATACATATACAGTTCAGATATGCTTCAGATACGGATGCAATCTTGATACTCATTCAGATCTAGCTTTCAGATACAGTTCAGATACGCTCCAGATATGGATGCCATCCTGATACTCATTCAGTTTTATCTTTCAGATACAGTTCAGATACGCTCCAAATACAGATGCCATCCTGATACTCATTCAGATCCAGCTTTCAGATACAGTCCAGATACGCTCCAGATATGGATTCCATCCTAATACTAATTTAGATTCAGCTTTCAGATACAATTAAGATATGCTCTAGATACAGAGGCCATCCTGATACTCATTCAGATTCAGCTTTCAGATACAGTTCAGGTACTCTCGAGATACGGACGCCATTCTGATACTCATTCAGATTCAACTTTCAGATACAGTTCATATACGCTCTAGATACGGATTCCATTCTGGTACTCATTTAGATTCAGCTTTCAGATACGGTTCAGATACGCTCCAGATACGGATGCCATCCTGATACTCATTCAGATTCAACTTCAGATACAGTTCAGATACGCTCCAAATACAGACACCATTCTGATACTCATTCAGTTTCAGCTTTCAGGTACGAGTCAAGTACAATCCATTTATGGATATTATTCTGGTACTTAACCCAACACATCCACTATTTCAGTATAAATCAACCAGAGATTTATTCTGACACTTCTTTCATTCCTGCCAACAATATTTTTTATGGCATCTGTAAGACCATCTCCAACAACTTTCATCACCTCTCCAAATGGAATCTTTAAGCCCATTCCCTACACCATCAACCATCACATCCTCGAGTGCAAAATTCTGGGCACTCTAGTGTCCCATCATATTTCACCTTCAAGTCATGAATGACAGATCCGCCAATCTAACTCTTCAGGTTTAAGAAGATTGAACAAGGGCAACTGTTGTACCCCAAAATTTTCCCTCTCACTTAGTGTGATCGGTGGATCTGGAACTGACTGTTTAACGCTGGTTCGCGAAATGTCGCGGTAAGCAAGAGTCGCCACCGTCTTTTATTTCCTCCAATAGGAAAGGACAAAAGCACAGAAAAATTCCTTTAAAGAGATTGCTCTCGGTTCGGGAGGTAGGTTATAGAAAGGGAAGGTGTTAGCACCCTTTCTATCCATGGTTATCCATGGGCTCTTAGATACTTGCTCGATGTGTTTTCAAAAATGTTTGTTTGCTTTTCAATGTGGGTTTTAAAAAGTTTCTTTGAAAAATTTCAGTTCGACTCATACGTCAGAGTGTTTGAAAAGTTTGCTTTGAAAGCTTTTGAAAATGTGTTGGTGTGAAAAGATGTTTTGATTTGTTTTTGAAATTAGAGCAAGTATCCTTGAGAACCTACCTACCCTAAGGAATTCGTCTGTGTAAATGTCCTTTAAAGTAGTGCCATCCCACCATTGAGAGGTAGGCAGCACCACCGTTGGAGGTGTTCGGGTCAATTCGTTATTCGGGACATGGTGATCACCAGAGCAATGGGAAGACACCTTAGAAGCTACCCTCATGCCAGGTTCCCGGATCATGAGGACTTACTAAGACATCCTCTACTCGACGATCACCTTTCGAAAGGCAACAGTGAGGCATACCCTAGGGGTGGTGTGTGCGAATTGTGTGTCATGTTCATTGATATTTGTCTTGTCATGTTTGTCGTGTTCTACGCTTGATTTTAATTTAAGTCCATTCATTCTTGCATGCATATTTATCAGTTAGGAGTGCGGAAAATAAATCTAAGATTATTACAAAGGCGCGGGCCCACATCGCCAAAATTTCCAGGACCCGATTTAGCGAAAAAAAATAAATAATGCGAAGAAATAGAAGCGTAAAGAATTTAAAGTTACATGGCTTCGGGGCAATTACATAATTATAATAAACGATAAAAGATAAATGCGCGAATTAAATAATTAATGACGGAACTAGGGCGTTGGACCCTTTTTGCAAATAATTAAAAAGTTAATGACAATTAGAAATTAAAATTAAATGGGAATGATGTTTTTTTGTGTTTTTTTTAGGTTTAATGAAAAAAAGAAATTAATTGAAATTAAATTAAAAGGGAAACCCTAATTCTAATATTTTTTATTTATTATGAAAAGAATTAAAATATGATCTAAATTAAACCTAATTGATTGTGTACAATTTTAATTTATGAAAATAAAATAAATAAATAATAATTATTATGGTGAGAAAAAAAAGAAATATTAAAAGGAATAAATTAATTAACCTAATTCTATTTGGTTGGATTTTTATTAAGAGGGGATTAAAATTAAAACCTAATTAACTAAATATTTTACACTCTAATTTATTTATGAAAACAATTATGATAAAATAAACATTATGTTCTTTTTGTATTTTTGATTTTTATGTTTTTTATATTTTATGGAAAAATAATTAATTAAAACAAATAATTAAAATAAGCAATCAATTAAAATAAATGAAATAACAAAAAGAAATCAAACCAGAGTGGGGGTGCTGTCCCCAATTAAGGAGGTGTCTTTGTGAAAGGCCTGGCCCAATAAGCTGGACGTTAGTTGACTTTCCATAATTCCATATGATGCGTTTGACCCATGCCTAGGGTGTTCTCCAATCCTAGCCCTTGACTAGATCATTGTGGACGCGTGGATGGTGGTTATTGAATGTGCATAGTGGGCCACGTCAAGGGCGCTGCATAGGAATTCCTTATGAAAAATAATGTGAAATTTTGGCCAGACCTGGGACTTGAACCCAGGTCTTTGAAGTTACAAGCATAGCACGCTACCACTGAGCCATCACGTTCATCTTTAATATATAATATAACACAATTAATATAAAAAGAAAACGTCAATGCTGTTGAAAATTCGCGCGCAATTCAAAACGTCCAATGGCTGGTGGACACGCCTTCATCTCCTCCACTATCCCTGTAAAACAAAGCTTATAGGCAACGGTTTCACTGCGTTGCCAAAACCCCTGTATCAAAAAAATAGCGAATAGAATTATATGACACATAAATTCATCGCGAGTATGCCTTCATCATTGTCTTGGTGCGTTGAATCCAACCATGGTGTTCAGAAGTCCCAATTTTTCTTCTACATAAAACCCCTAATTCAAGCTCCTGAAAAACCTAATTTTTGGCAATGGCAACTCTTCATAAAACGCATGAAAACTCAATTAAGTTATATGGTTAGTACAGAAACTTCATAAGGAGTAATAATATACAAGCAAAAATGCAAGAAAATGCTTAAATCATGAGATGCAATTTCAATATTTTCTTGGTTCAGTGGGACTCGTGTATACCAATTCTTGAGGTTTTTGCTATTGTTTGTGATTGGGACACCTTCAGAATTATCTAAGGAAGCGATTGAGACACGAATGAAGCTTTGAATCGCCCTAGAACCTTGAATTCAGTATTGACTTTTTTGTGAAATTTTGCAAGTTTTGAATGCTTCAGCATGCGCAGCTTTTAGTCTCTTGCTTTAGGTTTACCTTCTGATACTTGTAAGGAATGATTTAGGTCAAGAAAGTTGCATAAAATCCATAGTATTCAATGTTTGAATATTTGATTTGGTTAAGAATCTTTTTCCAATCTTTTTTCATGGTTTTTGATGTCAATTAGTTCCAATCATACCAAATCTTTCCTCATTTGCCTTCACACGAAATATTGAGCCTATAATGTGTATAAAAAGATTTTTCATGTTAAGGTTTATATTTTTCATGAATTAAAATCATTTAAATGAATATAAATTAATATTAATTCAAATAAATAATTAAAAAATATGAGAATACTTCCCTTTGGGCCTAGTGGTCGTGCATAGGCTTGGCATGAAGAAATTTGGAAGAAAATTGGGCCCATTTGCATTTTTAGGCCTTTTGCATCAATGTTGACTTTTTCAAATTCCTAAAAATTTCCCAACTTCCACAAGGCATAACTTGGTCAATTTTTAAGCTTTTCACATGTTCTTGGACATTTTGGAAAGGTCTTTGAGTCCTTTAACCAATGCCTTTGGTCCCATGTCATTTTGATTTACCAATCTCAAGTTATGGCCTTTGACTTAAAGTCACTTTTTGTTGACTTTTGAAAATGACCTATAATGTTGAAATTGATAACTTTTTGTGAGAGCATTTCTTGGACTTGGAACATGAAGATGAATTGTAGGAAATGTCTTTCTCTTCAAAATGAGCTTTGGATGGAATTTTTCTGATAATCCATGTGAAAGTTATGCCCTGGTCAATTTCAGTTGACTTTTCCAGCTGTCCAAATATAGCAACTTTTGCATCTTTGATGATTTCTGAGCCAAATTTTGAGAATCATGATCAAGCATTGATCAAATGATGTTTGTGGCTTCAAAATGATATATTGACCAAAAATTTGAACTTTTGACTGTCAAATGACCATTTTGCCCCTACAGTTGACTGTAGTGCAATCTAGGGTTTTGACTGTGCAATTTTGAGCTGAATGCCTTGAAACTTGACATGAAGACACTTGACCATCTTTTTAAGCATGTGAGACTTGATTGGGCCTTTGGAAAGTTCATTTGCTTGACCAGAACTCAAACCCTAGTTTTGACTGTCTAGAAGACAGTTGAGCTGCATACCTTGGGGGGATTTTGTGACCTTGACTTGACAAATCCTGATGAATATGGGAGGGCAAATTTTGGGGTACAACAGTTGCCCCTGTTCAATCTTCTTAGACCTGAGGATGCAGATTGGCTGACGTGCCTTTCATAATCCGAGGGTAGAAGATGATTGAACACTAAAGTGCCCAGAAATTTGCGCTCACATAGTGACAGTAATGGGGAATGGGCTTATAGATGCCATTTAGAGATTGCTGACTAGGGTGATGGGCTTATAGATGCCATCTGGTTGCTGATTGCGTAAGAGATTCCTTAGCGGCAACCTGCATACCTGCAAAACAGAAAAATGAGTACCTGACACGTCGCAGGAGCTGATTTTAGATGCTTGGTATAGATGTGTCCCGACTGGTTGCAGGAGCTGAGTCTGGAGCTTCAAACGCTGATGAATGAACCAGGGATGGTTACCGCTTTAGCCTGAAGGGTAAGAAAATCCTGAATGATCTCAACAACGCTTGTTGAGAAAATCTTGGTGAGAATTACCGTCTTCATAGTGTCAGGAAGAGAACCAAAGGACATTACAATCTCAAAGGGAGTTACCTCACTCACGTTGGAGAGGGAACTATAGGAAATTATAATCTGGAAGGAAATGTCACCTCACGCTCATGCCGGAGAGGGAAACATTTGAAGAAGGAATTACCACCTCACACGCCGTTGGAGAGGGGACCATAAGAGAATATCACCTCACGCTCATCGTCGGAGAGGAAAACATCTTGAAAAAGGAATTACCACCTCACGCTCACCGTCGGAGAGGGGACCACAAAAGAATATTACCTCACGCTCATCGTCGGAGAGGAAAACATCTTGAAAAAGGAATTACCACCTCACGCTCACCGTCGGAGAGGGGACCACAAAAGAAACTTTAACTTCAACAACGCTTGTTGAGGAAAAATCTTGGTGACCTCAACAACGCTCGTTAAGGAAGTCTTGGGTGACTTTATCTTCAACAACGCTCGTTAAGAAAAATCTTGGTAACCTCAACAACGCTCGTTAAGGAAATCTTGGGTGACTTTATCTTCAACAACGCTCGTTGAGAAAAATCTTGGTAACCTCAACAACGCTCGTTAAGGAAATCTTGGGTGACTTTATCTTCAACAACGCTCGTTGAGAAAAATCTTGGGTGTCTTCTACTGGGATAAGAACCAGGGAGATCTTAGGGTCGATCTGACTGAACCAGAGAAGGCCTTGGACTGGGTAAGAATCAGGAAAATCTTAGGGTTGATTGGACTGGACCGGTCTAGGTCTTGAAATGTGATTGAGAATTTAAACTGCATCTTTCCTGAAAGGTAAAAGTCAGTCATATGCAATGTATGATATGCAATGACGTTCTTGATGTAAATGAGACTTGTATGATATGATGTGTCTATGCATGCTATAATGATGTATGTGACGTTTTATGAATGTATATTTCTGTCTAGGAAAGTAAATCCTTGACAGGCGCTAGGAAGTCGTATCCTGGGCTGATGTTGAGGTATTGATTTCCCTTCCGCTGGGGATGGTAGTTGCAAGAATACTGGTAGGAGAAGATAACTCCGTTGAGGAATAAACTTGGCAAATGGAAGATTCTGCGGGGAGAAAAGATACTCTGACGACCATGCTAGGAAGCGGTACTCTGTGGGGATAGCGATGCTTTGCTGAGTTGATGAAGATAACTCCGCTGGAGATGCCATTGATGAGTTATGCTGGGGATATGAAGATACTTTGCCGAGGACGCTCTTTCCGTGGCTTTTGGCTGAGGATAACCCAGTTATATCCTGTTACGGAAATAACTCTTTAAATCAAGCCGGGACGACGCGTTCGTGCTTTGCGAGGGATAAGCTTCCAGAATCTACTGGGGATAAGCTTGCTGCTTGGGGAGATATGGATTCCAACTTTCCTGGGGAAACTGGATTGGATTCTTCTGGGGGAGGTTTGAATTGCAGGGAAGTGACTGCTTTGAATGGTAGTATACCGCCGGGGAACAATCTTTAGACCAAGATTGCCGGGGATGCTTGTGTACTGCTGCTGGGGAAGTATTGAGATCTACGGGAGGATACCCAATTTCCTTGATATTTGATGATTTGCTTGGAGGAGAATGTATTGACTTGTTGAACCACTCTCTGGGAATTAAGATACACTTGGCCGTGTTCTGTAGCTGAACCTACCCTGGTACCTTAGAGGATAGAACAATTAGACTGCTCAGACCACTCTCTTATTGCCCCTGTTCCTAGTGTCACCTGCAATGAATTCCTTCGTTTCGTATGCAAATATTTACGAGTTAGCAAATTATTGTCAATGCATACATCACAAATTGAACCTTGGACGTTCTTCGCAAAACAAAACAGAAAAAAGAAAAACACTTGGGCACGTTTAACTGAAAATATATTTTTATTGATTTTTGAATGGCCTGAAAATAGGCGTTTTGTGTACAAGAGGCTGACGCCCTAGTAAGAGGTACGTCGCCGATCAAAAGAGTTTATACAAGTTTTGTACAAAAGAAAAATAAAACAGCTGTGTGAAAGATGAATGATCCACTGGGTTTCAACTCTGCTATTGCCATTATAACTCCGAGCGTCTCATCACTTGATGACCTTGGTTGAAGGTGAAGCTGACTGATCGATGCCGTTTTGAACTTGATGCTGATACCGGATTCTGGATGCACAGTGATCAAATGAGGCATAGTTTTACGCTTTATCCCTAATTTTTGCCTGGACTGCCCTTTCGGGTTTTCAGTCCACCGGGATACCCTTTTTTGCCCAAGCCGCCTTTTCAGGTTTTCGGCTTGCCGGGTGTACAGATTTTTTCATTTTCATCCCTACATTTTGCCCGAACCCTTTTGGTTCGACGGGAAGCCCTAATTTTTGCCTAGGCATGTCAGCCTAGCGGGTCTTTTTTCATGCGTAGTATTTTTTAACTATGTCTGCATTGGCGGGGTGAGGAAGGTCGTCACCATCCATGTTGGTCAAGATCATTGCTCCTCCTGAGAACACATGCTTAACCACAAATGGCCCTTCGTATGTAGGGGTCCATTTGCCCCTTGGATCACTCTGAGGAAGGATGATTCTTTTGATAACCAGATCCCCAACTTGATATTCTTGTGGTCTGACCTTCTTGTTAAATGCCCTGATCATTCGTTTTTGGTACGTCTGACCATGACAGATAGCAGCAAGTCTTTTCTCGTCAATGAGGTTGAGTTGGTCAAGTCGTGTCTGAATCCAATCATCTTCGTTCAGATTTGCATCCTTCATTATCCGGAGAGAGGGAATTTGCACTTCGATCGGCAAGACTGCCTCCATGCCATAAACCAGAGAGAAAGGAGTTGCCCCGGTTGACGTCCTTGCTGAGGTACGGTACCCATGCAGAGCGAACGGTAACATCTCGTGCCAATCTTTGTACGTCACTGTCATTTTTTGCACGATCTTCTTGATGTTCTTATTTGCTGCTTCTACAGCCCCATTCATCTTCGGTCTGTAAGGAGAAGAATTGTGGTGCTGTATCTTGAACTGTTCGCAGAGCTCAGCAATCATCTTATTGTTCAAATTGGTACCGTTGTCTGTAATAATCCGTTCAGGGACGCCGTATCGACAAATCAGATTGTGCCGAATAAACCGTGCCACAACAGTCTTGGTTACTGTAGCATAGGATGCTGCCTCAACCCACTTTGTAAAATAGTCAATCGCCACTAAGATGAAGCGATGTCCGTTAGATGCCGTAGGCCTTATTTCACCGATCATGTCTATGCCCCACATTGCAAATGGCCAAGGCGCAGTCAGAACATTCAGGGGAACCGGAGGAACATGCACTTTATCTGCATAGATCTGGCACTTGTGGCATGTCCTAGAATGTTGGTAGCAATCAGCTTCCATGGTGGACCAGTAATATCCTGCCCGTAGGATCTTCTTAGCCATAGTATGCCCACTGGAATGCGTACCAAAGGTCCCTTCGTGTAGCTCTTCCATGATTCTTTCCGCTTCGGTCTTGTCCACACAACGCAGTAAGGTTGAATCATGGTTTCTCTTGTACAAGATGCCGTTGCTTAGGAAGAACTTGGATGCGAACCGTCTCAGGAATTTCTTATCATTGATAGAGGCACCTTCAGGGTATTCCTGAGCTTCCAGATATCTCTTCACTTCGTGGTACCAGGGCTTCTCAGTTACCAATTCAGATTCGAGATCACAACAGTATGCCGGTTCGTCCAGTTTCCAGATGATGATCCGGGGAGCCTCATTATCCCATTTGACCTTGAACATTGAAGACATGGTAGCTAACGCGTCCGCTAACTGATTCTCTTCCCTTGGAAAATGCTCAAAGGTTATCTCTGTGAAGTGGGGAATCATGGTCAACACACATTCTTTGTAAGGAATCAAGTTTGGATGTTTCGTATCCCACTCTCCGTTGATCTGATTGATCACAAGGGCGGAATCTCCGAAGACACTGAGGAACTTGATTCGTAGGTCGATAGCAGCTTGAAGACCCATGATACACGCCTCATACTCCGCCATGTTGTTGGTACAGTTGAAACATAGCCGGGCAGTGAGTGGAGTATGAGTACCCTGTGGAGATATGATGATGGCGCCGATACCATTTCCCAAAGCATTGGAAGCTCCGTCAAAGTGCATAGACCATCGGGATCCTGGCTCAGGTCCTTCATCCGGTCCAGGTACTTCGCAGTCAGTTACTATCATGATGCTTTCGTCCGGAAACTCGAAGTTCATTGATTGGTAGTCATCTACAGCTTGATGAGCTAAGTGGTCTGCCAATACACTCCCCTTGATGGCTTTCTGGGTTGTATACTGAATGTCGTATTCCGTCAAGATCATTTGCCATCTTGCGATTCTCCCAGACAGAGCAGGCTTTTCGAATATGTATTTTATCGGATCCATCTTTGAGATCAACAAGGTAGTGTGAGTCAGCATATACTGTCTCAGCCGGCGAGCAGCCCATACCAAAGCGCAGCAAGTTTTCTCAAGCAGTGAGTATCGGGTCTCACAGTCGGTAAACTTTTTGCTAAGGTAATAAATGGCATGCTCTTTTCGGCCAGACTCGTCATGCTGCCCCAGCACACACCCCATTGAGTTATCTAGCACTGTCAGATATAGAATCAGAGGTCTCCCTTCAACCGGTGGCATAAGGATAGGTGGTTCTTGGAGATACTCTTTGATTTTGTCGAAAGCAGCCTGACATTCATCGTTCCAACGTACTACCTGATCTTTCTTCAGCAGCTTGAAGATTGGCTCACAGGTAGCAGTCAAATGAGAGATGAATCGAGCAATGTAATTCAGGCGTCCTAAAAAGCCTCTGACTTCCTTCTCCGTCTTAGGAACTGGCATCTCTTGAATAGCTTTGACCTTAGCAGGGTCCACTTGAATACCTTTGTCACTGACCACGAAGCCTAGCAACTTCCCAGATCTTACCCCGAAGGTGCACTTGTTCGGGTTCAATCTCAGCTTGTACAGTTTCAACCGGTCAAACAACTTCTGCAGGTGATCTAGATGCTCTTCCTCGGTCTGGGACCTTGCGATCATGTCGTCTACATACACTTCGATCTCATGATGGATCATATCATGAAATAAGGCAACCATGGCGCGCTGGTAGGTTGCCCCAGCATTCTTTAATCCGAACGGCATGACCTTGTAACAGAAGGTGCCCCACTGAGTAACGAATGTAGTCTTTTCCATGTCTTCAGGTGCCATCTTGATCTGATTGTAACCTGAAAAGCCATCCATGAAAGAGAATACCTTGTGCTGAGCCGTATTATCAACAAGGACATCAATGTGAGGTAAGGGGAAGTCATCCTTGGGGCTGGCCCTGTTCAGATCCCTGTAATCGACACACATTCTGACCTTGCCGTCCTTTTTAGGTACCGGCACCACATTAGCAACCCACCGAGGGTAAGAAGTTACTGCAAGGAACCCGGCATCAAACTGTTTCATGACCTCGGCCTTAATCTTCTCGGACATCGCTGGACGCATCCGACGGACCTTTTGTTTAACTGGAGGGCAGTCTTCTCTAGTCGGCAAATGATGGACAACAATATCGGTATCCAACCCTGGCATGTCTTCGTAGGACCAGGCAAAGATCTCCATATAGTCATGCAGCATCTTGGTTAACCGTTGCTTCACGCTGAGCTCTAGGTTAGCACCAATCTTTACCTCTTTCCTGTCTGCCTCAGTACCTAGGTTTATAGTTTCCACTGGCTCTTCATGGGGTTGAATCGCCCTCTCTTCCTGAAGCAACAGTCTTGCAAGCTCGCCAGGCACTTCGCAATCATCTTCACCTTCGTCTTCGGCTAAGTTGATCGGATTTTCGAAGTCATAATTGGCATTAGCAGAGCTGTTATCAGTGAGATCCAGAGTGGATTGGAACCTGTATGAGTGAGTGTGTGTGTAAATACAGCTGTTTTGATAATTATGTAAAGGAAAGGAAAGATAGAAAAGGAGCACAATATTTGCAATGCGAAAATAGTCCAAGATTTTCATTCATGATGTATAAAATGACAGTTCATATGCCCTCACAAATAGAACCACGGTGCCTCGGGTAAGACACCGGGCCATAGAGTTTATCATAGTTTATTACAAAATGAAACAAAGAAATTTATTACTTAGTGTCAAAAGAAACAGAGAGATTGTCCTTGGCGCTCCAATTGTTAAGTCCACCATCAGCAGCCGGGTAGATCCAGCTATCAAACTCAGCTTCGTCAACTTCCTCATCATCTCCAATAGCATTTACCCCATGAGCAGGCAGGGGAGCTGTCACCACATTAGGCTTGTCAGATGCCTCAAATTGTACCTCCTTAGCATCAATGAGGTCCTGCAGCTTGTTCCTTAGTGCCCAACAGTCATCAGTGGCATGCCCCGGGCTATCTGAATGGTAAGCACAACGGGCATTCGGGTTGTACTTAGGAGAGGTTATATTAGGGAACTTTGGTGCCTCCTTGACAGATACCAAATTGGTTGCGAGCAGCTGTGGCAGAATCTGCGATAGAGTCATGCTTAACCGGGTAAACTCTCTCCGGGGTCTATCAACCCTTTGAGGATTGTTTGGCCGGGGAGCGGCAGCAGGCTTAGCAATCATGACCGCACTGACAGATTGGCGGCGATCAGGTCTTTCTGATTTTCTGGAGCCATACACAGCACTAGACTCCTTTTTAAACGGTTTCTTGTCCGAACCAGATGATGGTGCAGCCTTTGCAATCTTTCCAGACTTCAACCCAGCTTCGATTCTTTCTCCAGTTAAGATCAAATCAGTGAAACCAGCAGAAGAATTCCCAATGAGATGATTAAAGAATGGCCCAGATAGGGTCCCCAAGAACATATCCACTAACTCTCGATCAGTCAAAGGTGGCTGCACCCTGCCAGCCAGATCTCTCCACTTCTGCGCGTACTCTTTAAAACCTTCGCTTACGCCCAACGACATACCCTGGAGTTGGGTACGCGTGGGGGCAAGGTCGGCATTATACTGATACTGCTTGTAGAAAGCAGTAGCCAGCTCCTCCCAGTTACGAATTTTGGTCCCATCCAGCTGATAGAACCATTCGAGGTGAGTCCCTGAAAGACTCTCCTGGAAGAAGTGGATCCATAGATTCTTGTCCGCAGAGTACGGCTGAATCTTTCGAACATAAGACCTCAAATGCAGCTTGGGACAGGATGCCCCGTCATATTTGGAGAAGGTGGGAGCTTTGAATTTATGTGGAATAACCACACCAGTTGACAAACCCAGATCTCCGAAATCCAGCCCAGGTGTCTGTTGAACTTCCATGGCCTTCAACCTGTCCTCCAGTTGTTTGTACTTGTTGTCTTCAGGAGGGTATTGTTCCTCATCAAAATCTGTCTCGTTGTCGGAGACCACCGGACTAGGAACCCTTGCTTCTGCCTGAGAAGGACTTTTGCCAACAGAAGAAACAACCTCTTCTTGGTGCAGAGTATTACCCAACCTTCGGCCCGAGTTGAATAGAACAGTTCTTCTTTTCTTCTTCTTCTCCTTCTTCAGGAGCATGGTCTTCAATTCATCTTGGCCTTTAGCTAGACCCAGGATTAACTCTTGAAACTGCGCATTCTGCGCCTGGAGAGCCTTGATTGAAGCCTCAGTTGATTCAGATCCGGAATTCATGATGCTGAAATAAACAGCGAAGAACTGTAAGCAACCTGAAAAGGGAAAAACCTGCTATGCACATGATGTATGAAATGCGTATGAATTATGTTTTCAAAGACAATCGGGAATCAACTTTGTAAACAAAAAGGAACACACTTCATTAGATTCAACTTTGCAACTGAAATTATTCAACAAGTTGCCCTTAGGCGTTTACATGAAATGAAACAACTGGAAAGGAAATAAAAACTGTAAAGGCACGTTCAGAATTCCTCATTGATCCCATGGTCTCCTCTTCTCAGTACGGAGGTAGGCATTCAGAGCTCTTTCATTCTCCAACTGCTTTGTCAGCTTCTGGACCTTTGATTCCTGCTCGTGGAATTTTTCCCGGTAAGAATCCCGTTCTTCTTGCAGTTGTGACCAAGATCTCTTCAATGTCTCATAATCAGTAGGTATCTGAGGAGGAAGGATAGTTGGAGGAACACCATCTTTATCAGGACACTCAAGAATGACGGGTCTGACAGCTTCATACGGCATACCTAACTTTTGAGCGCGGATGCGGACCCATTTGTAGTAGGCTTCCATAGGTAGAGAAGTCTTTGGCCCTAGTTCTTGTGGGTCAGCTTTATGAACCTTCTCCCAAGCCTTGATGAACCTACGACGTAGCTCGTCACTATCCACCTGAAACTCGAAACTGATGTGAGGCACCAACATCTCATGGGGGCCTGCTCTTCTTGCTCTTCCAAACTGACGGAGTGCTAGACATGGATTGTACGAGATCCCTCCTTGAGTACCAATCAGAGGAACATTAGGATACTCCCCGCATCGATCAATAATAGCTATCTCATCCAAACCTCTGCAAGTCCAAATGATGTCTTTATCGGTGAGAGACATTAACCTGTGAGCCCAACTTCTCCCTTCTTGGTTCTTCAGTACGGACTTAGGGAGGTGCGAAATAAACCACCTCACCAACAAAGGGATACAACACCATAGGGTTCCTCGTCTTCGGGTAGTACGGGCATGAAGTTGTTGCAAGATGTCACCCAAGAGAGTGGGCACAGGATTCTGAGACATAAAGATCCTAATGGAAGTGACATTGATGAAGTTGTCAGGATTAGGAAACAGGACTAACCCATAGATTAGGAGAGCCAAGATGTCTTCATATGCCCTAAAGTCCAGGTCATTCCAGAAGCTGTTAGCTTTACCAATCAGAAACTTGGCCAAGAAACCCTTAACTCCGCTTCTAGTTACCCAGTTGTCTGTTACCTCTTGATGGGTCAAAGGAAGAGCTGCAGCAATGTCCTCAAGCCTGAGGGTCTTTTCCCAACCAGTAAAGGGAGTCTGATCCAAGATAGGGATACCAAGCAGGTTGGAGAACTCTTCCAGGGTAGGGACCAGCTGGAAGTCTTGGAAGGTAAAGCACTGGTACTGAGGGTCATAGAACTGGGTCAGAACACTCATCAACTGTTGATCCCGCTTTGCAGTGACTAAACTGAGAAGAGAACCATGTCTCTGAATGAAGGAAGTGGTGTTTGGAATTCTGCTAACCAACTCATCAATCAACTCAGGTGAACGAACAAAGTTGAACCGGATAGTATTCCTTCGTACAGGCATCATAATGTCCTACAAAACAGAGCAAAGATGAAACCCTCTTGTCTTTGAAATGGTCAGTTCTTATGCAGGATGCATGCAATGCTCATGATGCTATGATGTTATGATAAAGCACACCACATACAGATACAAAGGCAAACATAGTAAGGCATACAAGTCACACAAGGCAAGCCCCTAAAGTTTAGGCCAGCATGAGGTCTAGGTACTACCCTCTTTCAGTTTGTTGGTTCATACCTGTCCTAATCAAAAGTAACCGGGTTCTTAGAGGATCCCAATATCATTGACTACCCTCAATCGGTCATAACTCCAGCATCGCAATCTTTTCTTGCGGCCAGAACCATCACGAGAGTTTAGCCTCAATGGGCGTAGCATACTGCTACTGTTCTAAAGGCCAAGTTGTGTCAATTAAGGTTCTAAGGTTGTTGGTGCTTAATGACTCCTTAGAAGACCCATATTCTCCTCGTTGCAACACAAGGGATATCGGTACAGACTAAGGTGCCACACCAACGTAGCCACTGCTTCACCTGTGTCGGTCTACGCCGGACAGGTCCCTCACAGCTTATGCTACCTAAACAGGGTATCCCCAGATCCGGGTTAGGATCTATGTATCTCCGATGCAACCCACAATAGTAAAGCAAGCAAAACAATACAAGTGAAAACACAGTTATGACCTAGCCCTAAGGTACACCTCACTTTATAGTTGGTCCCCAGCAGAGTCGCCAGTTCTGTGATCGGTGGATCTGGAACTGACTGTTTAACGCTGGTTCGCGAAATGTCGCGGTAAGCAAGAGTCGCCACCGTCTTTTATTTCCTCCAATAGGAAAGGACAAAAGCACAGAAAAATTCCTTTAAAGAGATTGCTCTCGGTTCGGGAGGTAGGTTATAGAAAGGGAAGGTGTTAGCACCCTTTCTATCCATGGTTATCCATGGGCTCTTAGATACTTGCTCGATGTGTTTTCAAAAATGTTTGTTTGCTTTTCAATGTGGGTTTTAAAAAGTTTCTTTGAAAAATTTCAGTTCGACTCATACGTCAGAGTGTTTGAAAAGTTTGCTTTGAAAGCTTTTGAAAATGTGTTGGTGTGAAAAGATGTTTTGATTTGTTTTTGAAATTAGAGCAAGTATCCTTGAGAACCTACCTACCCTAAGGAATTCGTCTGTGTAAATGTCCTTTAAAGTAGTGCCATCCCACCATTGAGAGGTAGGCAGCACCACCGTTGGAGGTGTTCGGGTCAATTCGTTATTCGGGACATGGTGATCACCAGAGCAATGGGAAGACACCTTAGAAGCTACCCTCATGCCAGGTTCCCGGATCATGAGGACTTACTAAGACATCCTCTACTCGACGATCACCTTTCGAAAGGCAACAGTGAGGCATACCCTAGGGGTGGTGTGTGCGAATTGTGTGTCATGTTCATTGATATTTGTCTTGTCATGTTTGTCGTGTTCTACGCTTGATTTTAATTTAAGTCCATTCATTCTTGCATGCATATTTATCAGTTAGGAGTGCGGAAAATAAATCTAAGATTATTACAAAGGCGCGGGCCCACATCGCCAAAATTTCCAGGACCCGATTTAGCGAAAAAAAATAAATAATGCGAAGAAATAGAAGCGTAAAGAATTTAAAGTTACATGGCTTCGGGGCAATTACATAATTATAATAAACGATAAAAGATAAATGCGCGAATTAAATAATTAATGACGGAACTAGGGCGTTGGACCCTTTTTGCAAATAATTAAAAAGTTAATGACAATTAGAAATTAAAATTAAATGGGAATGATGTTTTTTTGTGTTTTTTTTAGGTTTAATGAAAAAAAGAAATTAATTGAAATTAAATTAAAAGGGAAACCCTAATTCTAATATTTTTTATTTATTATGAAAAGAATTAAAATATGATCTAAATTAAACCTAATTGATTGTGTACAATTTTAATTTATGAAAATAAAATAAATAAATAATAATTATTATGGTGAGAAAAAAAAGAAATATTAAAAGGAATAAATTAATTAACCTAATTCTATTTGGTTGGATTTTTATTAAGAGGGGATTAAAATTAAAACCTAATTAACTAAATATTTTACACTCTAATTTATTTATGAAAACAATTATGATAAAATAAACATTATGTTCTTTTTGTATTTTTGATTTTTATGTTTTTTATATTTTATGGAAAAATAATTAATTAAAACAAATAATTAAAATAAGCAATCAATTAAAATAAATGAAATAACAAAAAGAAATCAAACCAGAGTGGGGGTGCTGTCCCCAATTAAGGAGGTGTCTTTGTGAAAGGCCTGGCCCAATAAGCTGGACGTTAGTTGACTTTCCATAATTCCATATGATGCGTTTGACCCATGCCTAGGGTGTTCTCCAATCCTAGCCCTTGACTAGATCATTGTGGACGCGTGGATGGTGGTTATTGAATGTGCATAGTGGGCCACGTCAAGGGCGCTGCATAGGAATTCCTTATGAAAAATAATGTGAAATTTTGGCCAGACCTGGGACTTGAACCCAGGTCTTTGAAGTTACAAGCATAGCACGCTACCACTGAGCCATCACGTTCATCTTTAATATATAATATAACACAATTAATATAAAAAGAAAACGTCAATGCTGTTGAAAATTCGCGCGCAATTCAAAACGTCCAATGGCTGGTGGACACGCCTTCATCTCCTCCACTATCCCTGTAAAACAAAGCTTATAGGCAACGGTTTCACTGCGTTGCCAAAACCCCTGTATCAAAAAAATAGCGAATAGAATTATATGACACATAAATTCATCGCGAGTATGCCTTCATCATTGTCTTGGTGCGTTGAATCCAACCATGGTGTTCAGAAGTCCCAATTTTTCTTCTACATAAAACCCCTAATTCAAGCTCCTGAAAAACCTAATTTTTGGCAATGGCAACTCTTCATAAAACGCATGAAAACTCAATTAAGTTATATGGTTAGTACAGAAACTTCATAAGGAGTAATAATATACAAGCAAAAATGCAAGAAAATGCTTAAATCATGAGATGCAATTTCAATATTTTCTTGGTTCAGTGGGACTCGTGTATACCAATTCTTGAGGTTTTTGCTATTGTTTGTGATTGGGACACCTTCAGAATTATCTAAGGAAGCGATTGAGACACGAATGAAGCTTTGAATCGCCCTAGAACCTTGAATTCAGTATTGACTTTTTTGTGAAATTTTGCAAGTTTTGAATGCTTCAGCATGCGCAGCTTTTAGTCTCTTGCTTTAGGTTTACCTTCTGATACTTGTAAGGAATGATTTAGGTCAAGAAAGTTGCATAAAATCCATAGTATTCAATGTTTGAATATTTGATTTGGTTAAGAATCTTTTTCCAATCTTTTTTCATGGTTTTTGATGTCAATTAGTTCCAATCATACCAAATCTTTCCTCATTTGCCTTCACACGAAATATTGAGCCTATAATGTGTATAAAAAGATTTTTCATGTTAAGGTTTATATTTTTCATGAATTAAAATCATTTAAATGAATATAAATTAATATTAATTCAAATAAATAATTAAAAAATATGAGAATACTTCCCTTTGGGCCTAGTGGTCGTGCATAGGCTTGGCATGAAGAAATTTGGAAGAAAATTGGGCCCATTTGCATTTTTAGGCCTTTTGCATCAATGTTGACTTTTTCAAATTCCTAAAAATTTCCCAACTTCCACAAGGCATAACTTGGTCAATTTTTAAGCTTTTCACATGTTCTTGGACATTTTGGAAAGGTCTTTGAGTCCTTTAACCAATGCCTTTGGTCCCATGTCATTTTGATTTACCAATCTCAAGTTATGGCCTTTGACTTAAAGTCACTTTTTGTTGACTTTTGAAAATGACCTATAATGTTGAAATTGATAACTTTTTGTGAGAGCATTTCTTGGACTTGGAACATGAAGATGAATTGTAGGAAATGTCTTTCTCTTCAAAATGAGCTTTGGATGGAATTTTTCTGATAATCCATGTGAAAGTTATGCCCTGGTCAATTTCAGTTGACTTTTCCAGCTGTCCAAATATAGCAACTTTTGCATCTTTGATGATTTCTGAGCCAAATTTTGAGAATCATGATCAAGCATTGATCAAATGATGTTTGTGGCTTCAAAATGATATATTGACCAAAAATTTGAACTTTTGACTGTCAAATGACCATTTTGCCCCTACAGTTGACTGTAGTGCAATCTAGGGTTTTGACTGTGCAATTTTGAGCTGAATGCCTTGAAACTTGACATGAAGACACTTGACCATCTTTTTAAGCATGTGAGACTTGATTGGGCCTTTGGAAAGTTCATTTGCTTGACCAGAACTCAAACCCTAGTTTTGACTGTCTAGAAGACAGTTGAGCTGCATACCTTGGGGGGATTTTGTGACCTTGACTTGACAAATCCTGATGAATATGGGAGGGCAAATTTTGGGGTACAACACTTAGCAAATATTTTCTAACAAAGATCTCCTTTGGTTCAAGACTGCACTAAGGTTGATCAACTCAAGACACCTCCTTAAGCACTGATGACTGAAATTAGGGTTTGAGATTGTGTAACACCCCTTCTAAAATACCCCGAATAATATTAATTATATCAATGATTAAAGACATATTCCATCAGAGTTAACACGGAACAAGGGATGTCACAATTATGAAATAAATAAAACTTCTAATAAAATAGTAGTCATGCTACACTGAGGGTCATTATTCAAATAATTCAATCAACTTAAGACCATGTCTTACACAGCGGAAAAATACCATAACCAAAACGGAATAAACCAAAACATAATTATTCCCAATGAAATTCAAAGAAACAATTTAATAATAACTAATTCCTCAACTAAACGTTCCCCAGTGTTACAACCTATTAGAGCACGACACTGACACGCGGACTTAAAGTAACATAGCTCTAGAGCCATCCTCACCAACTCCTGAGTTGCTAACTTTAATCTGAAATTGTTAAAGTAAGGGTGAGATTTCTCATAATTAACATGCATTATAAGCTTCTCAATCAACATTATATCACAAGCATATTATTTCACCCATTTTAGCATAAATTCAGGTTCAACACGCAGTTCCAATCATACAAGTCATTATGCATAAATCAATAATCAACCAAAGAATTGTAACACTGGAAGACATCCTAACATGTTACAATTCCATGCAAACACAAATGCAGACACAATGAATGTGGTACCAACACGTGACCAAGTTACCCAACACTGATCCATCATCAACCGGATACAGCAACCATCGATTCGTCCATAAACACCCAGACACGAATCCAGCCTAACCATCCATCATCACCCGGGTATCGGTTAACGGAAATACAAGTCAAATTCCACACAATGGGAATTAACTTCACCAAAACAATGCATATGCACGCATATCACTAGCATGCAACATCAAATCAGTCTATGAAATACATCAATTTATCATAACTGAACCAAAACCAAAAACATGATATCTCAATGATCATGCACACCATCATTAGAAACATAAACATGCCTTTCATTCACACAATACTAATACATCCATCCATCACAGGTTCACTGCTACATACACACCCATGTGCGTTAGCCAATAATCACTTATTCAGGGATTTGACTCATTTTCAAAATAATTTCAGGTTTTATGAAATCTTTTCATTTTATAAAATATAGCATTAAATTTAAGAAATAACGTCCAAAACGGCACTCAAAACGGACTTACGGTTTGAAAGTTATGAATTTTCAAAGTTTAATATTTTTCAAAAAGTTATAGCAGAACCCGGTTCCTACATATGCAGGAACCGGTTCCTGCGAAGTTCAAAAATCACGCTTCTGGAAAAATGTATGGGAACCCGGTTCCTACCTATACAGGAACCGGTTCCTACGTGCATTTTTGCCAGTTTTTATAAATTCACACAGTGGAACCTGGTTCCTCCCCACTGGGAACCGGTTCCCACGACCTGCAGAGTCAAATTCTGCACTTTTGACAGCATTTATTCATTCTAAACCAATTCCAAACATACCCATACGAATTGCAACATGAGAAACACCAAAACACATCCATTTTGCACCATTATAACATCAAACAACATTATTTCATCATTCCTTTTTATCATCTGACACCCTAATGGTTTTCAACCTACAATTCAACGCAATAGGGACAATTCTACGGAACCCTAGAATTCCAAACCGGGATTCCCTAACATACTATGATCCATACTATTGAATATCTAAACCGATAATACGAATTAACTAATCAAAATCACCCCTTACCTTGTGGGTTCTTCGAATTCTGACGCTTCCGGTTTTCTCCTTCTTTTTCCTCTTCTCAAATGCACGTATGATGAATATTCCAAAATAACTCTCTTTCTCTTCTTTTTCCTTTTAATACTCCTTTTATTATTCCAATAAAATAATTAAATTAGTAATTAGTAAGAGTAGAGTATTTTACCCCTCACACCCTCTAATCACTCTTCACACCACCAATACTTCTTTTCTTTAATTAATTAAATTAATTCCAATAATCCAAAAATACCAATAATTAAATTTCCAATTAAATTAATAATTAAAAATTCTAATTATTTAATAATCGGATTATTTGGGGTGTCACAACTCTCCCCAACTAAAAGAGTTTTCGTCCTTGAAAACATACCTTAGATGAATAGTTCGGGATACGAGTCCTTCATCTGACTCTCCAGCTCCCAAGTGACATTTCCATCTGCTGGTCCTCCCCAAGCCACTCTTACCAACGCGATCTCCTTGCCTCGCAACTGTTTCAACTTCCGATCCTCAATTCTCGCAGGTACCGCTTCTACAGTCAAATTCTCTCGTACCTGTATATCGTCTACCCGAATCTCATGAGAGGGATCAACAATGTACTTCCTTAGCTGAGATACATGAAAAACATCATACAAATTTGCAAGTGACGGCGGCAAAGCAATCTGATAAGCAACTTTCCCAACTCTCTTGGTAATCTGAAATGGACCAATAAAACGTGGAGTCAACTTTTTTGACTTCAAAGCTCGACCAATACCAGTCATCGGAGTAACTCGCATAAAAACATGTTCTCCTTCGCTAAACTCAAGATCTTTCCTCCTCTTATCATGATAACTTTTATGACAACTTTGAGAAGTCCTCATCTTCTCCTGAATCATCTTAATATTTTCCGAAGTCTGTTGGACAATTTCCGGTCCAATCACAGCACTCTCTCCAGATTCATACCAACACAGCGGTGTCCGACACCTCCTACCATACAATGCCTCAAACGGAGCCATACCAATGCTCGAATGAAAACTATTGTTGTAGGTAAACTCAATCAATGGTAGATAACTATCCCAAGCTCCACCTTTCTCCAACACACAAGCTCTTAACAAATCTTCCAACGACTGAATCGTTCTCTCCGTCTGACCATTTGTCTGTGGATGATAAGCGGAACTCAAACGCAACTTAGTACCCAAAGCTTCTTGCAATCCCGTCCAGAATTTAGATGTAAACCTCGGATCTCGATCCGACACAATACTAGAAGGAATACCGTGCAAACTCACAATCTTCTCAACATACAATTCTGCCAACCTTTCCATCGGATAATCCATTCTTATCGGAATAAAGTGAGCAGATTTCGTCAACCGATCAACAATAACCCAGATACAATCACAATTCTTCGATGTCCTTGGCAAACCAGACACAAAATCCATAGAGATTCCATCCCATTTCCATTCCGGAACAAACAACGGTTCCATCAATCCTGACGGTTTCTGATGCTCAATCTTCGACTTCTGACAAACCAAACAAGCATACACAAACTCAGCAATTTCCTTTTCATTCCCGGCAACCAAAACAACTTCTTCAAATCATGGTACATTTTAGTAGCACCATGATGAATACTCAATCCACTACGATGTCCTTCTTCCAAAATACTCTTCCTAATCTCTGCAACATCCGGAACACACACCCTATTACCAAATCTCATAACACCATTCTCATCAATCCGGAACTCGCCTCCTTGACCTTGGTTGATCAATGTCAATTTATCAACTAACCCAACATCGGACTTCTGTCCATTCCAAATTTCTTCCAGAATACCACTAGTCAGTTTCAACATACCCAATTTCATACTATTCGGAGTAGTTTCACATACCAAACTTAAATCTCTGAACTGCTCAACCAAATCTAACTCACGGACCATTAACATCGACATATGCAAGGACTTCCTACTCAAGGCATCCGCAACAACGTTTGCCTTACTAGGATGGTAATTCAAACCGAAATCATAATCCTTTAGAAATTCTAACAATTTCCTCTGCTTCATATTCAACTCTTTCTGATCAAAGAGATACCTCAGACTTTTGTGATCACTGAACACCTCAAACCGAGAACCATATAAATAATGCCTCCACAACTTCAAAACAAACACAACAGCTGCCAACTCCAAATCATGAGTCGGATAATTCCTTTCATGTACTTTCAATTGTCTCGAAGCATAAGCCACCACCTGCTTATCTTGCATCAACACACCACCTAATCCCATTAATGATGCGTCACAATACACAATAAAAGACTTAGTCGGATTTGGAAAAATCAAGATCGGAGAACTTGTCAACCTCCTCTTCAGCTCTTGAAATCCTTTCTCACATTCAACATCCCAAACAAACATCTGACCCTTCCTGGTCAACTTAGTCAACGATAACGCTAATTTGGAAAATCCTTCTATAAACTTCCTGTAATAACCTGCAAGACCCAGAAAACTACGGATCTCAGAAGAATTCTTCGGCGCTTCCCACTGAGATACTGCTTCTACCTTCGTAGGATCCACAGCAATTCCATTCTTGGAAATTACATGGCCAAGAAAACTTGCTTCACTTAACCAGAATTCACACTTGGACAACTTCGCATAAAGCTTCTTCTCTTTCAACAATTCCAACACAACTCTGAGATGTTCTGCATGCTCTTCATCGCTCTTCGAATAAATTAGAATATCATCAATGAACACCACCACAAACTTATCAAGATACGGATGAAATATCCTGTTCATATACTCCATTAAAACACCAGGTGCATTAGTAACTCCAAACGGCATAATAGAATACTCGTAATGTCCATACCTCGTTCTAAATGCAGTTTTCTGAATATCTTCCGACTTCACATGAATCTGATGATATCCAGATCTCAGATCAATCTTACTAAATACACAAGCTCTAACTATTTGATCCATCAAATCATCGATCCTCGGCAAAGGATACCTATTCTTGATTGTAACTTTATTCAGCTGTCTGTAATCAACACATAATCTCATTGAACCTTCTTTCTTCTTAACCAACAACACCGGAGCACCCCACGGAGAAACACTCGGACGAATAAACTTCTTCTCAAGTAACTCCTCCAACTGTTTCTTTAACTCCGCTAATTCAGATGCCGACATACGGTAAGGCGCCATCGACACCGGACTAGTTCCAGGAATCAAATCTATAGTAAATTCTACCTCCCTCTCAGGTGGCAATTCACTAACGTCTTCCGGAAACACCTCTGGAAATTTATTCACCACTGGAAATCCATCACTCTTTGCTCTTCCCTCCGCTTGTATTGCAGAATACAACATAAATACCACAACACCATCTTTCACAGCTAGGTTCATCTGTTTAACCGACATAGTCACATCTTCGACACCAACCTCTTCAGGAAAAATAACCGTCTTCGCAAAATAGTTGATATAAACCTGGTTGAATTCCAACCAGTTCATTCCAAGGATGATATCAAGTTGTTCTAACAGTAGGCACACTAAATCCATACCGAAACCCGTACCAAAAATCACAATAGGACAATTCCTACAAACATACGTAGTAGTCACTGAACCCGACGCAAGAGTATCATAACCATACTTCCATCCATATTAGAAATTTCCAAATTCAATCTTTTAGCACAATCCAAAGCAATAAAAGAATGCGTAGCTCCAGTATCAATAATCGCAATCAAAGGTATGTCATTAATAAAACATGTACCTTTAATCAGCCGATCATCTGGCTTAGTCTCTGACCCAGACAATGCAAACACTTTACCACCAGCTTGCTCCTTCTTGGGTTTTGTACACTGAGGACGAGTATGACCTTCTTCACCACAGTTGTAACAAGTCACCACTCTTACTCTGCAACCATTGGCCACATGGCCGAGTTTCCCACACTTGAAACACTTCTTATCATTACTTTTGCAATCCACCATACGATGTCCTGTCTCACCACACTTGTAGCACTTAATGGAAGAACTAGAATCTCCTCCACCAAACTTCTTCCAACCACCGGGTCTCTGATTACTTCTATCATAAGGCTTACCACGATCCATCTGTTGCTTACCCTTCCTATCAACATACCCTCGAGCATTCTACTTAGTGCTAGCAAGATCCTCCTCTAAAATCCTACTACAGTCAATCAGATCAGGAAATCTTCGGATACGCTGATACCAAATACCCTGCTTAATCTCATCACGAAGACCATTCTCAAACTTGATACATTTGGAAAATTCTCCATCTACATCGTTAGTATAATGAGCATAATACTTCGCTAACTCAGTAAACTTCGAAGCATACTCACTGACAGTCTTGTTACCCTACTTGAGTTCCAGAAACTCAATCTCATTCTTTCCTCTGATGTCCTCAGGAAAGTACCTCCTCAGAAAAGCCCTCCTGAACACAGCTCAAGTCAATGCAATACCATCTTCTTCCATTTCAGTTCTGGTAGCAACCCACCAGTCATCAGCTTCCTCTGCTAACATGTGAGTTATGTATCTCACCTTCATCCCTTCAGCACAGTCAATTACTCTGAAGATCCTCTCGACCTCCTTCAACCACTTCTGAGCACCTTCAGGATCATGTGCACCCTTGAACAACGGAGGATTATTCCTCTGAAAATTCCCCAATTGTCGGTCAGCACCAATCACAGCTCCCTGTTGGTTCCCTCCGAGTACTCCAGCCAACATTCCCAATGCTTCAGCAATAGCATCGTCGTTTCTTCCGTTACCTCTTCTGGCCATTGTTCTTGTAACATTACAAAACAACCTCATCAACACACAAGTATCGACAGTGTCATCTTACACTAGTCGTATACAAAAGGGATAACAACACAAGACAAGACCGACTATGCTCTGATACCACTATTGTAACACCTCTTCTAAAATACCCCGAATAATATTAATTATATCAATGATTAAAGACATATTCCATCAGAGTTAACACGGAACAAGGGATGTCACAATTATGAAATAAATAAAACTTCCAATAAAACAGTAGTCATGCTACACTGAGGGTCATTATTCAAATAATTCAATCAACTTAAGACCATGTCTTACACAGCGTAAAAATACCATAACCAAAACGGAATAAACCAAAACATAATTATTCCCAATGAAATTCAAAGAAACAATTGAATAATAACTAATTCCTCAACTAAACGTTCCCTAATGTTACAACCTATCAGAGCACGACACTGACACGCAGACTTAAAGTAACATAGCTCTAGAGCCATCCTCACCAACTCCTGAGCTGCTAACTTTAATCTGAAATTGTTAAAGTAAGGGTGAGATTTCTCATAATTAACATGCATTATAAGCTTCTCAATCAACATTATATCACAAGCATATTATTTCACCCATTTTAGCATAAATTCAGGTTCAACACGCAGTTCCAATCATACAAGTCATTATGCACAAATCAATAATCAACCAAAGAATTGTAACACTGGAAGACATCATAACATGTTACAATTCCATGCAAACACAACGTAGACACAATGCATGTGGTACCAACACGTGACCAAGTCACCCAACACTGATCCATCATCAACCGGATACCGCAACCATCGATTCGTCCATAAACATCCGGACACGAATCCAGCCTAACCACCCATCATCACCCGGGTATCGGTTAACGGAAATACAAGTCAAATTCCACACAATGGGAATTAACTTCACCAAAACAATGCATATGCACGCACATCACTAGCATGCAACATCAAATCAGTCTATGAAATACATCAATTTATCATAATTGAACCAAAACCAAAAACATGATATCTCAATGATCATGCACACCATCATTAGAAACATAAACATGCCTTTCATTCACACAATAATAATACATCTATCCATCACAGGTTCACTGCTACATACACACCCATGTGCGTTAGCCAATAATCACTTATTCCGGGATTTGACTCATTTTCAAAATAATTTCAGGTTTTAGGAAATCTTTTCATTTTATAAAATAGAGCATTAAATTTAAGAAATAACGTCCAAAACGGCACTCAAAACGGACTTACGGTTTGAAAGTTATGAATTTTCAAAGTTTAATATTTTTCAAAAAGTTATAGCAGAACCCGGTTCCTACATATGCAGGAACCGGTTCCTACGAAGTTCAAAAATCACGCTTCTGGAAAAATGTATGGGTACCCGGTTCCTACCTATACAGGAACCGGTTCCTACGTGCATTTTTCCAGTTTTTATAAATTCACACAGTGGAACCCGGTTCCTCCCCACTGGGAACCGGTTCCCACGACCTGCAGAGTCAAATTCTGCACTTTTGACAACATTTATTCATTCTAAACCAATTCCAAACATACCCATACGAATTGCAACATGAGAAACACCAAAACACATCCATTTTGCACCATTATAACATCAAACAACATTATTTCATCATTCCTTTTTATCATCTGACACCCTAATGGTTTTCAACCTACAATTCGACCAATAGGGACAATTCTACGGAACCCACGAATTTCAAACCGGGATTCCCTAACATACTATGGTCCATACTATTGAATATCTAAACCGATAATACGAATTAACTAATCGAAATCACCCCTTACATTATAGGTTCTTCGAATTCTGACGCTTCCGGTTTTCTCCTTCTTTTTCCTCTTCTCAAATGCACGTATGATGAATATTTCAAAATAACTCTCTTTCTCTTCTTTTTCCTTTTAATACTCCTTTTATTATTCCAATAAAATAATTAAATTAGTAATTAGTAAGAGTAGAGTATTTTACCCCTCACACCCTCTAATCACTCTTCACACCACCAATACTTCTTTCCTTTAATTAATTAAATTAATTCCAATAATCCAAAAATACCAATAATTAAATTTCCAATTAAATTAATAATTAAAAATTCTAATTATTTAATAATCGGATTATTTGAGGTGTCACAGATTGCACAAGGATAATTGAACTTTCAATGCCTCATATGACTTTCATGGATCATTATGTACCCCCAAGATTACTCATGCCAAGTTTCAAGCCTTAAATCACATTTTTGCTCAATCAATTGAGCAGTTGACCTAAAAATCAACTATATTAGGGAAAAAGTCAATTGTGGCCAATTTACAGTCAAACTTCATACTTTTTGATCCACATCAAAATTATAAACTCATATGTATTATTTGATCAAGTTTGGACCATAATTCCTCAAAAAATTTAATCAAATCATCAAAAGGGCAAAATGGTCAAAATTAGGGTTTTGACTAAGAAAGGGCAATTTCTTATTTTTGACCTAGAAAATGGTTAGTTGGTTTGAGGCATGATCTCAAGAGTTCAATTTCATCATTTTTACCTAATGGCATGACTCAAAATATTTCTCAATATCAATTGGATTGATAGTTAATTTTCAATCAATTGATAAAAAGTCAATTGTACACTGAAAAGTCAAACTTTGACTTTTTGGTAAAAATCAAGTGTCAAAAATCACAATTCATCAAAACATGTTAAAATATGAAACTTGTTTATCAAGAAATCAAAAAGTCAAGATTTCATTTTGAAAAGTCAAAGCTTTCAAACTTAGAAAATTTTCTAAATGTTGAAAACTTCATATTTTTTCACAACTTTGAGCCAATTTTTCACCATGATGCAAGAGGATTCAAAAGAAACTTTCACCATGGAAATTGTATATCTCCATGATATCTACAATATTGCTTTACACAACTTCTCCTAGAAATTCTTGGATCTCAAGTTATTAATCCATGAAGCCATGGTCATGAAACTAAACACTTAGTGAAATTTGGAACATTTTTGGTCAAGATTTTGACCTAACTTCTGACCCAAGTTTCACCTAGTTACATTTGGATTTTGAAAAGTGATTCAAGGAGGGGTTGTATAGCACATTACAAGCTTTTCAAAATGTCCAATAACTCCTTGAGATCATTTGTGAGTAAGGAGAATCGAAGCTCAGAAGTTGGGGTTTCGAGTTGTTTTACAAGGAAAATTTTGTGATGAACAAAATTCAAATCTCAAACCTATGCTGCATAATCTTTGCTTTGCAGGCCTCAAAATTGTTAGGCACTCCATAATTAAATGCTTGCATAGCTGTTAGAGGCCTCAACTCAAGCATTCAATGCAATGCCATGCTTTATATCCATTTTAGGAAGAAAGTGCACAATGTCATTTTGAAAAAGTAGCTTTATGTACAAAACTTGTTCTTGAGCCTTGCAATTTATTTCTTCTGATCATACAAGTCCTATAACTTAAGAGAAGTTTGTCTCAAGCCTTACAATCACTCAGCCCATGCTTGTACTTCATCTTGGAACCATGCTCCCAATTTTCTTCTAAATCAAGTAACATAGCATTCAACCTATATCTTGTACTTCATACCCTCTAAAGCATAAGAACCTTCTCATTACTTATCTACAAGTCCTTGGCAACAAAACACATGCATGCTTAAGCCGCAAAACTCCCAAGAACTCAGAACTACATCACATACCTTCATTCTTGCATAACCTGACCAAAAGTTTGAAACTCACATCTCCCTCGTGCGTTTTCAAGCCTTGTTGTTCCTAAAGCTTCTAAACATCATTCAGAACTCATCCCACACCCTGTTACAAGACTGTAACACCATTAACACCATCCTCCATTTTCAAAAACAGAGCTTTGCACTTGGACTTCTCCAGCACGATTTAGCCACCTCCAGCATAAAACAAGCATTGCATTAGCTTCTTGGGACCTCAGTGGAGCTATTCTGATCATCACAACACCTTGAGGAGTGCTCAAACTCATAATACGATTTCCAGTTTTGAGGTAAGTTTCCTTAACTTGGAACTCTTCATACAAGCATCTTTAATGTTTAATTTCTGAATAAAAAATGTAGATATCATTTCCCTGAAGCTAACCATGTTCATTGTTTTCATTTATGTTGCTTGAGCTTAGAGAATTTTAAGATTTAAAATTCTGGAAAAGTTAGGGTTTAGATTAGGGCCATTAAAATTCTGTTTGTCTTTGATCTATAGTTATAATGCTTTACATTTCTGAAATCGTGAGGAAATTTGCCACAAGTTTCATGTTTACACTTTTGCAAATGGTTGAGAAATGAGCAAGATGCAGGTGGTCTGGCCAGGTGCGAGGTTGAAGATGAAGTTTTCCTTCAGGAAGCAGTTTCTAATATATATTTATAGTTTGACATAAGTTAATGGATGTATCACCATCCCAGTGGTTAAAGCGCGCACCTGTCACCCTGAGGTCCTGGGTTCAAGCCCCAGCGTGACCTTTTTGCATTTTTTTCTTCATTTTTTTGATATTTTCTTATTTTTCTTACAGCACTTGCGCCAGCAGTGTGGGCCTGACTTTTTTCTTACAATACTCCCTGTTTCACACATTAACCTCCCTGCTTTTATTTTTTTTATTTATTTTATTTTTTACTATTTTATCTTTTATTATTATTATTATTATTAATATTATTAATAATATGATTATTATTATTATTTTCATTATTAAAAAACCCAAAAATATTTATATTTTTTTATTTTTTTTATTTAGTTTATTTTTTTCATAAAACTAAAAGCACAAAAACATTTTCTTAAATAAATTAATTTACCTTTTTAAATACTTAGACAATTTAATTTTAATTATTATTATATTATATTATTTATTTTTCTTATAAATTAAAATCAATTTAGAATTTAGGACTTTTATTTAATTATTTTTATTTACTAACTTAATTAAATTCACCAAAACCCTAAAAAAAATACTTTTCCTTAAATTAATTTATTTTACTAACTTAATATTAATTTTATTTTTTTATTTAATTATTTTATTTTAATTAATTAGGTCAAAAAACCCTTTTCATAAAAAACCAAATTAAAAAAATCATATTTCTTCTTACATTTCATATTTTTGCATTTTTTTCCTTATTTTGTACATTTATTCAAAAATTCAATATGGTTGTAACAAATATTTAGATTTAATTTCTTGCAATATTCCCCATTTGTAATTTGTACACCCCTCCCCTAAATGATGTAATAGCGTAGTAATTTTAAATTCCGCAATTTATCATTTTATATACAAATGCTAGTAATTAGGGTTTTGTATGGAAAGACTAAAACCAACAAATAATAAACCCTAATCAAAGACAAATCAAGCATGTAAATCAATACACTTGCACACAAACACCCTTAGGGTAAATCCACTTTGATGCCTTACAAAAATGGCCATATTATGCATGTGAGGTATCTTAGCAAAAACAAACAAATACAAGATCATAGTCCCTCAATGACGCTATCTATGTTGCATTTCAAAATGGTCTTAGTCCCTAAAGAAAAATGCTAAGATATCTTGCAACATTGCTAATCATGGCTATACGATGACCCACGCCCGTCCCTTTTACATCCAAAGATAGGGTTACTTACCAAATCAATGGTAAGATAACAATGTCAAAGGAAAGAGGAAATAAACATGAAAGACTTTTGAGTAGGTAGAATGTTTCTAGTTGCTCAATTTCAAAACCAAAACATCCTTTCTATTTTCAAAACAAACACCAACACTTTCAAAAACATCTTTCAAACTTGAAAACATTTTCAAAAGATCAACACTTTGTATACATTCTTACGAACGAGAATCATTACAAAGTTTGCCTAAACAAAGAGCCTCTTTTCAAAATACTTTAAAAAACCACACAAAGCACATTTTCAAACAAAAGAAAGTGACCTAGCAAGTAACTAAGAGCCCATGGAAAACCATGGATAAAAAGGGTGCTAATACCTTCCCTTTTTATAATATACCCCCCCCCCCCCCCCCCGAACTCAAGAAAACATCTCAAAGGTCTTTCATGTGCTTTTTCACCTTTCCTTTTGGATAAAAGAAAAGTCGGTGGCGAATCTTTCTAACCGCAACATTTGCAATCAAATGCAAAACAACCAAGTCAGTTCTCCCACCGTACCACACTTGGTTTATGACTCATATTTATAAGAAGGACTACATGATTAAAACTTTGACATGATATGAATGGCTTAAAAAATTAAGGGCTCTCACTGCTGACTCTGTTCTATGGTATGAAAGGAAGCTAAACATTGGAGATATCATTTACAGTTGTGGATACTTTCTAAATATTCCTCTAATTGGGTCACATGGTTGCATAAATTATAACCCTACTTTGGCCCTACGACAACTTGGGTATCTTTTGGACGATAAACCCTCCAACGAGCAGCTTCAACAATTGCTCATTCACGGCATAGGTAAAAATGGCTGTGATTTGCTAAACAAAATTATTCGAGCTTGGAATAGGGTTCACAAAAGAAAGGCCGAAAGGAAGAATGTTGTGGCGAGGGAACCTTACACTCAATGGGTTTTGGATAGAGTGCAAGTTGTTAAACTATCATACCCCAAATTTTCCCTATGGATTTCTAAAAATATTTCCTCATTAATGTTATTCTTATTGTTGACAAATTTTCACGGGGTGTAAGTTGATAAAAGGGGAGTGTGTTTTAACAAAAGAGATTATGGGCTTTCTAATTCAGAAAGGCTCATGTAAGGTTGATGATCCACTCGGGGGTTTGTACAAGTAAAAGAGAGGGGTGTGTTTTAATAAAGGGTTCATGGTTTTTTTTTCTAAATAAAAAAAACCGTATAACTTGTTTTTAAGTCCCTTAAGGATTGTTTTGACAAATTTACTGTTTGAGGGACTTGTGTTTCACGTTGGCTGGAGGTTGAAGATGACCAACGTGTCATCTTCCAACCAATGATGGCGTGCCATTTTTTTTAAATTTCTGATTTTATATTGAATCCTATGCTTTATTCAGTAATGACCATGATATGCGCATCACGCCAGATCCCTTGGATTTGATTACTAACGCGTTTTGACTCTCATCCAATGGACCACATATTTTTGACTTTATTTTTTATTTCTGATTTTTATGTTTAATTGTTTTAAGTTTCAAAAATTCATAGAAAATTCATTTTAAGTCCAAAAAATCTAAAAAAATTATGAAAAATATTTTTGATTTTTCTCTTTCTTATTTTTATTTTTCTTCAATTTTATTTTGTGTTTTGATATTTTTTATAAATTTTCATTTTATTTGAATTGTTTTAAATGTTTAAAATACTTTTATGCATTTTTAAATTCTAAAAAAAATATGGAATGATCCAATGATATTGTGACAAATATTGGTGACCTCATTTATTTTTTATTTCTGACTTTGTTATTTTTTTATCATTTTTGATTTATTTTACTCATTTTTTTTTTAAAAATAGTTTCTGACTTTAAAAAATTACCAAAAATTTTATAAAAATATTTGAGTTCACTTCTGATTTTTCTATGGTCTTATTTAATTTTTCTTGATTAATTTGAACATAGTTGATATTTTTCTCTCTTATTTCTATTTTTAAACATTTTAAAACCCTTTTTAATGCATATATTAAATGTAATATTATTTTGTGATTATTTTCTGGTTGATCTTGGGTTGAATTTTTGATCATGAACTTTATTAACATCATTGGATCCATGGTGTTGAGTCTAACTCCATAAAAATGGATGAATGATTTTAATAGTAGTTTGATTAAAATTTAATTCAAATGTGGTTTGTATATTCTTTCTCACCCATCTTCATCTCATCGCTTTCTTATTGCACTAAGTGTTATTGGAGCATGATCTCTATATCATGTCTCAAAACCAATGGTGCATAGATTGCTATTGACCGACCTCAAAATAGGTGCGACTTCTATATAAGTCCATTTACGATTGCTTAACATAGCGCAAAATTTTGTCCCGATTTAAGAAAATGATCATTCATGGCCCAAACCTATGTTTGCAAGCCCAAGTATGTTAATTTGATCCCTTTGATCCAATAAACTTGAGATTCATTGTGTGGAGGCTTTGGTTCTACCAATCCTCTAATAGATCTTCATAAATTTTGGTCAATGCGGATCACTTAAAGATCGTTGATCATTAAATGGTACTTTTGAGAATTCCAAAATGGATGATATACTTGACAAAAAGAAAATGCAATTCATTGTGTGGAGGCTTTGGTTCTACCAATTCTCTAATAAATTCCAAATGAAAGATTCAAGATGGTCATCCAACTAACCACTAATTATTGACAATAGATTTTATTTCATACTTTTACTTTATGCTTTATCTTATGTTCTTTACTTTATGCACCATTTACTTTAACATTTACATTTCATTCTATTTTCATCTTTGCTCACTTGATCATTTACTTTCTTGTCATTTTTATTTTGCTCACTTTAGCTTTTCTTTTCTTTTTGAAGACACTTAATAATCAACATGAACCATAAAAAACTTTAATGATACTTGGACTATTTGGTTATTATCCTTGGCATTATGGAGTATTGGACTTCTTGGACTTAGGATTAGAAACCTTGGCCTATGTTGGAGACCTTGTGACCTTAATTGATATTTTGTCTAGAGTTCTTGAGGTTTACCTCAAGACATTGGGTTGTTTGTTTGTTTTGTGTGCATGTTATTGTGATTACATTCTTTGTCTGTAATCTGGAATTCACCCGTATACAACTGTTACTCTGCCCAATTTTTGTGAAGACTTTAATACACTTAAAGTTTGGTTCTCTCAAGAGGTCTAGTATATTTGCTTGTTTGGTTTCAATCCAAAGAATGGGAATTCTACCTTGACTCATAATGTCAAGTATTGGCTTCTTGTTGGTTAGATGGTTCATATCCCTATCTTTTACCTTATGCTTTAGGATAGTCTCTTCTTCTCCTCCTCCCATCTTCTTTAATTTCAAAAATCTTCTTCCTCCTTTTAAAAACTCTTCTTGTTTTGAAACTTGAACCATTTTCATAATAAACTTGGACTTATGTCCATGCATTTTCAAAATATTTTCATAAATAAAATCCAATCAACTTAATAATACCTTGACATTTTTTTGTGAGAAGACTAAAAGTCAATCAATCTCATTTCAAAGAATTTTTCCACTTTGGATTTTTATTTTAAACTGTCCTCAAAAGATTTTACTCTTGTTAATCCTTGTAGTGATACAAACAACTATACTTCTACAATATATAGTGAAGTGAGATATTTTCCACTTGGGTGTTTAGTGAGGCATTGTTGATTTTAAAATCCAAGCCATATCCTCCACTTTGAGATGATGCAAATTCTCCTTTCTCATGATTGTGGGTAGTAAGTATGTTTTCCACACGAATAATGACGATGATGTCTTATCTCTTAAAATTAACCAACACACTTGTGTTTTAAAATTTTTAAAAGGTGAACTACGTGTACTACGATCCCCTATTGTACGAAAGGTTGTACATAGGAACTAAAGGTTCGCAACCGCGACGGGTGCAAAAAAATCATAAAAAAAACTTCTTTTCTCACCTCCACCATCTATTTTACATACAACATTTGATAGCCAAAATATACAGATTTTACAAAGAGGTTCTTGCGGAGTACCGTAGATGTTTAGGGTGCTAATACCTTCCCTTTACATAACAAACCCCCTTACCTTGAATCTTTCCCCCCTCTTTTTGGGTTACTCGCTCTTTTCCCATTCCTTTGGAAACAATAAAGCACGGTGGCGGTTTTTATTTTGATCTGTATAAGTCTAGTCAATCTAATGGCTTAGTCTTAAACATTTCTACTGCTACAAATACTAACACGTAAATAACGTTTATTGTTTATTCATAATTTATTATATGTTATAATTTTTATGTGTTATATACTAACAAGTATTATTACTTGAAATAATAGGTGTTTAGAGACAAGATGCCAAAAGACGTCCTCAATCACGTTGTGCATCTTGATTCCTTCCAAATAATGAATGTATAGAAAAATATTTTTTATGTTAAATGGTTTCTTATTTGATGTAATGATGTGTAAAATATATGTCATTTTGGTACTTTTCCTGTAAAACACGTTTTGATAACCTCCTAAAAGTCAATCCAGTGAGGTTGCAACTGGTATGCGTTTAGATTATTCATATTGCTTATTTGCAATGTATACATGTCCTTATTTCAAGGGAAGTTCCTCCTTTTTATACATCTTCTCCTGTGACCCACTCATTTAAGAGGTGACTTCCTTCCTACCTCATAAATGAAGAATTCTTAACCTCTACCACTGTAATCATGAGGCATAGAGCCTTATGCAACGTTCGTCCAACCTTTCAAGTATTTCGTAACCGTCGAGTCGATCTGTCATCTCGACCATCCGGCCTGGTATGCACTAGAACTCTCCGACTTATACGAATCGCCTTTTGACTAGGGGTCTCGGGTTATAATCTGACTATATATCCTGGTTTCAATAATACTCATCGGTCACTGAACTACTGTCTGACTTTTGTCCTGAGTTATAAGCCGGCTTAAGTATTTTTATTATGTACGTGTACCCATTTGGTTTTGATATAATATTTATTTTTTCCTCATAATAGTTGCCAATTTATTTTTTATTTATAAATATATCGTTGGATTGTTTCTAGTCTGCTTATGATTCATAAAATTACAAGTTAAAAAAATGAGAATTCTGTAAGATAGGAAATATTCTTAAAAAATAATATATATCACCACCGTTGGTTGTGGTGATATGTAGTGCATTATAAAGTTTAATAAATGCCAAAAACGATGGTATTGGAAATCGAACCAATGACCTTTTCACTACAATTGCTTTTTCCAGTTTTTTTAATAAGCCAAATATATATAAAATAAAAAAGAAATTACAAAAAACTGAGGGGACATAAACCAAACTCAGTCAAACCACGAAACTAACTCAAAAGGGTATACAAATAGATCAAAAACAATAAAAGTGGTTTTATGAAAAAACTAAATTAAAAACGCACACATGACAAACACTATATAGAAAACCTGCCTACGGACGCGAAACCAAATATCAAAAGAAAGAATCTAGTGTGAGCATTCACTTTTCAACATGGTGTATGGACCAACTGTCAACACGTCTAGAGTCAAGAACCAACAATCCAACATCAAATTTAATGATACAAATATAAAATCAATCTCACATCAATCCCGAAGACTGATGCAAATATTAAGTAAGTGTCGGCGTAGAGAGGAAAACCTAAAATCTTGAAACCTACATATCTCAATAGATCTGAAGCCGATCAGAGAGTCAAAAGCTCGGGATACTAACTCATCACCATAAACATAAACCTACAAAAGATCTAAAGCAGCGGGTTACCGATCCGCTTGGAGTGATCATCACCAGAACCAAACAAAAGCATAAAATAACCAAAACCATCCAACCTAGACAGGGTGAAGGGTGGAGCGAGAGACAACCTTATAGGACCAATTATCGCTATAAAATATCAAAGAAACGCCAGAAAAACCACTTCGGATAACCAAGAGTGAAATGGAGGTGTAGAGAAGAGACCACATCACACTACCTGTTATTTCTCTGAAATTATGATTGGCATGAATTTTGGTAAAACTAACTATGCAACTACATGTTGAACAAGACATTTCAACTTGCAGGTTCAACATGTCAAATGCAATGTCTTAACCAGAGTTATTGGACATCTGGTCTGTTATAGTTTTGCATAAACTGAAAATAATTCAACCTACAGTTTCAACATGTCAAATGCAATTTCCTAACCAAAAGAGCATGACATTTGGACTGTTACAGTTTTGCAGTTTAAAAGTTGTTTCAACTTGCTATTTGAACATGTCGAATGAGATGTCCTAACAAGAAGTATAGGACATCAGGTGTCGAATGTGATTTAATTATTGAATATTATGGGAATATTTAGTAATTATGGGAACATTTAATTATTGAACAAATTTAGAGTGCATATTTGTACTTTGTGTTTGTTATCACCAAAACTCTTACGAGGGTTGTAGAATCAAACTATGTTCTAACAATATCCACCTTTTTGATGATGACAAAAACTAGGATTTTTCAATAAAAATAAACATAACAAAAAGCTTTAGAGAGTCTCCCCCTGAGTTGAGTACTCAGATAGAGATGAATTATTTCCCTGAAGTTCATTCTCATCAGAGCTTTTGATGCATCTCCTTCTGTCTTTATCAGAATTCTGTTCCTGTTATGCTTTCAGAAAAAATAAGAAGTTAAGATGTTCATAATGTTTGAGACTTTGTCCCGGTATATTGTTATTCAAAATATCTTACGTTCTCCCCCTTTTTTGTCAGGAATCAAAGAGCAATATAATCACAAATTATCAGAGTAAAAAAGGATGATTTGTATTAAAACAAATTTCAATAACATTTCTCAGAAGAAAATAAGACAAGATAATGAATGCAGAAAACAAGTTAAAATATCTAAGATAGAGAGGAAAGTCGTGTGAACAACGCTTCCATCAAGCTCTTAATATGAGTGCTTGATTCTTCTTGCTTTCCCAGCATATCCTTGATTTCTTTGTTTGTGTCTTCTTGCTTATCCAATATTGCGTGGATTACAACATTCTCCTTCTTTAGATCTTCCAGAGTTTGCACGAACAGAGATGGAGCTGGTGTTTCCTTAGAGGACGCAAGTCTTTCAAAACACTCTACAGCATCTTCTGACTCAATTGCTTCTTCAGTTGCATTTTCCTTTTCTTGAACAATAGCCAGAGGGTGACTATCAGAACATGGTTCATTAACTTCTGAAGATTGGTGCTCTTTCCAGGGAGCATTGTCCAGCAGAAGAATTTCTTTCTTTTCCTAGTGACTCAAAACTTGGTCTTTGAAATCTTTCAGCTAATCACTAAAGTTTTGCTGAGCCATTTCATAACTTAATTCTTTCAGCCTCTAGGATTCAGAGTTGAACCATTTTCTGAACCGATCCAAATGAGAATCAGAAGCAGTAGGATTTGAGCTTTCTAGACTTGCTTGCTTCAAAGAATTAACCCATTCCATTATTTCTGTTTCAAAAATCAACAAGTTCTTACCAACATTTGTTTTGTTTATGGTTGGTTTAGGTTTGGGAATGGCAATTTTATTGGAGGTTGAAGCTAGGTGGTCCAACGCTTCTAAATCAATTATGGTTCTGAGGTGATCACCTGGACAGTTAACGGGAGAAGGAGTAGGAGAATCAAGAATTATGATTGGTGAGCGAGGAGTGTTTGGTGGTGTGGAATGATAGGGTGATGGTATTTCTTGAATTTCAATTATGGAGATAGGTTGACGAGCCATAAGGGGTTCTGTTATTCCAGGAATAAGGGTAGTGGTATCAGAGTCTGTGAAAGAATCTTCTGATTCATTTGTGGTAGCGTGTTGATTTTCTGGTTCAGGGGTTTCAATGTTTGGATTTTCAGTTTTGGGAGTGTGAGGGTTTTCATTTTCTGGTAGAGGAGAATGGAGTTTTTGATGTTCTGGTTGTGAAGTATGGAGGTTTGGATTTTCTGAGCTAGGTGATTGAAAGTCTTGATCAAATAGTTCAATTTCAGAAAGAACTCTAGCAAGTTCTGGATGATTTTTTTCTAGATTTGGATTAGGGGAGTGAGGTTCATTTAGGAAGTTGCCAAGGGTTACAAAAGGATCAAACTCTATGTCAAAATCCTCAAAAGTTTGAGGTGAGGGATCTTCTGTTTGTTGAGGGGGGATGGTTTCAGATGTTGGAAAGACTATAGATTCTACAACAGAAACAAAGGAAGTGTTACCTTTCTTTTTAGCAGCTTTAGGTGTCCTCTGAGAGGATCCTTCTCCTACTGCCTTTCTCTTTCTATATTTATTCAACGCAACATCTGGAGCTGGCTTATGAAGATCACGGATGTTAAGTTCTGGATTTGTTCCATCTTCCTTGCAAGCTTCTAGGTATCTGACCATAATCTCTAGTGAAGCATCAATCTCATAAAATAATGGAAAATCTTTCAGAGGGATTCTACTTTATGTGATGACTTCATGAGTAGCAACTGTTGGCTCCTTCTTAATGCTTTCAATAATCTTCATCTTCTTCAGATTCTTGGCATTAATTGGTTTACCGGCACTTGCCTCCAGAGTACTAATCTGCTGAGCCTCTGTCAGATGCTCTATCAACCTGTTCTCCGTCAGAATATCAGATATTAATCTTCCCAGAGGAATCCAATCCCTCTTTGTCCTTTCTTCTTCCCTTGTTTCTTTCACGCTTGTTCTCAGATGATTGAAGAGCAAGTGTGGAATAATTATTTTGGTCTTCTTTGAAATAAAATACAACAAAAACTATTGATCGATATTGATGTAGTCAGGAGAGCTTGTTGGCTTCCTGTGATTTATACATCCCAGAATGATCCTGGCCTAGATTCTGCAGTAATCCTTCAAATCCCTTATCTTGCTCGATGGCTCTCCAGAATTAAAAATAACTCTAGCAATGGTTTTTAGGTCAGAACACTTTTCACCCATGTCGCTGCACCTAACTTCGCCGCCATTGTACCCAATAAGTTTTCCAATCAAGTCTTCAGTAATAACAATCTTTTTCCCCCATTACGTAAGACGTAGCTTGATGATTAGATGAAGTAGAATGAATCTAGAATTCCTTTACAAGAATAGGGAATACTAGACCTAGAAAATGATTTAAGTACCTATTCCAGCCTTGAGCCGTTACATCTTCACACAAATCAAAACTATTTTCCTTTAAGCTTTCAAAATCGATGATTAACTCACATAAAACTTCAAGAGAATCGACCGAAGTGAGCAAAGTTCTTATGGGTTCCTCATACTGTTCAACTGTTGAAGAAGAACCAGGAACACTTTGGAGATTTTTTATGCTTGAGGAAGATGCCATTGTTCACACAGTTTGTTTTGAGATTTCTGAGAAAAGGGTTTTTGCAAAACAAAGACTAGAGAAAATAATATATGCGAGAAGAAGTGAATGAAATAATGGTTGTGTATTTATAAACCGTTTTGAAAACTTAATCAGTAATAAAGAGAAAACAAAATAATGATTATACTGTAATTATGAAACCTGAAAATAGGGGATTGCATGTAGATACTGAACAGTTACCACAGACGCGTGTCTCAATGCATCCAATCATAGCCTTGGACCCTTCAAAATTTGAACACGTGTTCAACCTTAGAAGGTAGCTTGTGAGAGGATGACAAATGTTTGATTGTGTGAACTGCACGCTTCTATCTTTGAAATGAAGGGTTCAGATCTTCTTAGATAGATTCTGAAGCAATTGTACTTCTAACTTATGAAGACATGTTGATCAGATGTTCATAGAAAAAATATAAAATTCTGAGGGTTACAGAATATGTAAATAAAACTTCTTATTCTGGACATAATTTCATGCTGAGATGTTTTAGAATGAAATTAAACCTATCTTCAGAAAGGGGTTTTGTAAAAACATCATCCCATTGATGGTCCGTGTCAATAAATTTTAAAGTGAAGATTCATTTTTGAATATAGTCCCTAATAAAATGATGTTTTATTTCTATATGCTTAGCCCTAGAATGAAAAATTGGATTTCTAGACAAACATATTGCAGAAGTATTATCGCAAAAAATAGGGATGTTACTCTCAAATATGTTGAAGTATTCAAGCTTACTTTTCATCCAAAGCATATGTGTGCTACATCCAACAGCTGTAATGTATTCAGCTTCAGCTGTTGACAATGCAATTATGGACTTCCTCTTGCTGGTTCATTAGATTAGATTATCTCCTAGAAACTGACAGCTTCCAGAAGTACTTTTTCTTTCTACTCTGTCTCCAGCATAATCAGCATCACAGTATCCTACTAAATTGTATTCATTGGTTTTTCTATAAAACAAACCCAGGTTAGTAGTACCTTTCAGATACTTGAAAATTCTCTTAACAACTGTTAGTGAGATTCTCTGGGATCTGATTGGAATCTAGAATATAAGCAAACACTGTATAAAATGTCAGGCCTTGAAGCTGTCAAATAAAGGAGAGAACCAATCGTACCTCTGTAGATCTTATGTTTTACCTTTTTTACTTACCTCTTCCTTTTCCATAATGCACGTGGGATGCATTGGAGTCTTTGATGGCTTACACTCTGATAGATCAAATTTCTTCATAAGTTCTCTGACGTATTTGCTATGGTGAATGTAAGTTCCTTCTGGAGTCTGATTTATCTGAATTCCCAGAAAGAATTTAAGTTCTCCCATCAAGCTCATCTCAAACTCTTCCTGCATAGACTTAGCAAATTCTCTTCCCATAGAAGGTTTAGTAGATCCAAATATAATATCATCTATATAAATATGACAAACTAAAATGTCATTCTTAAATGTCTTACAGAACAAGGTTGTGTGCACTTTCCCTCTGGTGAATTCCTTTTTTAATAGAAAGTTACTTAGTCTTTTATACCAAGCTCTGGGAGCTTGTTTCAGACCATAAAGTGACTTCTTTAGTTTGAAAATATATTCTGGGTGTTTGGAATTTTCAAACCCATGGGGTTGGTGCATATATACCTTTTCATCAATGTAACCATTTAAGAATGCGCTTTTGACATCCATCTGATACAGAGTGATGCCATTATTTATAGAAAAAGAGATTAAGAGTCTGATAGATTCTAACCTGGCGACTGGAGCAAAGGTTTCTGTATAGTCTATCCCCTCTTGCTGACTATAACCTTGTGCAACCAGTCGTGCCTTGTTTCTGATGACTTCTCCTTGTTCATTTAGCTTGTTTCTGAACACCCACTTTGTTCCAATGACGTTGAATCCTTTTGGTTTAGGAATCAGATCCCATACATCATTTCTGGTAAATTGATTTAACTCCTCCTGCATAGCTAAAATCTAGTCGTTGCCCAGAAGAGCTTCATCAATTATTGTTGGCTCAATTAGAGATAGCAATCCCATGAGGGATTCTTTAGAATTTCTGAACGTTGATCTTGTTCTGATTGGATCATCCTTCTTTCCCAGAATCTTATCTTCAGGGTGAGCTATGCTTCTTCTGGATAGTATTTTCTGGAGTTGTTCTACAGAAGTTGCTGAAGTGCTTGTGACATTTTCTTCTGATGTTGTTGGAGCGTCTCTGTTGGGAACTTCTGATGAATTTCCTTCAGCACCTGTGAATTCAACTTCTATATCTGCAAAAGATTCATTTTGCTTTGACTTTTGAGGGCCAAGCTTGTCATCAAATCTAACATAATACACTTTTGTGCTTTAGAGTCAAACTTGTTCAGATGTTCTTTAGTGTTAAGTATAAAATAGGTACATCCAAAAGGATGGAAATAAGAAATGTTGGGCTTTCTGTTCTTCCACAATTCATATGGAGTCTTATCCAGAATAGGTCTTATAGAGATTATATTCTGAATTTGACATGCTGTGTTAATTGCTTCTGCCTAGAAGATCTTAGCAATGTTAGTCTCATTGATCATGGTTCTGGCCATTTCTTGCAATGTTCTGTTCTTTCATTCTACACCTCCATTTTGTTGGGGAGTTCTAGGATAAGAGAAATCATGAGAAATTCCATTTTCATTGAAAAGTATTTCAAATTTTTTGTTTTCAAATTCTCCACCATGATCACTTATGACTTTGACAATTCTAAGATCTTTCTCATTCCGAACTTGGTTACAGAAAGCAACAAACACAGAATGTGACTCGTTCTTGTGTCTTAAGAATTTTACCCATGTCCATCTGCTATAGTCATCTACGATCACTAACCCATACTTCTTGCCACTAACAGACGCAATTTTCACTGGTCCAAATAAATCTATGTGCAAAAGTTCTAATGGCCTAGAGGTAGAAACAATATTTTTTGCTTTAAAGGAAGGTTTTGCAAATTTTCCTTTCTGACATGCTTCATACAGAGCATCTGAGCTGAACTTCAGATTAGGAAGTCCTTTGACCAGATTGAGTTTGTTAATATGGGATATTCTTCTCATACTACCATGCCCCAATCTTCTGTCCCAGACCCATTGCTCGTTGTTAACAGAAAGAAGGCATTTTACATTCCGACTCTTCAGTTCAAAAAGTTTTATCTTATAAATGTTGTTTTTCCTCTTTCCATTAAATAGGATAGTTCCATCTTTCTGACTAACAGCTTTGCATGAATTTTTATTAAAGATTATATCATAACCGTTATTACTTAATTGACTTATGGATAACAGGTTATGCATCAATCCATCTACTAACAGAATATTATTAATAGAAGGGAGGTTATCGTTACTACTATTCCATAGCCAATGACTTTCCCTCTTTGATTGCCTCCAAAACCCACGTAGCCTCTAGGTTTAAGTTCCATACTTTGGAACATATGATTTCTTCTTGTCATGTGTCGAGAGCATCCAGAGTCCAGGTACCATGACTGGTGTTTTAGCCTTGCTGCTAAAGATATCTGCTACATATATAATTTTGTCCTTAGGTACCCATATTTTTTTGGGTCCTTGTTTGTTAGTTTTACCAAAATTCTGTTTGAATTTTGGTTTGGCATAATAATCATTACTAGTGTATTTCAGATCATGTGTGTGCCCATAAGTGAAGTGAGATTTTAACGGTATGCGTTTAATTGCTAAGTCCGTGACTTTCTTAGGTGGGGATACTTTACCTTGGTATCCTATTCCTTTTCTGCCATTTCTGCTAATTCCATAGATCATTGAAGCCATCTTGCTTCTATCTATGTTTTTAGCCAGAAACTTCTGAAAGCTATGATCATATTCTTTTATGATTTTATCAGCATTACTAGGAGCCTCTGAGATTATTTCCTTCTGAGAGTTTTGTAAATCATTTTCTAGATTTGAAATTTTTTCTTTTAACTCAGAATTTTCTAATCTCAGACTCTTAGTTTCTTCAGAGTCAGAAACAAGATCTTATTTCAGGTTCTTGAATTTGACTCTTAGCTGCTGATACCTTTCCAGAATTTCACTCAGACTTTCTCCTAATTCAGCTTTAGTAAAATTAATAGTAAAGTAAAGAAATACCTCTTCTATGTCTGATTCTGATTCTCACCTAGATGCTTCATTGTCTTCTGTCACATTTGTCATAAGAGCAATGTTAGGTCTCTCATCATCTGACTTTGAGTCTGCGTCAGAAGTATCTGAGTCATCCCATGTTGCCATGAGACTTTTCTTCTTCTCCTTGAATAACTTCTTTTTGGGTTTCTCCTTCTGAAGCCTTGGATAATCGCTTTTGTAGTTCCCTTGTTCATTGCACTCATAGAAGATGATGTCCCTATTGCTTGACTTTCTGTGACCAGAAGAAGACTCAGACTTTCTGTGTCCAGAGGAGGGTTCATACTTTCTGTATCTAGAGGAGGATTCAGACTTTCTATATCCAGAGGGTAATTCATTCTGATTCCCTGTTCTTCTGGAGTTTCTGAATTTTCTTTGCCTCTGCTCTCACAACTGATTGACTCTTCTGGAGAGAAGAGACAATTCGTCTTCTTCTGATGAGGATCCATCAGAGGTTTCTTCCATAGCCTACAAAACATTAGAATCAAATTTTTTGTTAGATTTTAACGCTAAAGGCTTACCTTGCTTCTGAGGCTCGTCATCTTCTAACTCTATCTCATGACTTTTGAGTGAGCTGACAAGTTCCTCCAGAGATATCTTGTTGAGATCTTTTTCCAGCTTGAGAGTAGTGACCATTGGCCTTCGTTGCTTCGGTAAACTTCTGATGATCTTGTTTACATGATCAGCAGTAGAATACCCTTTGTCAATAACTCTCAGCCCAACAACTAGAATCTGGAATCTTGAGAACATTGCTTCAATGGATTCACTTTTTTCCATCTTGAAGGCTTCGTATTTCTAAATGAGCGCAAGGGCCTTTCTTCCATGTTTTTGGTTGTCTCTCTGTTTGAGATCTTCTCATACTCTGAATATGAGATGACACTAAGAAGAATAGTTATGGCCTTGTGATGGTTTCTGAAGTCACGCTTTTGTTGGTCAGACATTCTTTTTCTATCAATCTTCTGACCACTTTCGTCCACAGGATGCATGTATCCATCAATTACCATATCCCATAAATAAGCATCATGAGCCAGAAAGAAGCTCTCAATTATGTCTTTCCAGTAGTCAAAGTTTTCTCCATCAAAGTCTGGAGGTTTGCCGTTGATTCTGTCCTAATCATCATGATAGTCATTGTTGATGTTCTGACTTGGTCCCACCATAGTGTTTTTCTAAGCTTGGATCTTGTATTAACACGGTTAAGTGTATGAACTCAGAACCAGGCGCTCTGATGCCAATTGAAGAAGTGAAAAACACAAGAAGGGGGGGGGGGTTGAATTGAAACTTAAAAATCAAAAGCAAATGACACAATGATTTTTATCCTGGTTCGCTTGATCTCAAACTACTCCAGTCCACCCGCCAAGGTGATTTCTCCTCTCTCCAACGAGGTCTTAATTCAATAATAAAAATGATTACAATTATACTTCGACAACTGCCAAAGTCTTCTTGAGTACAACCACAACCCGATTTATTTCAAGGAAATTCACTAATCAAAAGAAGAAATAATTTGTGTACTAGTTGTTTTTCGTTACAAAAATTGTATCACAAACTTGTGATGTATTACACAATTTTAGAGAATAGTATGAATATAATTTTGGAGCATTGAGAGATTGTATCAAAGCAGTTGTGTAAATCGTGAACGATTTAGCCTTGGAGCTTGTTTAAATAGGCGTGGCAATCTGTCCAAATGGAAACATGATAATTGGCACTTAATGCACTTTCCATAATATGAAGATCCTTGTCTGATTGTAGTCGTTGTAATTGATACTGCTTTGATGGAAAAGTAACGCTTCAGAACTTAAGGAATCTTGCTTGCTGTTTGCTTAAGAACTTGGGAATTTAGAATCATAAGGTTTTGTTTGCACATTAGACTTATGTTCAGAATTAAGATGTCTTTCTCTTTAGCGCAAATTCTGGTCTTCATTCTTCAGAACATTCTGATAACAGTCTGCTTACTCAGCTTGAGCACCTTTGTAGCTTAACTTCTGATCCACTTCTGTCAGAACTTCTGTACACAATAGAACATAAATTTAGAGTTCATATTTGTTCTTTGTGTTTGTTATCATCAAAACTCTTACGAGGGCTGTAAAATCAAACTACGTTCTAACAAGGCAAACTTTGTAATGACTCTCGTATCGTTGAGAATGCATAAAAAGTGTTTTTGTCTTTGAAAATATTTAAAACAAAGAGAGTGTATGTGTAAGAAATTTTGTTTTATTTTGTGAGCAAGCAACTACAAGTTTTCTACCTACTCAAATGGTCTTTGTTCTTTTCCTCTTTTCCTTTAGATAATATTATCCTACCATTAGTTGGTGGGTAGACCTATCATTAGATGTTTGAGGGACAAGCATGGATCATCGTGCAATCATAAAGGCAACTTGTAGGACGCTTTAGCAACTTATCGTAAGGTACTGGATCATTTACCAAAAGGAAACATCGAAGGGTCATCGAGGGACTATGATCTTTGTGTCGAGGGTCTTTACTAAAGTGTCCCACGTTCGAGACATGATTGTTTTTCCGAAGGCAACAAGTGGAGGTATCTTAGAGGTGCGTGTGTGCGTGTGTATTGTATTTCAATTATGTTTATCTTGAGTGTTAGGTTTGCTAACAATTTTTTTAAGTCTTTCCATACAAGCCTATTAGCATACATCTAGCAGTTAATTGTATATAAGTACGGAAAATAAAATGCGGAAAATTGAATCTACGCTATTACAAAGCTTCAGGATGGGGGAAAATATAAACCAAAAATGGGGAAAGAAAATATGTAAAGGGTCCTAAATTAAGCTTTTTCAACCTTTGGACAATTACATGATTTATGAAAATAATGCGAATAAAAATATATGAACGCACGGAGAAGAAAAGAGGGGAAAGACTTAAAACCTAAAAATAATCTAAGTGATGAAAAGAAATATTTTTTTTGTTTTCGTTTAGGAAAAAATAATAATTAAATTCATAGAAACCTAATTCTAATTGATTAATTATTTAAAAATAAAGTGATTAAATAATTAAATCAAAATTAATTTAATTAAAAAAAATCTAAGTCTAATATTTTTGTGATTTTTGACTTTTATGATTAAAAGAAATTATTTATTTAAAAAAAGAAAATGTAAATTAAGAAAAAAATAATATAAAGAAACAATGGGTCTGTCATGACATTTCATTCTGCCACACCTGTGTTGACCTCCTCTGCGTTTTTCGAACCACCATGGAGGGTGGAAAACACCATCATCTCCGATGGGATTTTTCTTTAAAACCTGCAAAATCAATCAAACAAAAAAAAAGCAAAACTCTAGATCGAGTATATTGGATCCTGCGATCTCAATGGTGCCATTAGTTTGGGTTAAGAACTCCTGAATCATGAAATTTGAAGCTTCCTACATTCCACGACCTAACCATGGCAACATTTTATTTCTGCCTTCATGCTGACATGTAAAACGTCAAATTTACTCACAATATCAATAATAACAAGAATGAATGCATAAAATTGGTTTAAGTTACATTATAAGAGAGTTTGGAATCAAAATTTTACCAAAACACTGTGCGATGGTTGTGAGGATGATCTAAGACGCGTGGGGGTTGGGTAATGATATGAATCACCTCTTGGAGATCTCAGAAGGATAAAGGAGTAGCTGGTTTGGAATGGGAGAAGCTGAAACTCAGGTTTATGAGTTTTGCAACGTTTGAATTTTTTTTGAGAATTTGAGAGAGCTTTGTTATGCAATAATTTTTGTGTTCTTTTTGGCTTTCCTTGTAGTGCTTTATATAGAGGGAAGGGAGGAGAGCAGACCAATATGGCAAGGAATCAAGCTTTCAAGGCCATGAGACAAAAAATCCAACATATTGAAAGTTGACCATATTTGAATGATTCTTGCCAATTTTATTTTTGCATGAACCTAGACAATTTTTGTTGGCCTTTTCAGGAAATGTTGGGCTACATGATGGGTCAAGTTAAGCCCAATTGCATTATTCCATGTTTTGTTGTATTTTTATTTAATTTATTTGATTTTAAATTAAATAAAATCAAGATAAATATAAAATAAAAAAATAAAACTCAAGGTCATTTAAAAATGGACTTAGAGGTCCTATAAGATGTTATGGACATGTTTGAACATCAAAAACTAGGCTCATAGGTTCAAAAATGCAATTTTCCTCAATTTGTACTTCATGAATTTCTTTAAAAAGTGTCTTTTGTTGACTTTCAAAAATGACCTATAATGTATGAGATCATATCTTCCAAATGAATCATTTTTTGGACTTGAGAATAAAAGAAAAGTTATAGAGAATTGAATTTCCTTCAAAATGGGTTTTTGTTGGGAAAAGGTTGATGAAGCATGTGAAAGTTATGCCTGGTCAAAGTTCGGTTGACTTCTCCTAAGGAAACCCTAATTTGACAATTTTTGACTTTTGATGATTTGAGGGCTTTCCTTGAGGAATCGTGATCAACTCTTGATCAAATGATGAATATCACCAAAAATCTTGAAGTTTGACTGTATGTTGACTACAGTTGACTTTTTGACCAATATAGTTTATTTTCAATTATCTGAGCCATTGACTGAGCAAACTTGTGATGTAGGGCTTGAAACTTGACATGAACCTTGTTGGGGACTTATGAAGAAGCTTGGAAGAAAATTGAGACTTTTGCAAACCAAATTTCCTAGAGAAATTCCAAACCCTAGTTGTAGCCTTCTGGCTTAGGAGGGGCATCTTGACTAGTCAACCCTTGAGTGTTATGAGTGTCTGAGAAGCCTTGAAAGAATGCCTTGAAGAAAAATGTGTGGGAAAATTTTGGGGTACAACAATTTCCCCTGTTTAATCTTCTTAAACCTAAAAAGTTAGATTGGCATGTCTGCCTTTCGTTACTTGAAGGTAGAAGTTGATTGAACACTTAAGTGCGTAGAAATTTGCACTCGCATGTGCAAGATGGTAAAGTTGTGGGTTAATTGTATTGGAAATGGGCTTATAGATTCCATTTTGAGAGGTGACGGAGAGTCGTTAAAGATGGGCTTATAGATTCTATCCAAAGGTGACAGAGAGTCGTCGGATATGGGATTATGATGCCATCCAAAGTAAATGTTGATAGAAATATAAGAATAAGTCTATGCTTGACTTGGTCTTTAGGAGATGTATCTGGAAGAGGTCTATGTCTGACTACTACTTCAATAGGTAATGGAAGGAGTCTACGCCCGACTGCTACTTCAATAGGTATTAGAATGATTCGATGGCGACTACTACTTACAAAGGAACTGGAAGGAATCTATGGCGACTACTACTTCAAAGGGTACCAGAAGGAATCTATGGCGAATATTACTTCAAAGGGTACTAGAAGGAATCTATGGCGACTACAACTTCAAAGGGTACCAGAAGGAATCTATGGCGACTACTACTTCAAAGGGTACCAGAAGGAATCTATGGTGACTACTACTTCAACAAGGTAATGGAATGAATCTATGGCGACTAATACTTAAAAGGTTACCAGAAGGAATCTATAGAGTCTACTACTTCAAAGGTTACCAGAAGGAATCTATGGTGACTACTACCTTAAAAGGTACCATAAGGAATCTATGGCGACTACTTCTTCAAAGGGTACCAGAAGGTATTTATGGCGACTACTACTTTAACAAGGTACTGGAAGGAATCTATGGTGACTACTACTTCAAAGGGTACTAGAAGGAATCTATGGAGACTACTACTTGAGCAAGGTACTAGAAGGAATCTATGGTGACTACTACTTCAACAAGGTATTGGAAGGAATCTATGGTGACTACTACTTTAAAGGGTACCAGAAGGAATCTATGGTGACTACTACTTAAAAGGGTACCAGAAGGAATCCGTGCTGGATTTCGTCTGAATGATGCACTAGAAGATGTCTACGCCTGACGTCATTTAGAAGAGATATTTTTCAGAATGACTTTCTGGGGAAAGTCTTTGAGGGAAATACTTGTCAGAATTTAGTTTCTGAAGAAATTTGTCTGGTCATGTAGATAGTTGATGATATTTGTCTATTTATAGACTTTACCTAAAAAGATAAAGGGTTAGCTGTATGCAATGTCATGATGTATGAAATGCATTGCATAATGATGTTCTAAAAATAAATGAGACTGTGCTATATGCGTTGGCATATGCTATGGTATTTGAAAATGATGGTAAATGTGAAATATTATTGAAGTGCATTCGCAAATTTGAGCAGCATCTTAGTATGGGGAAAGTAAATCCCTGATTGTTATTGGGGATGCAGAGTATGTGTATCTTCGATCTTCTAGGGATTGTTTCCGCTGGGGACTCTTGCTTTCTTGTTTGAGGAAACTCCGCTAGGGAACATTGATTCCTACTTTATGAGGGAACTCTGCTGGAGAGTGTTAACTCCTGCTTGGGGAAGAAGAGTTCAAAACTTTGGTTGTTCTTTGCTCTACTGGGGAGTTATAATTCCTTGTATACCTTGAATGGGGATAACATCGATGGATAACTTGCTGACTCGTCTGAGAATGATAAAGTTGACTGACATCTGATCCTATTTTAGATTCAGTAGAAACTCTCTAGGGATAGTGATTAGTTCACTGGGGAATGGAGTTTTATCGATGATTTGTGGTAGAAGCACACTCAAGCTGGGGAGTGTCAGAATAAATATATTCCGTGATTGTATCTGATGATGTATTGAATGGGTATCTGAATGATATCCATATCTGGATTGTATCTGAACCGTATCTGAAAGGTGCACTAAATGAGTATCAGAATGACATCCATATATGGATCATATCTGAACTGTATCTGGAAGTGGAACCTAGAATGAGTGTTAGAATGAATCTATGCCTAGATTGTATCTGGAAATGGATCGGGAATGGGTGTTAGAATTAATCTATATTTAGACTATATCTGAACTGTATCTAGAAATGGATCTGGAATGAGTGTTAGAATGAATCTATATTTAGACTGTATCTGAACTGTATCTAGAAATGGATCTAGAATGAGTGTTAAAAAGAATTTGTATCTTCATTGTATATGCACTGTATCTAGAAGAGAGCTTGGAATGAGTGTCAGAATGAATCTATATCTAGATTGTATATGAACTATATCTAAATTGTATATGAACTATATCTAGAAGAGAATCTAGAATGGGTGTCAGAATGAATATATATCTAGATTGTATCTAAACCATATCTAGAAGAGAATCTAGAATGAGTGTCAGAATGAATCTATATCTAGATTGTATCTGAACTGTATCTAGAAGATGATAAACTGTTAGAGAAATAAACCCTGTTGGGGAGAAATACTCTTGTATAGGAAACACCCTTGTTAAGGAAATGAACTCTGCTGGAGAGCAGAAGTCTAAAGAGATTTTACAACCTTGGAGGAACAAGCTCAGTTGGGGAAGAGAAACTCCATGAACTATATTGATCCGAACTCTGTAGATTGGTGATATTTCTGGGGAGAAAAATATACTCTTTTATCAGCCAGAGCAATCTACCATGGAAATTGCAGGGAATGTATGAACTTGTGAAGATTACCTTGTAGGGATAATCTCATGGAAGTGGCTCTGTGGGGATTTTGTGGATAGCTTGATCATCCTCAACTCCTAGAGCCCTCGGTGATTGCTGATCAGGGTGACCAATTATCTACTGATAGATAGGTGACAAGATGACGGGGCATAATCATACGCTTTAATTCCAAACTTTTTCCTGGACTGTCCTCTCAGATTTTCAGTCCATCAAGATACCTTTTTTTGCCCAAGCCGCCTTTTCAGGTTTTCGACTTGTCGGGTGTAGAGTTTTATTTATATATCCCTAATTTTGCCCGAACTCTTTTGGTTCACCGGAATGCCCTTATTTTTGCCTAGGACAGTCAACCTAGCGGGTCTTTTTCATATGTAGTATTTTCCAACTATGTCCGCGTTCACCGGGTGCAGAGAATTCTCATTGTCCATAGCAGTAAGTGTTGTAGCACTGCCAGAAAAATGTTTACTCGATCGTACGTGAACCTTTGCTGGAATTCATGTCCAATGCCCCAAGTGGTTCAGATGGAGATTTGCCCCTGGCTATTCGGCACTTTTGAGAGATTCCTTGAAACTTGAATTGATTTCCCCCAGATCAGTTAGACACCATGACATGACCCTTGATTGTGAAAGGCCTATTATTGGAAATGTCTTTCTATCTGAAGTGATTCTGTTCATTGAGAGGATTTTTGTTCATTGAATATTTGTCGTGTGAATTTCTCTGCTGTCGAACAATTAGTCATATGCAAACAATGTCATTTAGAAATGTAAAACTTATGTCTGTCTTGAAGTTTTGAAAATGAATTTTTAGTAAACAAACAAAATTTTGTAAGAATATGAATTCAACTCAGGATTTAATAGTAAACCTTATGGGAGTCAGGATACCTTTTTGTAACAATATGCTTTCGAACTAACCCGTGCTTCAGTTATGACTTTTTAGGGTTGTAATGTGGCCTGGTTCACTGTTTAAGAAACAAAGGATAAAGGCTCAAACTTTATTTGTACCCAACCCATTATTCATGATGTTCTTCAGTCCTATACTCAGTTAATTGTGTGTTTAGATCCCAATTGAGTCTGGAATCTTTGCCCTGATATTTCGGTGATGGTTCGGATACTGAAAGTTTATTTGAGAAGGCATTTACTTTTTGTAACATTTTTTATTTTGTTGAGGAATTGTAGTGACCTCTTTTTTTATTTTATTACCCCTACCTTTCGCCTGAACTGTTTCTTTTGTGATTACAGTCAGCGGGATGCCCCTGTTTTTTCCTTAAGTCTCCTTCCTAGGTTTTGACTTAACAGACTTTTCTTTTGAAAAATAATGACTATCTATTTTAGTGATTATGGGGAACCATCAATGTCTTTTGATTAAGAAAAGCATCTTCGACAGTATTCGTCATGTATGAAGGTAGAACTTACGACTGAATGCACATTTGAATTAACTGAGAAACTACCCTGCCCCAGGTTATGATTAAAGGTTTCAATTTGTGTGAAAAAGAAAATGCCTACTTCTTAGGCTCAAAGGGGTTGACTAAGGAGTATCTTCCTTATAACTCCATTGTTTAGGATTTGAAACAAAGCCTGTATATCGTCATACAGGTATGTTCAAAAGCATATTATAGAGATTGTGGTATCTTTTCATCATCCTCCCTCTAAAGGCTTACTATTTTTTAATTGAGAGTTGAATATCACAAAAAGGAAGTAAATGCATAGTTTAAATATAGTGAAAACGAATGGATTAATTCAAGACAAACATATGCAATGCATTAATGGAATGACAAAGTTTGACATAAAATCAGTGTTAGAATGATCAAAAGAAATTACAATTTTAGAATTCAAATGAAATAAACGCTCTCAATCTTGGCCATGATTTGGCATGGGAGCAGTGATCATATTGGGGGCCTTAGGAGGATCAAATTCAATCTCCTTGTTGTCAATCAAATCTTGAATCTTTTTTTTCAAAGACCAGCTGTTGTCGGTGTCGCGCCCAGGACTATTAGAATGGTATACACACTTCAAATTCGGATTGTACTTAGGAGAGGAGGTATTGGGGTTTTGAGGAGGATCCCTTAGTGTAATCAGTTCTTCTTTTAGCAAATGTTGTAACGCTTGAGACAATGTTATATTAATCTTAGTGCACTTCCTTTCTTGAAACTTTATCCTACGCCTATTGCCCTGTTATTGTTGAACATGTGTAGGATTAGAAATTAACACCGCTCCCACGGACTAATGGTGGTCATTTTTACTATGGCTCCTTTGACCATAGACAACATTAGTTTCTTTTTTACCAACAAAGGGCTTCTTGACATCATTAGAAGTTGAGGCCATTGGGATCTTCCCACTTTTGATACCACTTTTAATCCTTTCCCCAGTCAGAATCGTCACTATAAAACTAGACGAAGAACTCCTAATCAGCAGATTAAAGAACGGTCCTGTCAGAGTGCCCATGAACATGTCTACCATTTCCTGATCATTCAGAGGAGGTTGCACCCTTCCAGCTAAATCTCTCCATTTCTGTGCATATTCCTTGAGTCCTTCCCTTGAGCCCATGGACATATTCTGCAATTGCACTCGAGTTGGTGCCAGGTCAGCATTGTATTGGTATTGCTTGTAGAAAGCAGCAGCCAAGTCTTCCCAAGTATGAATGTTGGTTCCTTCCAACAGATAGAACCATTCCAGTTGAGTGCCAGCCAAACTTTCTTGGAAGAAATGGACCCATAACTTCCGGTCAGTAGTGTAGGTTGGATCTTTCTTACGTATGACCTTAAGTGAAGTTAAAGACAAGAGACCCCGTCATATTTGGCAAAGACATGGACCTTGAAATTAGGTGGGATGACCACCCCTGGAACCAGCCCTAGTTCACCGAAATCCAATCTTGGTATTTTCCGGACCTCGATAGCTATGAGCCTATCCTCCAACTGTATGTACCTGTCATTAGCAAGAGAGTATTGTTCATCCGAGTAATCGTCGTCTTCAGAACCCTGGTTATTCCTGTCTTCCGGCTTAATGTTTCTATCCTCTTCATCTTGGTCGTCATCTTCATCAGAGGAGACTTCAACAAATTGAATCGGTTGGCCCAGACCTTTGAATCTCCTTCCTAGATTAAGGAAAATTATTGGCTTCTTAGTCTTCTTCTTTTTTTTGGCAAGGAGCGTCGTTATTTCTTGCTTCCCCTTGGCCAGATTCAAAAGGATCTCCTGGAATTGTACGTGCTGAGCTTGGAGATCTTTGACATTTTGTTCGAGGGCCATTTTTCTGATGAAATAAACAGCGAGAAAAATGAGAAACCTATACTGGAAAACCCATTCATGAAATGATGCATGATATGTAGATGCAATGTTTTCAAGGATATCGCTGGGTAAATAAAGAAAATGTTAGAATCTGACTGCAACTTTGACTTAAGAGCTTAGTATTATTAAACATCCTTCCACGAGAATAATGCTCGCCATGTCGAGTGGGTCATAGCCACTGACTCAAGACATCGTGCTTTGACGACATTGGCTAGAGGAAAATAAATTCCCTTGCACGTTGTTGGACATTTGGTTTATCATAACCTGCATCACAGGCCCTTTGAGATCCTTGAAATGGTTAATGAAAATGCTATAGCATGATGTCATGATGTGTATACTATGCACCCAAAAAAAGTGCAAGGTGACGTAAATAAGTAAGCCTTGAAAGAAGTCAAAGTTATTGGATAATGACTACAAACAAGTCCTGCAAGGAATTCACGTCGTTAGATAATGAATACAAACAAGCCCTGCAAGGAGTTCAAGTTGTTAGATAGTGAATGCAAACAAGTCACACAAGTAGCCTTAGGTTCAAGCTTGCATGGAGTTTGTAGGTAAGTACCCTCTTGAAGTTTAGTTGGTTCAACCTGTCCTAAAAGAAGTAATCGGGTTCTAAGGAATCTCAATATCACTGATCTTTCTTCATCGGGCATTGTTTCATCTCAAGCGATCTTTTCTCGCGGCCGAAATATCCCGAAAGTCTGATCTCAATGAGTGTAGTATCGAGTATCAACCAACCCTCAGTATTGCACCAAAGCCGGCTATCTCACTACTTTCTAATGGCCAAGTTTGTTCAACTAAGGTTCTAAGGTCAGTTAGTGCTTCATGACACCACACAGTGGCCCGGTATTCTCCTTGATTCAACACAAAAGATACCAGTACCAACAAATGTGTCACACTAACGTAACCATCGCTTCAACCATGTCGTTATTACTCCGCGCAGTCCCCACGGTCTATTGCTACTTACCTAATGTACCCCAGATCCGGGTATAGGATCTATACAAGAATACGCAAACAAAAACCCGAAATGTAAAGCAAGCAAGTCAAACAAGTTAAGCATTTTAAATATGATCTACCTCTAAGGTATCCCCACTTTTAGTGTCATGCTTCCCAGCAGAGTCGCCAATTCTATAATACGGTGGGAGAAATGTCTTTACTGGTTTTGCGTTTTTATCACAAATGTTGCAGTTAGAAAGAGTCTCCACCGACTTTTCTTTTATCCAACAAAGGAAAGTGTGAAAAGAACAGGAAAGACCTTCTTAAAGATTTTTAGTTCGGGGGGTAGGTTATGGAAAGGGAAGGTATTGGCACCCTTTCCATTCGTAGTTATCTACGAGCTCTTAGTTGCTAGCTCACTTTGAAGATGCTTTTTGGTGTAAGTGCATTTGAAAATATTTTGAAAAGATGCCTAAGTGCGGCGAACTTTGTAATGATTCTCGTATCGTTGAGAACACATACAAAGTGTTTTTGTCTTTGAAAATATTTAGAAAAAAAGAGAGTGTATGTGTGAGAATTTTTATTTTATTTTATGAGCAAACAACTACAAGCTGTCTACCTACTCGAATGGTGTTTATTATTTTCCTCTTTTCCTTTAGATAATGCTATCCTACCATTAGTTGGTGGGTAGCCCTATCATTGGATGTTTGAGGGACAAGCGCGGACCATCGTGCAATCATAAAGGCAACTTGTAGGATGCTTTAGCAATTTATCGTAAGGGACTAGATCATTTACCGAAAGGCAACATCGAAGGGTCATCGAGGGACTATGATCTTTGTATCGAGGGACTTTGCTAAATGTCCCACATTCGAGGGACATGATTGTTTTTCCGAAGGCAACAAGTGGAGGTACCTTAGAGGTGCGCGTGTGCGAGTGTGTTGTATTTTAGTTATGTTTATCTTGAGTGTTAGGTTTCCTAACGTTTATTTTTAAGTCTTTCCATACAAGCCTATTAGCATACATCTAGCAATTAATTTAATATAAGTACGGAAAACAAAGTGCAAAAAATTGAATCTACACTATTACAAAGCTTCGGGATTTGGGAAATTACAAACCAAAAATGGGGAAAGAAAAAATGTAAAGGGTCCTAAATTAAGCTATTACAACCTTTGGACAATTACATAATTTATGAAAATAATGTGAATAAAAATAGATGAACGTGCGAAGAAGAAAAGAGGGGAAAGATGTAAAACCTAAAAATAATCTAAGTGATGAAAAGAAATATTTTTGTTGTTTTTGTTTAGGAAAAAATAATAATTAAATTAATAGAAACCTAATTCTAATTGATTAATTATTTAAAAAGCAAGTGATTAAATAATTAAATAAAAATTAATTTAATTTAAAAAAACTTAAGTATAATATTTTTGTGATTTTTGATTTTTATGATTAAAAGAAATTAATTATTTAAAAAAAGAAAATGTAAATTAAGCAAAAAATAACCATGAAGAAGGGTATTTCATACTCCGATTTAGTACCAAAGACGCGATGGAAACAGTTCTAATGAAGGGGCCTTACACCCATAGAGGAATGCCAATGATCCTGAAAGAATGGAGGAAGGGTTTCAACCTAAAGAAAGATATGATGAGAACCATCCCAATCTGGGTGAAATTCCCTATGTTTCCCCTCCACCTATGGGGTAAGTCTAATCTGAGTAAACTAGCTAGTGCCATTGGTGTACCACTGGTGACTGACGAGTGTACTGCTAGCAAACTGCGGGTATCCTATGCAAGAGTCCTAATTGAGGTGGACATCACTCAGAAATTGTTAGAGGAAATCAATATCAAGGAAAAGGAGGGCACCAAGGTTATTCAAAAGATAGAATATGAATGGAGGCCTAAATACTGTGAGAAATGCCAAACAGTGGGTCACAACTGTGAAATCAGAGTGAGGCAAAATGAATGGAGACCAAAGAAGAGACAACCACTAGAAGCAGCCCAAAGTAAGGAAACAGTCGGTTCCCTGACCCCGAAAATTCCTGAGATGGAAAAAACCACTGCAATTGTGTCTACTCCTAAAGGGAAGGATTCTGATAGCAGGAATCAGGGCGTGGTTTCAGAATCAAAAGGAGAAGGAAGCTGGATTTCTCTAAACAAACAGGGGAAAAGCAGAAGTCATATGAAAGGCCATTTTGAAGATGCAGCAGCATTACTATGTGAGAATGGTTATGGGGTTCTAGGGACTTTGAATGAGGCTCTAGTACTAGATAGAGGACCATGCTAGTCTCTTGGAATGTTAGGGGGCTCAACAAGCTGAGGAAGATAGAAGAGATTAGCTCCCTTCTCTTACATCTTCAACCAACCATTAGCATCTTGCTTGAAACTAGAGTTAAAGAAAATAAGGCCAAGAAAATCAGAGAGAAGCTTAATATGAACAGATCCTGCATCGATAACTACTCTGCCCACCCCAATGGTCGAATCTGGATTCTTTGGGATGATACAAAGGTTGATCTGAAGCTGTACAATATGTCTAGTCAACACCTTCACTGTGGCATCTACACAGTCACAGGGGAGTTTCTCTACTGGCTTACTGCAATTTATGCCCTAAACCAATTGGACATGAGAAGAATTCTTTGGAGAAAGCTGGAAAACATCCACACTAACCAAGTTGTCCCTTGGTGTGCCATAGGCGACTTCAATAATGTGGTTACTTCTAGGGATAAAATTGGTGGTAAAATGGTGAGTGAGTATGAATTTGTTGATATTGCAAGCATGATGAGAAATACTGAACTGTTTGAAATGGATAGTGTGGGGGATCACTACACATGGTCAAATAAGCATGCCACTGGTACTATTTATTCTAGGATTGATAGGGAAATCTGCAACACTGAATGGTTCCAGCATTTCCCAGAACATGTGCTGAGTGTTTTGCCTCCAAATGTTTCTGACCACTCCCTGCTTTTTATCAGTGGGCCTACTAAGGATAAAAGAAGTAATCACTTTAAATTCAACAACTATCTCATTGATATCAATGGATTCAAAGAAATGGTCAAGGCTTCCTGGGATAGACCAGCCTGTGGGGACCCTATGCATGTTCTATGGTACAAGCTCCAAAGGCTTAAGGAAGACATCAAGAAATTTAGTAAACAGACTGGTAATTTAAAGCAGAGGTTGCTGGTAGCGAGGGAGAAGTTACATAAAGCCCAAAATGAACTCAAAAATAACAGGCATGATGGTAACTTGATAGAGCAGATCAAAACCCTTACTGAAGATATCATTAACCTTCATGATCATGAGGATAATAGATTGATCCAAAGGGCAAAAATTGACTGGATTAAAAAGGGTGATGGCAATAACAAATTCTACTTTTCGCATATCAAAGCTAGACAAAAAAGGAATTACATCAAATTCCTGCAGAATGATAAGGGGGATGTCATTACAGGGCAAAATAACATTGAAAATGAGGTTATGATATTTTACTCCCATCTGCTGGGAGAGACCCCTAACCAAACCAAGCATATTGATGTGGAAGCTATGAGAATGGACAGGCAGATTCTGAATGATCAAAAGAGCAACCTTGTCAACTGTGCTTCTGCCCAGGAGATTGAAAAATATTTAAAGAGCATTGGTGACAACAAATCCCCAGGCCCTGATGGATATACTGCTAAGTTTTTCAAAAGCTGTTGGGATATTCTGCAGAAGGATGTTATTACATCTGTTGAGGAGTTCTTCAGAACTGGTAATATCCTCAGTAATTTTAACAGGACTCTGGTAACCCTTATCCCTAAAGGAGACTGAGCTATTGGTATTAAGGATTACAGGCCAATTTCTGGGTGCAATGTCTTTCTCAAAATTATCTCGAAGATTCTTACAGCTAGATTGAAAGGTCTTGCCTACTGTTATTAACAAGAATCAGGCAGCTTTTGTCTCAGGCCAAGATATTCACAACCACATCCACTTAGCCTATGAACTTGTCAAAGGTTATGATAGAAAACATGGTTCTCCTAGGTGCATGATGCAAATCGATCTTCAGAAGGCTTATGACATGGTTGATTGGGGTGCTTTAGACAGTATTCTGAGGGAACTGGGCTTCCCTACCAGATTTGTCCATTGGATCCTCACTCTGGTTTCAACAGTTTCTTATACCTTCAATATTAATGGCAACATTTCTAATATTCTGCAGGCAAAGAGAGGTATCAGACAGGGCGACCCAATGTCCCCGCTCCTGTTCGTGCTCATGATAGAGTATCTAGATAGGTGCTTGGTGAAAATGCAAAGTAATTCTGATTTTAACCATCATGCAAAATGTGAGCAGATGGCACTGACTAACCTTGCTTTTGCAGACGACATCCTCCTTTTCTGCAGAGGTGATGCTGGTTCTGTGGATATTCTTATGACTGCTTTTAGGAACTTTTCCCTCTCCACTGGCCTTATATTTAACCCTAGGAAATGTAACATTTTCTTTGGCAGTGTGGAGTTGACAGAGAGAAACAAATAAGTACTAGTGTGGGTTTTGCAGAAGGTAGTTTCCCAATCCGCTACTTAGGGGTTCCTCTTAGCAGCAAGAAGCTCAGTTTGCAGCACTACCTTCCTCTTATTGCGAAAATTACTGGGCGTATCCATCATTGGTCTACGAATCTGCTCAGTTATGCTGGACGTATCCAACTTGTTAACAGCATTATCTGCTCTATAACTCAGTACTGGATGCAAAATTTCCCCCTTCCAAAAGGTGTGCTCAGGAAGATTGAAACTATTTGCAGGACCTTTGTTTGGACAGGTAGGAATGATGCTAGCCATAAGAGTTATGTTGCTTGGAAGAATATGTGTAAGCCAAGGAAGCAAGGAGGTTTAGGTATCAAGAACCTAACGGTTTGGAACCAAGTTGCTTTACTTAAGTGCCTTTGGAATATTAGTAATAAGAGTGACAACCTGTGGGTCAAATGGATACATAAGGTGTATCTGAAAAATTGTGACGTCATGGAAGCTACTGTGGGGATTAACTGGACGTGGACCATTAGGAACATTATGAACCTTAGAAGTAAGGTCGCTCAAATCCAACATCTTTGGGACCAAATGCTTCTTCAACATAAGTTTTCTATGAAAGCAGTTTATAACTTGATTATTGATGACTTGAGTAGAAGTACTTGGAGTAAGCTCCTTCTGCACAATCATGCTAGACCAAAAGCCAAATTTACTGCCTGGTTGTTGTGTCATGGGAAGCTCCCAACTAAAGATAGGCTGGTGCAGTTTGGTATTGTTCAAGATAGCTTATGTAGGTTGTGTGATCAGGAGGAAGAAAGTGTTAACCATATTTTCTTTAGCTGCTCTAAAACTATAACTGTCTGGATGGAAACCTTAACTTGGTTGGGGGTAAACCTTAAACCCCTTCTCTGGGAGGATGAGTTGAAGTGGATTCTGGCTAGTACTAAAGGTAAGGGCTGGCGGGCAACTCTGCTCAAAACGGCGTTTACAGAAGCTATTCATGAAACTTGGTTGCTTAGGAATGCTACTATTTTTGATAATATTACTTATAGAAACAACTCGGTAGAAAGAATTATTGATTGTATAGTGTATAGATGTTGGGGAAATAGGAAGATTAGGCCTAATATTGCTAGATTAATGATTTAGCATTTTTGTAGAGTTGGATGGCTGAATCTGTAGAGATTTCCTTGGTTGTCTTGTTTTCCTTTTGAATTAATTTATCATTTTTTGCTTCAAAAAAAAAAAAGAAACACTAGGTCAATCATGACATTTCGTTCTACCACGCCTGTGTTGACCTCCTCTGCGTTTTTCAAACCACCATGGAGGGTGGAAAACACCATCATATCCGATGGGGTTTTTTCTTCAAAACCTGCAAAATCAATCAAACAAAAAAAAAGAAAAACTCTAGATCGAGTATATTGGATCATGCGATCTCAATGGTGCCATTAGTTTGTGTTAAGAACTCCTGAATCACAAAATCTAAAGCTTCCTACGTTCCACGACCTAACCATGGCATCATATTGTTTCTTCCTTCATGCTTACATTTAAAACGTTTGATTTACTCACAATATCAATAATAACAATAATGAATGCATAAAACTGGTTTAAGTTAGATGATAAGAGAGTTTGGAATCAAAATTTTACCAAAACACCGTGGGATGGCTGTAAGGATGATCTAAGACACGTGAGGGTTGGGTAATGATATGAATCGCCTCCTAGAGATCTCAGAAGGATGAAGGAGTAGCTGATTTTGAATGAGAGAAGCTGAAACCAAGCTTATGAGTTTTGCAATTTTTGAATTATTTTTTGAGAATTTGAGAGAGCTTTGTTATGCAATAATTTTTGTGTTCTTTTTGGCTTGCCTTGTAGTGATTTATATTGAGGGAAGGGAGGAGAGAAAAACAATATGGCAAGGAATCAAGCTTTCAAGGCCATGAGACAAAAAATCCAACATATTGAAAGTTGACCGTATTTAAATGATTCTTGCCAATTCCGTTTTTGCATGAACCTAGAAAAATTTTGTTGGTCTTTGCACCAAATATTGGGCTCCATGATGGGTCAAGTTAAGCCCAAATGCATTAGCCCATGTTGTATTATATTTTTATTTAATTTATTTGATTTTAAATTAAATAAAATCAAGATAAATATAAAATAAAAAACTAAAAAACAAGGAAATGCAAAAATGGACTTAGGGGTCCTCTAAGATGTTATGGAAATGTTTGAACATCAAAAACTAGGCTCATATGTTCAAAATGCAATTTTGCTCAATTTGTACTTCATGAATTTCTTCAAAATTCCCCAACTTGTGAAACTCATAACTTTCTCAATTTTCATCTTTTGAATATAATCTTTGACTTTTTGGAAAGCCCAATATGTCATCTACAATCTCTATGTTGATCACTGTTGCTTTTGAAGAAATTATTTTGATGTAAGTTTCCTTGACAAAAAGTGTCTTTTGTTGACTTTCGAAAATGACCTATAATGTATGAGATCATATCTTCCAAATGAAGCATTTTTTGGACTTGAGAATAAAATAAAAGTTGTAGAGAATTGAATTTCCTTCAAAATAGGATTTGGTAGGGAAAAAATTAATGAAGCATGTGAAAGTTATGCCTGGTCAAAGTTTAGTTGACTTCTCCTAAGGAAACCCTAATTTGGCTATTTTTTACTTTTGATGATTTGAGGGTTTTCCTTGAGGAATCCTGGTAAAACCTTGATCAAATGATGAATATCCAAAAAATATTAAAGTTTGATTGTATGTTGACTACAGTTGACTTTTTGACTAATATAGTTGATTTTCAATCATCTGAGTCATTGACTAAGCAAACTTTTGATGTATGGCTTGAAACTTGACATGAACCTTGTTGAGAACCTATGAAGAACCATGGAAGCCACTTGATAATTTTTCAAACCAAATTTCCTTGAGAAATTTCAAACATTAGTTACAAGCTTTTTGATTAGGAGGGGCATCTTGACTAGTCAATCCTTGAGTGTCCTGAGTGTCTGAGAAGCCTTGGAAGAATGCTTTGAAGAAAAATGTGAGGGCAAATTTTGGGGTACAACAATTTTGTTCTTCTTTCATCTTGCTTCTGGGAACAATATTTACTTCTTTTGTCATGGGTGGTGTATACCTATCTATGACTAGATTCCAGAGATCCAAATTATAGCTAAGAAAGTATTTTTCTAACATATCTTTCCAATAGTCAAATTTTTCACCGTCGAAAACAAGTGGTTTAGCTTTATAATTTTCCTTTTTATTTGTGCTAGTGGATGCCATTAACCAAAATTTTCTCCAACTCCCTGAATCTCTCTACATGGTTAAATGTTTGATTTGAAAATAACTAACAGAGCCGAAGCTCTGATACCAATTAAAGGTAGAGAAAACACAAGTAAGGGGGGTTGAATTGGGTTTTCTAAAATAATTTTTAAAAATTGTTTTATCACTAGCATAAAATGATTAGTAATTATAATGAAAAAAAAATAAAAATAACATAGTTATTTTTATACAAGTTCACCTTAAAACTAAGGCTACCTCTTTCCCACTTGCCAAGGTGATTTCGCCTTCAATAAGGACTTAATTAACTAATCTCAAAAGATAACAACAATTAACCTCTTTGAGCTAGCTATAGATGTTGAGATCAATTTTCAATGCAGGTCTGCCTTATAGATGCAATTATTTCAACTTTTGGAGGAACATTAACTTCTTTCCATGTTTCCAAGTTATTGTTGAGATAAGCTATCATTGTTTTCTTTGAAAATTGTGATTGCTCTCTGATTCTAACTTTGAACACTTATAGATATATCTATATGTTTTATTATCACATGATTTCATATGTTGATAGCTTTCTTTAGAGGCACAGAAGTGAATCTTCTTGGTCTATGTTGCTTTGATGCTTCAGAAACAGAGTAAGGCCTAAGCGTTGTTAGAGTTGAACTTTGTTCTTCTAACTTTGCTAGAATGATTCTGATTTTGATCAGTATTGAACATATGACGTTTCATCAGATAAACATGCATTTCACAATACTTGACACACATATAATTCCACATATATTTTTGTTATCATCAAAACATATAATTTATTAGAAGCTTTCTTGCTCTAACAAGTATTATCTTTCAGATGCCTAAAAATTTTCTTAAGTGATGTTAAGTGAGATTCTCTGGGATCTGATTGAAATCTAGCACATAGACATATGCTATAGAGAAAATTAGATCTTGAATTTGTTAAGTAAAGGAGAGAACCAATCATACCTATGTAGACCTTCTGTTCTACTTTCTTAGTTACCTCTTCATTTTCCAGAATTCATGTAGGATGCATTGGAGTTTCGGATGGATTACTTTCTGACATATCAAATTTATTCAAAAGATCTTTAACATATTTACTTTCATGTATAAATGTTCCTTCTGGAGTTTGATTAATTTGAATTCCCATAAAGACTTGAGTTCTCCCATCAGACTCATTTCAAATTCTGCCTGCATAGACTTAGAAAATTATTATCCAACGAGGCTTTAGTAGATCCAAATATAATATCATCTACATAAATTTGACAAATCAAAATGTCATTTTTAAATGTTTTACAGAATAAAGTTGTGTCCACTTTCCCTCTGGTTAAATCTTTTTCTAAAAGAAAGTTACTTAGTCTTTCATACCAAGTTCTAGGAACTTGTTTCGGACGATATGACGATTTCTTAAGTTTATAAACATACTCTAGATGTTTTGTATTTGCAATGCCAGTGGTTTTATGCACATATACTTCTTCATCAATGTAACCATTTAAAAAAAACACTTTTGACATCCATCTAATAGAGAGTGGTGTCATTATTTATAGCAAATTAAGTTAAAAGTTTGATATATTCTAACTTGGAAGTTAGAGCAAAGCCCTCTATATATAATATCCCTTCTTGTTGACTATAACCTTGTGCAACCAGTTGTGCTTTGTTTCTGATGACTTCTCCTTGTTCACTTAGCTTGTTTCTAAAGACCCATTTAGTTACATAAATTGTTTCAGAACTAGATCCCATACACTGTTTTTGGTAAATTGATTTAGTTATTCCTGCATTGCAAGTATCCAACATTGTCTTGAAGTGCTTCGTCTATGGAGTTTGGTTCGATCAGAGATACCAATCCCATGAGAGACTCTTCAGTATTTCTGATCATAGATCTTGTTCTGATTGGAGCATACTTTTTTCCTAAAATCATATCTTCAGGATGTGCTAATCTACTTCTGGACTATCTTTTCTTGATGGGTTCTTCAGAAGTCTCTATAGTGTTGATGTTAATGTCTTTTTATGTATTGGACTGTGTTTCTGATATTTTTTCTTCAGAAGATCTGTTTTCAATACTTGTAATTTGAACATCTATATGTGCAAAATGTTCAACCTGATTTGACTTTTGAGAGTCAATCTTATCATCAAATATGACACTAATGGATTCTTCCACAATTCGTGTTTCTGTGTTATATACTCTATAAACTTTTGAGTGTTCAGAGTACCCTAACATGAAACACTTTTGTGCCTTAGAATCAAACTTGTTCATGTGTTATTTGGTGTTCAACATATAATAGATACATCCAAATGGATGGAATTAAGAAATGTTGGGATTTCTGTTCTTCCATAGTTCATATGGAGTCTTTTCCAGAATAGGTCTTATGGAGATTCTATTCTGAATGTAGCACGCTGTGTTAACTGCCTCTTCCCAGAAGTGCTTAGTAATGTTAGTCTTGTTTATCATGGTTGTGGCTATTTCTTGTAAAGTTCTATTCTCGTGTTCTACAACTTTGTTTTGTTAGGGAGTTCTAGAACAAGAGAAATCATGAGAAATGTCATTTTCATTAAAAAAAACTTTTCAAAACTTTTATTTTTGAACTCTCCACCGTGATCACTTCTAAATTTTACAATTCTAAACTCTTTTTCATTCTGAACTTGGTTACAGAAGTTCGAGAACACTGAGTGTGACTCGTCCTTGTGTCTTAAGAACTTTACCCATGTCCATCTGCTACAGTCATCTATGATCACTAATCCATACTTCTTACCGCTGATGGATGAAATTTTCATGAGTCCAAACAGATCTATATGCAGAAGTTCTAATGGTCTAGTGGTAGAAATGACATTTTTAGATTTGAAAGAAGGTTTTACAAATTTGCCTTTTTGACGCGCTTCCCACAGAGCGTCTGAGCTGAACTTCAAGTTAGGAAGTCCTCTGACTAGATTGAGTTTGTTAATCTGAGATATTCTTCTCATACTAACATGCCCAAATATTTTGTGTCAGACCCATTGCTCATCGTTAACAGACATAAGGCATTTTACATTCTGACTCTTTAGTTTAGAAAGTTTAATCTTATAAATATTGTTCTTTCTCTTATCATTAAAAAAGATTGTTCAATCTTTTTGACTAATTGCTTTATAGGACTTTTGATTGAAGATTATATCATAATGGTTGTCACTCAATTAACTTATGGACAACATGTTATGCATTAATCCATCTACTAAGAGAATATTAGTGATAAAGGGAAGTGTATTGTTACCAATAGTTCCAAAGCCAATGATTTTTCCTTTCTGATTGCCTCTAAAGCCTACATATCCTCCAAATTTAAGTTCTAGACTTTGGAACATATGCTTTGTTCCCTTCATGTGTCGAGAGCATACAGAGTCTAGGTACCAAGGCGGGTTTTTCAACTTTGATGTTAAATACATCTGCAACATAGATGATTTTATCCTTGGTGTTGTACCCCAAAATTTGCCCTCTCATTTTATCAACATTTCTCATCACAAGACTCTTGGAACTCAAGATCAAGCTAGGGTTTGAGTTTGCACAAGGATATTTTTACCTACAATGCCCAAGTTGACCTTCATACTTCATGTTGGACTCACAAGTTTGTCCATACCAAGTTTCAAGCCTTGATTCAAATTTTTGCCCAGTCAATTGGACAGTTGACCTAGAAATCAGTTGTATTGGAGAAAAAGTCAATTGTGGCCAATTGATAGTCAAACCTCATGAAATTTGACCCACATCAACATAATGAACTCATAAGAACCATTTGATCAAGTGTGGATCACAATTCCACAAGAAATTTGATCAGATCACCAAAAGGGCAAAATGGTCATTTTTAGGGTTTTGACTGCGCAAGGGCAATTTTTGACTGTTTGACCTAACCAATGGCAAACCAAGCTCAACCATAGACTCAAGGAATCAATTACATTGTCTTGACCCATTCAACAAGTTCAAAAGATCACAAATGCATAGGATTGACATATGAATTTTTCAGTCAACTGATTAAAATTTGACTGTACACTGAAAAGTCAAACTTTGACTTTTTAGTCAAAATCAAGTGCCAAGAGTCATTTTTCATCAAGACATGTAAAATTATGAAACTTGTTCATCAAGAAACCCAAAATTGCAAATTAGGGTTTAAAATGGAAAATTTTCATAACTTAGAAATTTTCTAAGTTATGAAATTTTCTTATTTTTTTCTAACTTTGTCCCATTTTTTCACCAAGATGCAAATGGATTCAAAAAAAACATATAACATGAAAGGTGTATTCCATCACAAAGTATACAACTTTGATTCACAAAGTTTTCTCAAAAGAAGCTTGGATCTCAAGTTATAATTTTTGGAACAAGGGTACCTAAAACTTTTAACTTAGAGAAATTTTGCCCTAGTTTAGGCAGGATTTTGACCCATCTTCTTGGCCATTTTTCACATAGCTACACTTGGAGTTTCAAGTTTCATTTCAAAGATGTATTATATTACATGTTGCAAGCTTTCCAAATTGTCCAAGAACTCCTCAAACACCTTTGTGGTTAGGGAGAATCGAATGCTTGGAGTTGGCAAAAACTCACTTTGTAACCATGGCCAATACATGTTCATGCCAAGTTGCAAATCTGACCAAGATAGCTTTGTACACAATTACAGGCCTCTAAACCAATTTGTACTCAACAATTTAATGCAAATCCATTGAGCTAATGCATTGTCTTGGTCATTAGGGTATTGTACACAAGTTTAATCCCTAAATGGTAAAAGGCATACTTCCATTTTTGCAAAAGATATGCTTTATGTCAAACAATGATCTTTGAAGCATGGGGCCATATCTCAGAAGCAAAATCAAATCAACAAATTGAAAGTATCAAGGAGATTGTATGCAGCATAATACATAACTGGTGCAGGCCTGTGAGAACAAGTTACACTTTCTTGCTTCACAAAGAAGAAATTTGTCCAAATCCTCCCAACTCAAAAACCAATCATAGTCAGCTTACACAAACATTGCAAACAAGTTTCTCATAACCTAGAAAGCAAGAAGCACGAGCCTTTGACCCCTCAATTCTCCTTGTACACAAAATCTCCATTTTTCTGCAAAACAGGGCAAGCCCTGTAGAATCACTTCCATCTCCACTTTGCCTCGTGCGTTTTGCCTCAAACTTGTTCCAATACCTTCCATTCAACTCACCTAAACTATTCCAGACCTCTATTGCCAACTGTAACTCGATTAACACACATTGCCATTTTTGTTTGGAAGCTTTGCAGGTTGAGTTCTGTAGCACGATTCAGGCTACTTCAAAACAAACTAAGCATTGGGAAAGCTTCAGTGGACATCAGGCAAGTTCAAAAGAACCTCAAGCACCATTGAAAGTTGCTACATTATCCAGCTCGAACTCAACTGAAACAGGTATTTCATGAACTTCTATCTCTCTATTTAGGAATAGTTAGACTTAGGTTTGTGAATGAAAGATGTTGTATTCATAGCCTTGAAACCATACATGTGCTTAGTTTTCATTTATATTAATCGTGCTAGGAGAATTTCATCCATGAACTTTCTGAAAAAACTAGGTTAAGAATTAGGGCCAGAGAAATTCTCTCTGGTCTTTGAGAGTTAGCTTGAGTTTTTTATATGGTTAGATTCGTTGTTTGATGCTCTACAAGTTTCATGTTTTGAGTTTTGTCAAAAAAGCAAGGAATCAGAAGATAGCAGTTTGTATACAGAAGGCGCGTTTTTGGTGTTTTGAACAGAGGAAGAAGATGAAGTTCTTGGACTCGGCCTTGGTTATTTTTGCTTTTAACACTTGCATTTTCAGTTCACACCCCCCTGGCCCATTTTCTTGTATTTAATTATTTTTGCATTTTTATTTTCTTTTCTGACTTTGATATTTTATTTTCAAACATAAAAAATGATCCAAAAATATTTTTATAATTTTTTACATTTATTTGGTATTTATTTTTTATTTTTACTAGTATAAAAATGTTTATATGCTTTTATATCATTTTGTTTAAATTAAAAAAAAATAATGAAAATAATACTTTTATTTCATTTCTTATTTTTGTTCATATTAAAAACATTTTCTTGAAATATATACATTTTGTAAATAATTTATTTTATTTTCATACACACTTAATATATTTAATACATATATATACATATATACTATGTTTTATTAAATAATTAGAACAAAAAACACAAAAATAATACATTTTTATTTTTATTAATATTTTATGCTAAAAATACTTTTTTTTAATATACTTTTATTTTTTGTACAAATTGATGCATTATTGTCTATAAATAATAAATAATACTATTTATTTAAGAAATTAGGGTTTTTGCCCTAAAAACAAAAATAATTAAAATTAACCTTTTATTTATTTACATTTCACATTAAAAATACTTTTTACATACATAAAAACTTTTTTTGCATAATACATTTTAATATTTATTTATTGTATTTATTTAAATATTGTACATTTAATTGTTATGCCTTACACATTCAATTTGGTTGTAATAATTTAGAATTTAATTTCTTGTCTAAATAATCCCCTATTCAAAATTGTACCCCCCTCCCTATATCATGTTGTAATAGTGTAGAACTTAAATTCCCGCACCTTTAAAGGCTTTCAATTATGTCATGATTAGACTTAGGGTTTGTATGCAAAATCAAATCAACAAGTAGTTTGACCTAATCAAAAGACAAAAATGCATGAAAAACAAACACAATGCACACTTGCACCCCTAGGGTTACAATCCACTTGTTGCCTTCAAAAATGGGCCATGGTATGCATGTCAAGTACTTTGGCAAAACAAAAACAAAACAAAAGATCATAGTCCCTCGATGACGCTATCTGATTTGCCTAAGCAAAAATGATCAAGTCCCTCAAGAAAATTTCCAAAAATACTTGACACTATTGCTATCATGGTCTATACGATGACCCGCGTCTGTCCCGTTTAACATCCTAACACAAGGTTGTTCATCAAACACAATGGTGAAACAACATTGTTAAAAGGGTTAAAAATATAAGAAAGATCTTTGAGTAAAATAGGGTAGATAACTCTTAGTTACTTAATCAAAAGCTTGCAAAAACATCCTTGCTATCTTCAAAACACACTTCACAACACAATTTCAAAACCCTACTTTCAAACACTGAAAACTTTTCAAAAGACAAAAACACCTTTGTATACATTCAAACAAGAATAATTACAAAGGTTACCACGACGATGGCCTCTTTTCAAAACATCTTTCAAAACCACACACAAAGCACCATTTCAAACAATTGAAAAGCAAAGCAAGTGATCTAAGCAAGTAACTAAGAGCCCATGGATAACCATGGATAGAAAGGGTGCTAATACATTCCCTTTCTATAATCTACTCCCCGAACCCAAGAAAACATCTCAAAGGTCTTTCCTGTGCTTTTTGACCTTTCCTTAGGATAAAATAAAAAGTCGGTGGCGACTCTTGCTAAACCGAAACATTTGCGAACACAAACGCAAAATCCCAAGTCAGTTCTCCCACCGTATCACAAAACTGGCGACTCTGCTGGGGATTATTATAAAAGTGGAGTAACCTTAGGGCTTAGATCATCCTTTGCATGATTGTATTGCTTGCTTTGTTTGCTTTACATTTGGTTCTCTTGTTTGGGCTCGAAATCCTCTACCTGGATTTGGGAAACATTCATAGGTAAAGCAATATGTTGTGGAAACTGTGTGGGGTATACCGACATGGTTGAAGCAATAGCTATATTAGTGTGAAATATTTGTGAGTACCGGTAGCCTTTGAGTCAATCAAAGAGAATACGGGGCCGCTGAGTGATGTCATAAAGCACTAATGAACTCTTAGAACCTTACTTGACCATCTTGGCCTTTTATTAGGGGTAGTGAGATGACCGGCTTTGGTGTAGTCCGAAGTTGGTAGATACTCGATACTACACTCATTGAAGGTTGTTTTCTTGGAATATTTTGGCCGCTAGTTAAGTGGCTAAACCAAAACAATGAACATAGAAAACAACCCAGTGATATTGAGCTCCTTAGAACCCGGTTACTATTTATAGGACAGGTTTGAGCCAACTAAACTCAAGAGGGTATTTACCTATGAAACTTCATGCAAGCCTGAAACTAGGGTTTTGTGTGAATTGCTTGTACATGTGTCTGTGCATACATCATGAACATCATAAAGCATCATGTGCATCCACTAACCATTTCAAGGATTTGGGTCTTCATCTTTGTTCTTGTTTTGTAGGTCATGGAATCTCTTCATAGGAAAACAATTAAAGTCAACCTTGTGAGAATCCCTCCTCAACTCAAGGAGCTTACTTCCAGGATTCCAGAGAATTCTCTCTTTAGTGAAAGACATGCTAGACTTCTCAACTTGGTCAACTCCAACATTGAAGAAGACATGGTGAAAGTTCTCTTCCAGTTCTTTGACCCCCTACACCACTGTTTCACATTCCCTGATTACCAACTAGTTCCCACTTTAGAGGAATTTTCTCAACTCCTGAGAATTCCTATTCTTCATCAACTACCCTACAACGGTACGGAAAAAGAACCAAAGCCTGAAGATGTTGCTCAAGCATTACACTTGCAACCATCTGACATCAAGGGACATTGGGAATCCAGAAGTGGTGTCAAGGGTTTCTTGGCAAAGTTTCTGTTTGAGAAGGCGCAAGACTGCTGGAACTCTCTTGATCTACAAGCCTTTGAAGAGATTGTGGCACTCCTTATCTATGGGTTGGTCCTGTTCCCAAACCATGATCAACTTATAGATGTGAATGCTGTCAAGATTTTCATATCCAGGAATCCTATACCTATATTGCTTGGGGACATCCTACACTCATTTTACACACGAACAATGAGGAAAAGAGGTGTTCTCATGTGTTGTACTCCTCTTCTAGCAAGGTGGTTTATTTCTCACCTTCCCCAATCAGTTTTGAAGAATGAGCAGGGTTTAAGGTGGTCGCAACGGTTGATGACCCTCACACATTCTGGTGTACATTGGTGTTCTCGGTCCAGAGAAAATGTCATAATCATTGATCGTTGTGGGGAATTCCCTAATGTCCCACTACTTGGCATTAGGGGAGGTATTACCTACAACCCCTGTTTAGCTCTAAGACAGTTTGGATATGCTCGGAGGGATGGCCCTCATGACATGCTGATTCCTGACCTAGTTTTTGACTTCGACAACGATGCGCAAGGACTTCGACAAAGGTTCATCAGAGCTTGGAGGATGCCCAACAAAGTGGATAGTAAGACACTAGGGCACAAGAATTCCATCCCTCTTGAGCCTTATCTCAAGTGGGTACAAACCCGCACCCAGAATCTTATGATGCCATATCCTCACATTCTCCCCTTGATCAAAGAGCCTGTTATAGAAGGAGAGGTTCCATACACCATCCTACATCCTGACATGCCAACATCATGGGGAGAAATGCAAAAGAGTTAGATCCAACTCAAGGAAGAACGGAATACTTTTGAAGCCAGCTTCTATGCTAGTGAGAAGAAGGTTTTGGAGCTTACCCACCGACTTCATGAGGAGGAAACTCTCAACACTTACATCGCACCAAAGAGGATGCGCAATGTCTTTTTACATTAAGAATTTTGTAATATTTTGCCCATGGGGCACTTATGTACTAACAATTTCTTCTTAATATGACGTGTGTTCCTTTTTGTTTGCAACAAATTTGAATTTCTGAATCCTTGAATGCATTACATGAATAACATACCATTCATCATATGCATAAACAGGTCTTCACACCAGGTTTTCTTATCTTTCTGTTGTTTATTTCAGCAAGATGGATTTGGAGCAGACGGTTAAGGATCTGCAAGCGCAGAATTCTCAATTCCAACAACTCCTCATGACCTTAGCAAAAGGTCAAGAGGACCTCAAAGCACTGTTGGAGAAGAATAAAGAGAAAAAGAAGAAGAGGTCCGGAGTATCCACTTTTGGAAGAAGGTTTGAAAGCAATGCTAGAAAATTTCCCGAGTTCCCCTCAACGGCTGATGAAGGGGTTGGTAAAGGAAAAGTGGCTGCGGTACCGTCTGAATCTGAAGTTGAAGAGGAGGAAGAAGAAGAAGACGAAGATTACTCCGAACAACAATATCCCCCGACGGATGATAAATATAAGAATCTTGAGGATAGATTGGCAGCCATGGAGTTGCAGAGGGTACCTGGTTTAGATTTTGAAGAACTAGGGTTGGTCGCTGGGATCGTCATCCCTCCCAAATTCAAAGTACCGACATTTACTAAGTATGACGGCCTGTCCTGCCCAAAAATGCATCTGAGATCGTATGTCAGAAAGATCCAACCCTACTCATCTGATAAAGACCTCTGGGTACACTTTTTCCGAGACAGTTTGTCAGGCACACAATTGGACTGGTTCTATCAACTCGAGAGATCAGAGGTTCTTAATTGGGAAGACTTAGCTGCTGCTTTTTACCGTCAATACCAATACAATGCTGATTTGGCGCCCACTCGTACTCATCTACAAAGTATGGGGATGGCTTCCAATGAAGGATTTAAAGAGTATGCTCAGAAGTGGCGTGATCTGGCTGGAAGGGTGCAACCACCATTATCAGATAGAGAGTTGGTTGACATGTTTTTAGGGACTCTTCATGGCCCTTTCTTCAATCATTTAATCGGGAGTTCTTCTGCGGGATTTACTAAACTAATTTTGACCTGCGAAATGGTCGAGGCCGGTATTAAAAGTGGTAAGATTCAGAAAGATACCTTCGTTTCCACTGCTGCTAAGAAAGCCTTCCCAGCTAAGAAGGAAGCCTATGCTGTTTACTCTTAGAAAAGTCAGGGAAGAACCGAGCGCCGACCAACTGTAGGGGCTGTGATGATTCAAAACTCTTCAAATGATCAACCTCGCGGCAATCAGTCAAGACCTAATCAACAACGGGTAGAAAGGCCACAACGGCAGTTCACCCGAATAAACATGACGACCGCTCAAGTACTCCCTCATTTGTTAAAGTTGAATCTTGCCAGTTTGAAGGAAGCGCCAAAGAATCCTAATACCTCCTCTCCATACTACCACTCCAATGCTAAGTGTGCTTACCACTCTGACAGTGCTGGGCATGATACAAATAATTGTTGGGCGCTTAAGAATAAAATCCAAGACCTGATTGACGCCAAGGAAGTAGAATTTGATACTCCTGAGAAGCCCAATGTGATTTCTGCTTCGATGCCCAAGCACGGTAATTATGTTCATGCCGTTATGGAGGACCTTCATGTTACTGATGTTGTTGACCTTTTGACTCCGTTACTAGTGATTAAAGAGAATTTGATGAGATCCAGGATCTTTCCTGGTTGTGGAAAAGACTGCTACTTTTGTTTGAACATACGAGCTGACTGCCCAATGTTGAAATCAGGTGTCCAACGCCTGATGGATACCTAAGAGATACTCTTCCAAAAAAACCCTATTGATACCTTCACTCATGTTACTCCTACTACTTTTGCTACTTCAACCAACGATATTGCAATTATAACCATTTCCACCAATCTTCCCAAGGCTTGTAAAAGGCCTGTCAAGATTACACCTGTTCCTGAGTTTGTACCATTAAAAATCACCATGCCGGGGCCTGTCCCGTATCAATCTAGCAAGACGATACCATGGAACTATGGAGGAGAAATCTTCTATCATGGCGTCAAGCAGATTGAAGCAGTCCAAGAGATTTCTGAAGAAGAAGACCCTGATATAGGGAACATCATGGGAACAAGCAAGATAACCCGCAGCGGCCAGATCTTTTCTCTGGAGATTGCTCCCCCCCGAGTAGTTTTCGGACCCTCGAAAGCTTCTGCACCTGTTAAGTCATCTGTGCAAGACCCGATAATTGAAGAATTGGATACTCCTGAAGTAAGACCATTTGCTGATACTACCAACAAGGGTAAGGGGATACTAGAAGTGCCTGTCAGGACGAAGGCTCATGCTGTGGTTATCCCCGAAACCACCCAGAAAGAAATGGATGAAATCTTGAAAATAATCAGAAAGAGTGACTACGACATCGTGGAACAGCTAGGGCAGACCCCTTCTAAAATTTCAATGTTGGCTCTTCTACTCTGCTCTGAGGCCCATGTTAAGGCCCTGATCAAAATTTTGAAGGCGGCACACGTACCCCAAGAGACTTCGGCTGACCAGTTTCAGGAGTGTGTGGCCAGTCTTACTGCTGATAATGGTATGGGTTTTTCAGATGCTGATCTGACTCCCAAGGGAAGGAAACACAACGACGCGCTACACGTCTCAGTTGAATGCAGGGGAACCACCCTCGCCCATGTCTTAGTTGATACTGGTTCTTCCTTGAATGTGCTGCCGAAGAAAGCTTTAGACCGTTTGGATTGCGAAGGATTGACCCTCAAACTTAGTAACATCGTTGTTAGGGCTTTTGATGGATCCAAGAGAATGGTTCATGGGGAGGTTGAAATTCCTATCAAAGTAGGCACAAAAGTTTTCAATTCCACCTGTTATGTGATGGACATCCGTCCGTCGTATTCGTGTTTGTTAGGAAGACCGTGGATCCATTATGTCGGGGCAGTTACCTCCTCTTTGCACCAAATGCTGAAATATCCTGTTAAGTGTAAGATTATAACAGTGCACGGCGAGAAAGATTACATGATAAGTCATCTCAACTCCTTCCGTTATGTGGAGTTGGATGGCGAGTTCATCGAAACGCCTTTCCAACATTTTGAGGAAGTTTCTCCTGAGATAGCAGTTGCGAAGATAATGGTTGAGGTGCCTATCGTTCCCAAGCATGTGCCTAGGATGGCATCTCTCAAGGATGCAGAAGCGGTGATCAAAGAAGGGAAGAGTACAGTATGGGGGCAATTGCCTGATTTTCCCCATAAGACGGACAAATTTGGACTAGGGTTTACAGCTGCAGGACAAAAAGCTATGCGTCGCTCCAAGACTGGAAGGACATCTGTAAGGATCACTCACCATGAAGTTATTGCTGTTGAAGGTGAAGATGAAGAGGGCCACTTTGAGGATTGGATCTTTCCGACTGTCGAAGGGGGTCTAAGCAACTGGGAAGCAAAGGATTTTATTCCCATCACCTTTATCAACCAGTAATTTTATCTTTGAAAAATTTCTTATTTCGGTCTGTAATAACTAAAACAATTCGCACACTATTTTCACCTCATGCCTTGCTCGGGGCATGTAGGTCCATTTGTAAGGGCTTGATTTTATTCATTATCATGTGCCATGTTTTAATGAATCATTGGACGTTTTCATCTAAACTGTTGTGTTCATTTTCTTTCCTTTTTCATTTTGCTTTTGTTTAAGGATGGCTATCCCTTACACACACCCACACTCACAAATGCAGGTACCCATCCACTCCGGATTCCGTGGGTGACTATTCTGCTTTAGCCTTCGGTAGTTCTGAGGACTTGGTACATCATGCTGAGTACGAAGTTGACGAAGACTGTGAAGTGCCGGGAGAGTTAGCCAGACTTTTGCAACAAGAAGAGAGGGCTATTTTGCCTCATGAAGAGTTGCTAGAAACCATCAACTTGGGAACAGAGGAAGACAGGAAAGAAGTAAAAGTGGGTGCCAACCTGGAACCAAGTGTCAAGGAGCGCTTAGTGCAGTTGTTGAACGAGTATGTTGAAATCTTTGTCTGGTCTTATGAAGACATGCCAGGATTGGACACAGATATCGTGGTTCACTGTCTCCCTACAAGAGAAGACTGTCCACCAGTTAAGCAAAAGGTCCGTCGAATGAGGCCTGTTATGTCTGAGAAGATCAAGGCTGAGGTAATGAAGCAATTCAACGCTGGCTTTCTGGCTGTTACTTCCTATCCACAATGGGTTGCTAACATTGTGCCCGTGCCTAAGAAGGACGGAAAAGTCAGAATGTGTGTGGACTATCGGGATTTAAACAGGGCTAGCCCTAAGGATGATTTTCCACTGCCACATATCGACATTTTGGTTGACAATACAGCTCAGCACAAAGTATTTTCTTTCATGGATGGATTCTTAGGCTATAACCAGATCAAAATGGCACCCGAGGACATGGAGAAAACTACTTTTGTCACACAATGGGGTACCTTCTGCTACAAAGTGATGCCATTCATACTGAAGAATGCAGGGGCAACCTATCAACGCGCCATGGTAGCTTTGTTTCATGACATGATACATCATGAGATCGAAGTTTACGTTGACGACATGATAGCCCGATCACATACGGAAGAAGAACACCTTGATCATTTGCAAAAGTTGTTTGCCAGGTTGAAGGAGTTTAAGCTCCGACTAAACCCAAGCAAGTGCACTTTTGGAGTTAGGTATGGTAAACTTCTGGGATTTATTGTCAGCAACAAAGGCATTGAGGTTGATCCAGCTAAAGTAAAGGCTATACAAGAAATTCCTGCCCCCCGCACTGAAAAGGAGGTTAGAGGATTCTTGGGACGCTTAAACTATATTGCGAGGTTCATCTCTCACCTGACATCTACCTGTGAGCCAATCTTCAAACTATTGAAGAAAGATCAGGTGGTTGAATGGAACAATGATTGTCAAGTGGCTTTTGATAAGATCAAGGAGTACTTACTAGAACCTCCTATTCTGATGCCACCCGTCGAAGGAAGGCCGCTAATCATGTATCTGACTGTTTTGGATAACTCAATGGGGTGCATGTTGGGACAACATGACGAGTCTGGATGAAAAGAGCACACCATTTATTACCTTAGCAAAAAGTTTACCGACTGTGAGACTCGCTATTCACTGCTCGAGAAAAGTTGCTGCTCTTTGGTATGGGGTGCTCGCCGGTTAAGACAGTATATGTTGACTCATACCACTCTGCTGATTTCCAAGATGGATCTGATCAAGTATATCTTCGAGAAGCCTGCTTTATCTGGAAGAATCGCTAGATGGCAGATGATTCTGACTGAGTATGATATCCAGTATACTTCCCAAAAAGCTATAAAGGGGAGTGTACTAGCTGACCATCTAGCTCATCAAGCCGTCGAGGATTACCAATCCATGAGATTCGACTTCCCTGACGAGGACATCATGACATTGGACAACATTGAAGGTAACGGACCGTATGACGGACCTGAACAAGGATCCCGATGGACCCTATACTTTGATGGTGCTTCAAATGCACTTGGCAACAGTATCGGTGCGGTACTCATTTCTCCAGATGGTTGCCATACACCCTTCACTGTCTGACTTTGCTTCAGCTGTACTAACAACATGGCTGAATATGAAGCTTGCATCTTTGGTCTCAAGGCTGCTATAGACTTGGGAATCTAATCTTTGGTCGTATTTGGGGACTCAGCTTTGGTTATCAGTCAAGTCAAAGGAGAGTGGGATACCAAACATCCTAATCTTATCCCATACAAAGAACATGTCTTGACATTGTTGCCTCATCTCAAGCAGATTACCTTCGAGCATTTCCCGCGAGAAGAAAATTAGTTAGCAGATGCTCTGGCTACAATGTCTTCCATGTTTAAACTCAACTGAGATAACGAGGCTCCCCAAATTACCATCGAGCGAATGGACGAACCTGCACACTGTCATGAGATTAATACCGAAGAAGTAGTGGAATAACCCTGGTTTCATGAAATCAAAAGGTATCTCCAGACTCGAGAATACCCTAAAGGAGCTTTCGTCAATGACAAAAAGTTCTTAAGGAGATTTGCTGCCAAGTTCTTCCTAAGCAATGGCATCCTTTATAAGCGCAACCATGATTGTGTTCTACTTCGTTGTGTGGAAAAAGTTGAAGCAGAGTTGATCATGACCGAAATGCATAGCGGCACATTTGGCACCCACTTGAGCGGACATACGATGGATAAGAAGATTCTAAGGGCAGGCTACTACTGGTCTACCATGGAAGTTGATTGTCATCAACATTCCCGTACCTGCCACAAATGCCAAGTCTACGCCGACAAGGTACATATTCCTCATGTTCCTCTCAACGTTCTCATAGCTCCTTGGCCATTTGTGATGTGGGGCATTGACATGATTGGAGAGATCAAGCCTACGACATCCAATGGACATTGTTTAATCTTGGTCTCTATTGATTACTTCACCAAATGGGTCGAAGCAGCTTCCTTTGCCTCTGTTACAAAGAATGTGGTTGCCCACTTCATCAAGCATAACCTCATATGCCGGTATGGTATCCCCGACAGGATCATCACAGACAACGATACAAATTTGAACAACACCATGATCACCGCTCTATGCGAACAGTTCAAGATTTATCATCACAATTCATCTCCTTATCGGCCGAAGATGAACGGTGTTGTTGAAGCCGCGAACAAAAACATCAAGAAGATCATTCAAAAGATGACAGTCACCTATAAGGACTGGCATGAGATGTTACTGTTTTCTCTGGATGGATATCGTACCACGACACGTACTTCAACAGGGGAAACCCCCTTTTCTTTGGTATATGGCATAGAAGTTGTTCTACCCATAGAAGTTCAGATTCCTTCCTTGAGGATTATGAAGGATGCCGGTTTGAGTGAAGACGATTGGATTCAGACCCGGCTTGATCAACTTAACTTGATCGACGAGAAGCGACTTACTGCTGTTTGTCATGGTCAGACGTATCAAAAACGGATGATCAAGGCCTTCAACAAGAAAGTTAGACGTCAGGTATATCAAGTCGGAGATCTTGTAATCAAGCGGATAATCTTACCGCAAAGTGATCCCAGGGGAAAATGGACTCCTACTTACGAAGGACCATTTGTGATCAAGAGAATATTTTCTGGTGGGGCAATGATTCTGACCACCATGGACGGTGACGACTTGCCGCACCCTGCAAACGCAGACATAGTCAAAAGATACTACGCATAAAACGACCCGACAAGTTGAAAACCCGAAAGGGCGACTTGGGCAAAAATGGGCATCCCGGTGAATCAAAAACCCGAAAGGGCGGTTCAGGAAAAAATTAGGGATAAAACAAAAAAGTCAGTACACCCGACAAGTTGAAAACCCGAAAGGGCGACTTGGGAAAAAAAGGGTTTCCTAGTGGATCGAAAACCCGACAGGGCGGTCCAGGAAAAAGCTAAGGAATTAAAGCGTATGACTATGTCTCGTCGGATCACTTTAAATATCTTCACCAATAAGCTCCAAGCTTCTGATCAATCCAGTCATCTGCGGACGAAGCAACAAATGGACAGATACTCAGAGTTGTGAAGGCTATAGCAGAATGGGAACCCCATGAAATTGTTAAACATAGCCATCTTTCTTTTTGTATAAAATTTTTCTCAATTTTTATGGCAACATTCTCTTAATAGGATGTCTGTCTCCTTTGTACAAAGATACTTACAAAAATTAATACAAAGATACTTCAAAGTGCAAAAATTTGCTTGCCTTCTTTTTTTTACACTTATGTTTTATTTGAAAACGTCAAATGTTTCGTTAAATAGGCATATGCATTTGAATATAATCACTGCTTACAAATAAAACGAAATTGAGAAAGGATAATTACTGATAGGTTGAAAGCTAAAACCTCGAAGTACATATCCCCAGCAGAGTTAAGCTTCAAGATCCCTAGCGAAGCCATTGCACTCTCAACTTGATTCCCCAGCTAAGTTAAGCTTCAAAGTTCCCATCGGATTTCAAACTCCCGATCCCCAGTGGAGCCTGAAAACCCTGAAAAACCTATCCCCCAGCAGAGCCAGAGTATTCTAAACCTTCTTCCCCGGCGAAGTCAAAATTCCAACTGTCAACCCCAGTGGGAGATGTTCAACTGCCCTCAATCTCCCCAGCAGCTAGGATGCTTCCTCAGTAGTTTGGCCTATAACCCAGGCTCCTGATTTCACCGTCCGAATAAACATTCTCCCCACAGAATTATCTCCCAGCAGATCGAAGATTCCTGGTCTCATTTCTCCAAGCAGAAGCCTCCTAGGTTTTAACTCCCCAGTAGAGATTTTCAGAATTTTCCTTAGTTCCCAGGAAAGTCATGAAGGATCCTCACTCCCAGAAGTTATCAGAACCCTTGTGAACCCCCACAAGTCCCCAAGGATTTTCAATCCCCCGCACTGGTCCCAGGATTTCCCATTTCTCAAACGATCATAGATATTTTAATCCCCAAGCAGTCAGCAAGGAGTTCTCATCTTCAACAATCAAAGATTCTTTGGAATCCTCAACATTGGTCAAGGATTTACTTTCCCCAGCAGCAGTCAAAGATTTCATTATCTCCGGCTGTCAAGGATTTATTTTTCCTCAGTAAGACAGCTACTCAGCTTACATGCATGACCATTACATTCATATATCATAAACATGGATTACAGTTCATTGCATCATACATATCATGCAAAATAACTTTGTGTTTTAGTTAACATTTTACCCTTTTCAAGATAAGATTAAAAGGCTATCGTTAACAATTATTCAGATACAGTATGGATACACCCCATACACGGTGGTCATTCTATTACTCATTCAGAATTTCAAAGTCAAAAAAAAGTATGGATACACCCCAGACACGGCGGTCATTCCACTACTCATTCAGACTTCAGCAATCCGATACAGACTAGGTACACTCCAGACACGACAGCCATTCTATCTCTCATTCAGATTCAACTATCAACTACAAGTGCAGATACACTCCAGACACGGATGCCATTCTGGCCTTTACACCAGCAATTTGATTCTCCCCAGTGCAATCGCCACGGAAATCATTTTGTCACTTATTCAGATCCAAGTTACAGTTCCAGATACACTCCAGACACGGAAGTCATTCTTCTACTCATACAGATCTTAGCTTCAAATACAGTCCAGATACGCTCTAGACACGGTTGCCATTTTATCACTCATTCAGAACTTATCCCCAGCACACAGTTGCTCCATACACAGATGTTTCTCTGTTACCCATTCACAATACAGATACACTCCAGACACGGAAGTCATTCTGATATTCATTCAAAGTTCAAATACAGTTACAGCTCAGATACGCTCCAGACACGGACGCCATTCTTTTGCTCATACAGACTTAGTCTCCAGATACAGTTCAAATGCATTCTAGACACAGATACCATTTTGATGCTCATTCTTCTAACCTACAACATTACAATTCAGCAAACATTCTTGGATGGCATCTTTAAGCCCATCTCCAGCAAGATTCTACCATCTCCAAATGGCATCTTTAAGCCCATTGCCTCAGCTATATTTTGACGAGTGCAAATTTACGGGCACTCTAGTGTCCAATCCTATTTTACCTTTGAGTCGCGAAAGGAAAACTTGCCAATCTAACTCTTCAGGTTCAAGAAGATTGAACAGGGGCAACTGTTGTACCCCAAAATTTGCCCTCTCATTTTATCAACATTTCTCTTCACAAGACTCTTGGAACTCAAGATCAAGTTAGGGTTTGAGTTTGCACAAGGATGTTTTGATCTACAATGCCCAAGTTGACCTTCATACTTCATGTTGGACTCACAAGTTTGTCCATACCAAGTTTCAAGCCTTGATTCAAATTTTTGCCCAATCAATTGGACAGTTGACCTAGAAATCAACTGTATTGGGGAAAAAGTCAACTGTGGCCAATTGACAATCAAACCTCATGAAATTTGACCCACATCAACATAATGAACTCATATGAACCATTTGATCAAGTTTGGATCACAATTCCACAAGAAATTTGATCAGATCACCAAAAGGGCAAAATGGTCATTTTTAGGGTTTTGACTGCACAAGGGCAATTTTTGACTGTTTGACCTAACAAATGGCAAACCAAGCTCAACCATAGACTCAAGGACGCAATGAAATTGTCTTGACCCATTCAACAAGTTCAAAAGATCACAAATGCATAGGATTGACAGATGAATTTTTCAGTCAATTGATCAAAATTTGATTGTACACTGAAAAGTCAAACTTTGACTTTTTGGTCAAAATCAAGTGCCAAGAGTCATTTTTCATCAAAACATGTCAAATTATGAAACTTGTTCATCAAGAAACCCAAAATTTCAAATTAGGGTTTAAAATGGAAAAATTTCATAACTTAGAAATTTTCTAAGTTATGAAATTTTCTTATTTTTTCCTAACTTTGTCCCATTTTTTCACCAACATGCAAATGGATTCAAACAAAACTTATAACATGAAAGTTGTAGTACATCACAAATTCTACAACTTTTATTCACAAAGTTTTCTCAAAAGAGGCTTGGATCTCAAGTTATGATTTTTGGAACAAGGGTACCTAAAACTTTTAACTTAGAGAAATTTTGCCCTAGTTTAGGCAGGATTTTAACCCATCTTCTTGTCCACTTTTCACATAGTTCCACTTGTAGTTTCAAGTTTCATTTCAAATATGTATTATAGTACATGTTTCAAGCTTTCCAAATTGTCCAAGAACTCCTTAAACACCTTTGTGGTTAGGGAGAATCGAATGCTTGAAGTTGGCAAAAACTCACTTTGTAACCATGGCCAATACATGTTCATGCCAAGTTGCAAATCTGACCAAGATAGCTTTGTACACAATTACAGCCTCTAAACCAATTTTTACTCAACAATTTAATGCAAATCCATTGAGCTAATGCATTGTCTTGGTCATTAGGGTATTGTACACAAGTTTAATCCCTAAATGGTAAAAGGCACACTTCCATTTTTGCAAAAGATATGCTTTATGTCAAACCATGATCTTTGAAGCATGGGGCCATATCTCTGAAGCAAAATTAAATCCACAAATTGCAAGTATTAAGGATATTGTATGCAACATAATACATGACTGGTGCAGGCCTGTGAGAACAAGTTACACTTTCTTGCTTCACAAAGAAGAAATTTGTCCAAATCCTCCCAACTCAAAAACCAGTCATAGTCAGCTTACACAAACATTGCAAACAATTTTCTCATACCCTAACAAGCAAGAAGCACGAGCCTTTGACCCCTCAAACCTCCTCGTACACAAAATCTCCATTTTTCTGCAAAACAGGGCAAGCCCTGCAGAATCACTTCCATCTCCACTTTGCCTCGTGCGTTTTGCCTCAAACTTGTTCCAATACCTTCCATTCAACTCACCTAAACTATTCCAGACCTCCATTGCCAACTTTAACTCCACTAACACACATTGCCATTTTTGTTTGGAAACTTTGCAGGTTGAGTTCTGTAGCACGATTCGGGCTACTTTAAAACAAACTAAGCATTGGGAAAGCTTCAGTGGACATCAGGCAAGCTCAAAAGAACCTCAAGCACCATTGAAAGTTGCTACATTGTCCAGCTCAGACTCAACTGAAACAGGTATTTCATGAACTTCTATCTCTCTATTTAGGAATAGTTATACTTAGGTTTGTGAATAAAAGATGTTGTATTCATAGCCCTGAAACCATACATGTGCTTAGTTTTCATTTATATTAATCGTGCTAGGAGAATTTCATCCATGAACTTTCTGACAAAACTAGGTTAAGAATTAGGTCCAGAGAAATTCTCTCTGGTCTTTGAGAGTTAGCTTGAGTTTTTTATATGGTTAGATTCGTTGTTTGATGCTCTACAAGTTTCATGTTTTGAGTTTTGTCAAAAAAGAAAGGAATCAGGAGATAACAGTTTGTATACAAAAGGCGCGTTTTTGGTGTTTTGAACAGAGGAAGAAGATGAAGTTCTTGGGCTGGGCCTCGGTTATTTTTGCTTCTAACACTTGCATTTTCAGTTCACACCCCCCTGACCCATTTTCTTGTATTTAATTATTTTTGCATTTTTATTTTCTTTTCTGACTTTTCTGATATTTTTATAATTTTTTTACATTTATTTGGTATTTATTTTTTATTTTTACTAGTATAAAAATGTTTATATGCTTTTATATCATTTTGTTTAAATTAAAAAAAAATAATGAAAATAATACTTTTATTTCATTTCTTATTTTTGTTCACATTAAAAACATTTTCTTGAAATATATACATTTTCTAAATAATTTATTTTATTTTCATACACACTTAATATATTTAATACATATATATACATATATACTATGTTTTATTAAATAGTTAGAACAAAAAACACAAAAATAATACATTTTTATTTTTATTAATATTTTATGCTAAAAATACCTTTTTTTAATATACTTTTATTTTTTGTACAAATTGATGCATTATTGTATATAAATAATAAATAATACTATTTATTTAAGAAATTAGGGTTTTTTCCCTAAAAACAAAAATAATTAAAATTGACCTTTTATTTATTTACATTTCACATTAAAAATACTTTTTACATACATAAAAACTTGTTTTGCAAAATACATTTTAATATTTATTTATTGTATTTATTTAAATATTTTACATTTAATTGTTATGCCTTACACATTCAATTTGGTTGTAATAATTTAGAATTTAATTTCTTGTCTAAATAATCCCCTATTCAAAATTGTACCCCCCCTCCCTATATCATGTTGTAATAGTGTAGAATTTAAACTCTCGCACCTTTAAAGGTTTTCAATTATGCCATGATTAGACTTAGGGTTTGTATGCAAAATCAAATCAACAAATAGTTTGACCTAATCAAAAGACAAAAATGCATGAAAAACAAACACAATGCACACTTGCACCCCTAGGGTTACAATCCACTTGTTGCCTTCAAAAATGGGCCATGGTATGCATGTCAAGTACTTTGGCAAAACAAAAACAAAACAAAATATCATAGTCCCTCGACGACGCTATCTGAGTTGCCTAAGCAAAAATGATCAAGTCCCTCAAGAAAATTGCCAAAAATACTTGACACTATTGCTATCATGGTCTATACGATGACCCGCGTCTGTCCCGTTTAACATCCTAACACAAGGTTGTTCATCAAACACAATGGTGAAACAACATTGTTAAAAGGGTTAAAAATATAAGAAAGATCTTTGAGTAAAATAGGGTAGATAACTCTTAGTTACTTAATCAAAAGCTTGCAAAAACATCCTTTCTATCTTCAAAACACACTTCACAACACAATTTCAAAACCCTACTTTCAAACATTGAAAACTTTTCAAAATACAAAAACACCTTTGTATACATTCAAACAAGAATCATTACAAAGGTTGCCACGACGATGGCCTCTTTTCAAAACATCTTTCAAAACCACACACAAAGCACCATTTCAAACAATTGAAAAGCAAAACAAGTGATCTAAGCAAGTAACTAAGAGCCCATGGATAACCATGGATAGAAAGGGTGCTAATACCTTCCCTTTCTATAATCTACTCCCCGAACCCAAGAAAACATCTCAAAGGTCTTTCCTGTGCTTTTTGACCTTTCCTTAGGATAAAATAAAAAGTCGGTGGCGACTCTTGCTAAACCGAAACATTTGCGAACACAAATGCAAAATCCCAAGTTAGTTCTCCCACCGTATCACACTTGGGTACCCATATCTTTTTGGGTCCTTGTTAGTTAGAGTTTCCAAAATTCTGATTAAATTTTGGTTTATCATAAGAGTTCAAAGAATAAGATTCACTAGTGTATTTTATGTCATGTGTGTGTCCATATGTGAAATGTGAGTTTAAGGGTGTGTATTTCATGACCATGTCATCAAATTACTTTGGTTGATATGGTTCTTCCCCTTTTGGTTTCACATATCCTATACCTTTTCTGCAGTTTATTCTAACTCAATAAATCATTGATGCTATCTTGCTCCTATCTATGTTTCTATCTAGAAAATTTTGAAAGTTGTGATCATATTCTTTTATGATGTTATCAGAACTAGTTAAAACTTCTGAAACAAATCCTTTCTGAGCTTTTTGTAATTCATTTTAAAGTTTTGAATTGATTTTGTTTAGCTCAGAGTTTTATGTTTTTAGTTTCCTAGTTTCTTCAGTTTCAGATACTAGACTGTGTTTCAAGTTCTTGTACTTGATTCGAAGTTGTTGATATCTTTCAAGAATTTCAGACAGGCTATCTTCTAATTAAGATCTAGAGAATTTTGAAAATACCTTTTCTGAGTCTGATTCAGATTTTGATGTATATGTGTCTTCTGATACATTGGCCATTAATGCTATATTGGCTCGTTCATCTTCTGATTCTAATTCTGCTTCAGAAGATTCTGAGTCATCCTATGTTGCCATATGACTTTTCTCCTTTTCTTTTGAAGAACTTCTTTTTTGGCTTTTCTTTCTAAAGTTTGGGGCAGTCGCTTTTGTAGTGACCTGGCTCTTTGCATCCATAACACACGACGTCTTTGTTGCTAGACTTTCTGTATCCTGAGGATGATTCACAGTGATTACCTAATCTTCTAGGGTTTCTGAATTTCCTTTGTCTATGCTTCCATAGTTGATGGACTATTCTGGAGAAAAGAGATAATTTGTCTTCTTTTGATGAGGATCCACCAGAGCTTTCTTCTTCTTTAAAAGCTTTTGTTTCATAATTTTTATTAGACTTAAGGTCAAGTGGCTTACCTTTATTATAGGGTTCATCTTCTTCTATTTCTATCTCGTGAATTCTTAGGGAGCTGATTAGTTCCTCTAGAGATATAGTAACTGATGGCATAAAGATTACTGGAAAGATAAAATTGAGACATAATCTTTTGATTTTGGAAGGTTGTTGATTTATGATTTGATTTTCTTTCCAAAAATATAGATCTTTTTTCCAGCCATAAAGATTACACTCGTTACTTTATAAATGCCATTAATGTGATGTCAGATCTACCCCGCCTTAGAGTATATGGAGCTTGATTGCTTGTAAACAGAACATTAAATATGATAGATACGTTAGAGACTTCTTTGTTCTTTCAGAGCTTTATATATCAGAGTTTACCCTGCAGCTTGGTGCTTCATAAGATTTAGTATCCGCACTTATTTTGTTTAAGCGTGTTACTTAGATTTGTTTCTGATTCTATGTGCATATTCCTTTCAGAGTTTCATAGCGTAATTCAGTCATCATCTTCTATGCTTTTTCATCAAAACTTCTCTGTACATTTAATCAAACAATTAGAGAACATAACTTTTCTTCATAATAATCATGTAATTGTTATCATCAAAACTAATACTTAGATGTAAAACCAAACTATGTTCTATCAGTACACTTTGTGAATATATGAATATTCAAACAGATGTACCAAACACAATTCAGAAGTTATAAACTTACTGAAAGTAAGGTAATCTTGCTCGATATCATAGTGTTCAGAAGTTAATAACTTTCTGAAAGTATGAATTCAGACTTAAAGCTCAAAAGTTGTGCTCTCCTGAATGGAAGACAATTTAACACTCTGATGCATGCTCTTATACGGAGGTGCCACTCAGAAGTTGTTTTCTGATACATATGCTTCAGCAATATACACTCTATTGACAAGTTGCAAACTATCTGAATGTTTGATACATTGGAAAATATCATATCAAATGTTGATGCTTGAAAAGTATAATGTTTTGATTGTGATATTAGAATCATAGAACAGAAGTGTTGATCAATGATGCGTGGCATTATTCAATCAGGCTCATGTCAAGTTTTGATTCTTCTCAAGTTTTCATGGAAACCATGTTCTAAGATGAAGACCGTGTGTTCTAGTCAGACTTTAATAAGTTGTTGTAGGGAAGTGCTATTTCTCTATTCTATGTTCTGAATACTCAAAATTTATTTTGAGTCTTGGGCTCAGGGGGCGACTCTGAACAAGCTTAAATGAAATTTTTGGTTTAACAGATTCAGGGTGAGCTGTAAGCTTAATTCTGAATTTTTCGGTTACGGTGATTACCCTGTATAAATTGTTCTATCAAAATACATGGTTTTGTCATCATCAAAAAGGGGGAGATTGTAAGAACAAGAAGTGTTTCTACATATGGCCTTGAGATTTTGATGATGACTTTACATATTACCTTAGAGAACAATTGTATACACTAATGGTTTCGTTCTAGTGTGTAGTTACTGCTATAACGTTTTGAATATGATACAAGGCGTGTGACATCATCAGGTTCTGAACATACACTCTGGAAGAAAACATGTTGTTACGTGTTTCGTTAAAGTAAAGGTTCTAAACTTATCTTATGCAACATGTCTTAGGAATGTTAGTACAAGAGGTTCTGATCGTGACTTTGTGGTTTAGCTTTAGATGCCTTCTAAAGCATTACTTCTATGTTACAAGTTTTGAAGATTATGAAGACGAGGTTCTAATGAACAAGTTCTAATGATCTGAAGAAAAGCAAGTTCTTGCAACCTAGTTGAAACAACCGGCTGAAAATCATCAAACAATGAAGTCGCCATCAAACGTTTTTTATCCCACAAGGGGGAAAGGTAAACATCAAGAAAACATGAGAAGGGAGAAGTCACGGTCTTGCGACCGAGAGATCGGGTAAGAGAGTCTGTTACGTGAGGGGAAGGTATTATCACCCCACACGCCCGTAGTACTCTACGGTATCCACTCTTGTTATCTATCTTATGGGTGTGTTTAATTTATGCTTACTGCTTATTATACTACTGAAGGGAGAATGCATGCAAAAGAAAGGAGAAAAGAATGTAGGGAAAATAAAAGTTGTGCTCGCTCGGCCCCTATCCCAATGCCTACGTATCCATTTTAAGGAATCAGAGCAGCCATAGTTCGACTTCAAATGTTTTTGTTGGTTCGTATTTTTTAATGAACAATATTAATTTCGCCTCCTGCCGCAACTAGACCTTTGGAGACTTACGCGTCAGCACAGAAGTGAATTAACATGCTTTTTTGAAAAAGTTTTGGAGAAAAGGTGCTTGGCTGCACAAAAAGGTTTGAATTGGTTTGTGTTTTTTAATGAACAATATTAATTTCGCATTCTGACGCAAATCGACCTCCGGAGACTTACGCATCAGCGCATAAGTGAATTAACATGCTCTTTTGAAAAAGTTTTGAAAGAAAAGCCCATAGGCAAAAGGAGTTTGTGTTTGTCGGTGTTTTTGCTTGTGGATAATAACTATTTAATCTCAAGAGAGAGATATTAGCCATTTTTCTACTTATTCATGAAATAAGTCTTTGAGACTTAAACCATACCAAAGCTTAGAATAAGAGAACAATAAGGTCGAGAAGAAACCTGCTTATCATCTCTCATACTTAACAAAGATATGATTCTCATTAGTAATTTTTTAAGTATTTTGAAGTTTGTAAGAAAAAGAAGTTTTTGTTTTAAATGCATATGCAAAACGGGAAAGAAAAGTCAAAGGGAGACTAGCCTATTTCTAAACCTAATGTTATCATACAATGGTAGCCCTAAGTCCATGATGAATGAAAGGGAAACATCTACCTAATGTTAGCATGCATGGTTTAACAAAACTATCCTATAGGGAACATGCAATGAGAGCGAAGTCGTGATCTCAATTTTTAAATTGAGTGACTCATCGATCAACAAGAAATAAAGAAAAGCAATAGAGTCTTATAGGGAGCATGCATTAAGAGCAAAGTCGTGATCTCAATTTCTAAATTGAGTGACTCATCGATCGACAACCACATTAACAAACGCCACCACAACACATATAACAAATGAAGTGCGGAATGCCTGCTACAGGTCTTTAAACAATGAATTCGAGTGCATGCTCTTTATTTCCTACTTCTCATGATATCTAGAAAGCAATAAAATGCCGAAATGAAATAAACAAGGGAAAACACCAAGTGGATATCAATCTGTAGCAAAGCGTATCAAAACAAAGAAACCTGACGATCTTCGCGAAAGCTTCACCATTCAAAGAAAAGAGTTAGAAATCAAATGCTTGGAATAAGTATCGACGCATCATTAATTGTGAAAATAAATCATAATTAAAGTCTCAAGTGCATCTGCATAATAAACCTGCATAAGACTCAAATCTCACCAAGAAAAGGTGAATCGTGAATTTCAAATATAATCGGATAATCAGAATTTAATTCCTAAAACTAAAATAAATAAAAAATATACAAATTTTATTGATTTTATCGTTTTTATCATGTAAAGAAGAAAGTTCAACAAAATTAAACAACTATCAAAAGGAAAACATTAAAAGAAAGAATTCAGGGGTGCAAGCCAAAATCCAGGGGTGTAGAAGCAATCTGGGAGCTAGGCCCAGCCAAACAGAGTCCATGAGGTAGTTTTCTTTGCAAGGCCAAGGCTACAAAAAAGATTAATACAAGCCTAAGGAAGTTCGGCCCGGCTCAAGCTCTCACCATGTTTCTCTATTTTCAACAACATTATTTTTATTATTATCAGTATTTAGAATTTAAGGAAAAGAAAAATAAAATAATGAATTAAAGAGAAAGGATAAAATGATGCAGTGTGGTTGATTTATGGTTCACAAAGTTGTGCCTCTTGAACTTTCACGAGGTGATCCGCGGCGGCTTCAAGCTCATTCCTTTCCTCCGACGAGATAACACCGCCACATACTCCATGGCTCCGTCTCACTCCTCGTCTCATTTCTTGTTCGTCTTCTAAAATGAACATCCCCAACCCCTTTGTCATAACCTCTCTGTCCGTTCAATCGCTCCTTCATCAATTCTCCTTCTCCGTTCACCTTCCGCGGTCGTGAAATTAACTTCTTCTTGCTATTCATCATCATGAAGAAACATCCATCACCTCCCTTCCGACTCAACTTCACCTCATTATCCAATTTGATTATGGTGCGCTCCATCTCTGCCGCGAAACAAATCTTCTCACGCTTCGTTTTGTTTCATCATATCCGTGGAGTTTCGGTTTCGTATCGTCTGAGATCTCTCAGCCATCCTTGATTGTTTCAAAATGCACACAGACACTCACAACAATGACGAAGCATGCACATAGTAGAAAAATTCGATTTCACGCACACAAACTCAAAACAACAAAATTATAGAAGTGACGATGACTTACTTGCGACGATCTTGAAAATGGAAAGAATAGAAACCATATAGGAGAAACTGACGCTACTATCAGGTATCAATTTCCTCTACTTTCTTATTTTTCTTCGTTTAATACACTTCTTCTTCATCTACTTTCCGCATCTTCTCGTTGCTTGATCTTCTGAGTGTGTTGTTGTGTTGTAGATTACCGTTAAAATTCAGTGCGGAATCGTTGGTGCAAGTGAGTTTGTGGTTAAAGATGGAGAAAGAGAGTAGAGAGAAGACGCGATAGTTTTTTCTGTGATTTTTAGAGGATGAAGATGAAGATAGAGAATGAATAAGAATCCATGTAAAGAGAGAATTTTCGAGGGAGAAAGAGAGAGTTTTGGAGAGTCACTTTTCTGCAGAATCCCGAATCTCCTTCATCTGGTGAGTTTTTCTCTCTTTTTATAATTTTGTTAGGAGGTTAGAAGGGTTAGAGATTGTTATGAAAGTTTGTTACATTCTGTTATATTTTCTGTTACAGATAGTTTGAGTTAGTTGGGTGGTTGGAAACTGTTATGAGAAAATAGTTAGGGGTTATTTAAATTCTGTTAGAAAGTTGGTTAGAGATTTAGTTATTTTTTTAATGAAATTCTTTTTTGTTAGAATTCGTTGGCCAGCTTTGAATTATGTTTGATTTCTGTTAGAACAGTTAAGAAGTTGTTAGAAGTTGGTTGAAAGTTTGTTGGACTGTTAAAGGTTGATGGAGATTAGTTAGGAACAGTTAGTTAGAAATCAATTACAAAAGAGGTTAGGGGATTTCTATTAGGATAGAAACTCTTAGTTAGTAGTATTTAGAAGTTGGTTAAACTGAGTTGACAGTTTTGTTACGAAAGTATTAGTGAAATTTTTTTGAAGTTGTTTTAGAAAATTTTCTAGAGGGAAAAAACAAGATGGTTTTAAACTGACAGTAGAGGGAAGAGAGGTTAGCTTTAAGGTGGCTGTTATACAAGGCAGTTAGTTAGTTATTTTTTCGGTTTTCTGCTTTCTGATATTTCCTTTGTATTTTCTGATCATTCCCTCTATTTTATTGAGTTGGCTTATTACTTCTGACTTCTGATTTTTCTTCTTTTTTTGTTGCAGCCTTTCCTCTTCGGACTTATTGGTGAGAAGATAAAAAAAACACAGCAAGAACTGGTTTTGGAACCATTTCCTAAAGCTCTTCATTCAATCCATAAACATCATCGCACCTAGCTTGATCCTCTTGAAGAACAAGACCAGAAAGGCATTGGTTCATGATATCAGGTTTAGCTTCAAGAGAAAACCATATTTTTGAAGAAGCAGTAGCCATTCTTTCCGTTTATCCTGTTTCCAATTTACAATTTCCCTTCTCATTTCAGTTTCATCTGACTTTTGGATTATTTTATGGAATAGGCCTTGGTGTTGGTAGTTCGCGATGATGAACACATACACTCCTTGTGCTGAGCTGAATTTTATTGATCTAATACTGCATTGAACCATTACTGGACTTGGCTTTGACATTTGGTCATGCCAGTTATTGCAGTAATTGTTCTGGTTATGTAGTAAGCATCATCTAGCCTTTTTTAGAAAGATATGGCCGGTGGCTTCTTGATGAAATATCGGCTGTAGATTCGTTAAGCTAACGATAGAATACCAATGGCTGAGGCTCTTACCGGTAATACCTTTTTGACTCTAATATTTCTCTCGCAAACATCTTTTCCTCTCGTCTTTCTCCATATTCTGAAGAGCCTCTGAGCAAGAAAATGATGATATCCTGTTAGGATCTCTTATGCTTAATAACTCCTTCTTCTGTGATATTTTATGATCTTGGTTACACTTCCATTTACTGAGCTTGGACTCATGATTTGTTTGCACTTGCTGATTTCCTACGAGAATCCATTATTGCATTAGCTTTACTTAGCTGGGATGCGAAATTTATGTTGGCATGTTTACTATTTCTGTTGTTGTACCCCAAAATTTGCCCTCCCATATTCTTCAAGATTTGCCAAGATCATGGTTCAAAATCTCTCAAGGGTTGCACAGTCCAATTGCCCCCTAACACAGTCAAAATTAGGGTTTTGGTTCTTGCAAAGAAATTGAGATTTTCAAGGGTCCAATCAAGTCCGACATGCCCATATACATTGTCAAGCATTCATATGTCAAGTTTCAAGACTCACAGCATCAAGTTGCACAGTCAAAAACCCTAATTGCTCCACAGTCAACTGTAGGGGCAAAATGGTCATTTGACAGTCAAAAGTCAAAATTTTTGGTCAACATCTCATTTTGAAGCCACAAACATCATTTGATCAATTCTTGATCATGATTCTCAAAGCATGGCTCAAAAAGTCTCAAGATGCAAAAGTTTCTATTTTTGGACAGCTGAAAAGTCAACTGCAAATTGACCAAGGCATAACTTCTTCATGGTTTATCAGAAAAATCCCATCCAAAGCTCATTTTGAAGAGAATGACATTTCCTACAACTCATCTTCACACTTCAAGTCCAAGAAATGCTCTCACAAAAAGTTATCAATTTCAACATTATAGGTCATTTTCAAAAGTCAACAAAAAGGCACTTTAAGTCAAAGGCCATAACTTGAGATTGATAAATCAAAATGACATGGGACTAAAGGCATTGGTTAGAGGATTTCAAGACCTTTCCAAAATGTCCAAGAACATGTTCATAGCTTCAAAATTGAGCAAGATATGCCTTGCAGAAGTTGGGAAATTTTTGGGAATTTTGAAAAGTGAACTTTGCCTAAAACACTTCAAAAATGCTAATGGGCCTCAAATTCTTCCTCGAATCATTACCCAAAGCATATGCACGACCCATTGAGCTAAAAATGATTTATTTTCTTATTTTTAATTAATTAATTGAATTATTATTATTATTAATTCATTTAATTAGTTTTAATTGTAGAAAAATATCAAATAATGCTTTTCAAATCTTTTTGTGCAGCAAATATTCTCATTATAGGCTAAAGATTTCGTGCACCAATCAACAAGACAAGATCATCCATATTTGGCAAGATTTGCATGGAAAAAAGATTGAAATTTCATGATTGAAAATCAAAGATATGAATCATAAATTCTTGGATCTATGGGCTTTGTTTTGACCTAGAATGCTTCACTTACATATGCACAAGGAAACCTAATTCACAAGGACACGAAAAGCTGCTCACAAACATAGAACAAAGTTGCAACTTTTCATCAAAAAATTTGAAAACTGATTTCGTATTTGCAAGATCATTCAAGGCCTAAAACCTATTCCATTACGTTCCTGACATTGCTAGGAGTCGATTGCAATCAAGAACAAGTCCCCATACTCCAAGAATCGGTAGAACATAATCACCTTCTTCATAAATATGTCCATAATCGAATTTCAATTTCTATGCATCATTCATGTGTTTTGATCATTGATTTGTGTTACTAACATCTCCCTGGAACTTTTGGGATAGTTTAATTGTTCTAAAAATGCTTGAATCGAAATCTTCCATTGATGAAACCTAGGGTTTCAGAACTTCAAAATTGGGGGTTCTCATATATGGTAAAATTAGACCACCAAACATACATGGTTGAATTCGTTGCAAGAAACCTGATTCAACGAAACCCTCGCGCTCAATTTATTCAACCTGTAGGCGTATTCGCTATTATTTACTGTGCCACTTAGTGGGGGTTTAAAACCCCCGCTACTTGTTCATGTTGCAGGTACAAAGATGAAGAAGAAGCATGTGTGTCTTCAGATGGTTGGACAGTTCAAATATCCAGCGCGCTTTTTGTTTTATACCACTAATGTTGTTTCTTTTTATATAATCATTGTTTTCCACTAACATTACAAACGCGTTGCTTGGTTCAGATGGTGGATGACACGCCTTGTAACCACTAGGACCTGGGTTCGATTCCCAGGTCCCCCACATATGGCATAATTTTTGTTTTAACGTATTCCCATGCAGCTTCCATCAAACGTTCTACCATACACGCTCATGCGCTAGCCTGACAAGTGGCTTCAAGGTCCAATCTGAAGGTTGCAGAGTGAAGTCCAGGGTGCACCTCAGTCAACCATCCCACACGTGATACCAAAAAGGTCAAACAGGCTTTGTGTTCATGGGCCAAAATTACTTCAAAAAACCTCCCTTTGGGGCCTGACACCCCCCTGGTTTGCATTTTTTAATTTTATTTTCTTTTCAATTCTAATTCTTTTTAAATTGTTTTAATTGTTTTAATTGTTTTCTTTAATTCCATAAAATAATTTTGTTTCATAATGAAAACAGAAAAATACAAAATATGTTAATTATTTATTAATTTACTCATTAATTTATTTTTGTAAATAAATTTTAATAATTAATTTAGTTAATTTAGGTTTTAAACTTTAATCCTTTTCTTAATAAATAAAAAAATAGGTAGAATTAAGGTTTTTGACATTTTCATCTTTTTCATAAATAAATAATTTTCTCTCATTATTATTATTATAATTACTATTTATTTTTGTAAATAAACATGTATATTAATTAATTAGTAAATTAGAGTAACTTTAATATTTCTTTTTATTAATAATTAAAATATTTAGAACTAGGGTTTCCTTCTAATTTTAATTTTCTTTATTTCATAAATACAAAAAACATAAAAAACAATTTCTTTTCTTTAATTAAATAATTAATCAAGTCTTAATTTAATTTAATTTCTCAAAAGGGTCAAAACCCTCGGACATTCAATTTTAATTTCTTTTTCGCGCATTTATTTTCTTTTGAATATTATGTAACTGCTCAAGGATTGTAATAGTAATTAGGTCTTTTTACTTTCCGCATTTTTATCAAACGGGTCTTTGTATTCTGGCGATGTATAGACCCGCGCCTTGTAATAGCGTAGGATTTATCTTTCCGCATTTAAATTTCTGCACTCTTAAACTCTAAACTGCATGAAAGAATGTATGGCTAATTAAAAACAAGCGTAGCTCACAATACAATGATCAAAGATAAATATTAAACTGAAAACAACACACAAATACACACACCACTTCTAGGGTACGCCTCACCTGTTGCCTTCGAAACGTGATCGTCAAGTATAGGACGTTTTAGTAAGTCCTTATGTCCATGATCCGGTTGCCTCGGAAAAGTTGCCTCGAAATGAGTTGCCTCGGAATAGTTTCCTTGAAACGGTTGCCTCGAAATAAAAAAAAGGATCAAGGACATAAGGGTAGCTTCTAAGGTGTCCTGCTGTTGCTTCGGTGACCACACTGTCCCTAAACTCGAATTGACCCGAACACCTCCAACGGTGGTGCTACCTACCTCTCAATGGTGGGATGGCACTACCTTAAGGACATTTACACAGCTTAATTCCTTAGGGTAGGTAGATGACTCATAGATACTTGCTCTATTCAAAAACAAAACAAAAACCTTTTCACACCGACACTTTTCAAAAAGCTTTCAAAACAATTTTTCAAACACTCTTGAGGACTGATACAAGAGTTATTCTGAAATCTTTAAACGAAACTTTTTTCAAACCCACTCACACTTGAAAAGCAAACAAACACTTTGAAAACACAATGAGCAAGTATCTAAGAGCCCGTGGATAACCACGGATAGAAAGGGTGCTAACACCTTCCCTTTCTATAAATCTACCTCCCGAACCGAGAGATAATCTCATAAGGAATTTTGCTGTGCTTTTGTCCTGTCCATGTTGGAGAAAATAAAAGACGGTGGCGACTCTTGCTTCCGCGACATTTCGCGAACCAGCTTTAAACAGTCAGTTCTAAATCCACCGATCACAAAACTGGCAACTCTGCTGGGGACATTATTAAAGTGAGGTGTACCTTAGGATAGATCACTTGTGTTTTCAATTGTCTGAATTGCTTGCTTTATTATTGTGGGTACTGTCTTGGGAGTTCTATAGATCCTAACCCGGATCTGGGGGATACCTTCTTAGAAAGTAGCAACAAGACTGTGAGGGAACTGTGCGGGGTATACCGACATGGTTGAAGCAGTCTGCTACGTTGATGTGGCACTTTGGTGAGTACCGGTAACCCTTGAGTCCAGTCAAGGAGAGTACGGGGCCGCCGCGTGGTGTCGTGAAGCATCAACTAACCTTAGGAACCTTAATTGAACCATCTTGGCCTCTTTAGGGTAGTGAGATAACTGACTTTGGTGTAGTCCGAGGTTGGTTGATACTCGATACTACACTCAATTGAGGGTTGTTTTCTTGGAATATTTCGGTCTCCAGTTTAGTGGCTAAATCGAAACGATGAACAATGAAAGCAATCCAATGATATTGAGACCCTTAGAACCCGGTTACTTCTGATAGGACAGGTTTTGAGCCCACCAACTTCAAGAGGGTAGTACCCCAGACCCCATGCTGGCCTAAACTCTAAGGGCTGTGGTGTGACTTGTGTGCCTTATCATGTTTGCTTTTTGTGAATACTTGTGGTGTGTTTAATCATAGCATCATAACATCATACAGCATCATATGCATTGACTAACCATTTCAGGGGTTCGAATCTTCATCTTTGTTCTTGTTTTGTAGGACATGGAAACTATTCGCAGAAAGACAATTCAGATCAGCCTTGTAAGGGTCCCTCCTCAGCTTAAGGAGCTTATCTCCAGGATTCCTGAGAGCTCTTCTTTCAGTGAGAGGCATGGAAGACTCATCAACTTGGTCAACACCAACATTGAGGAAGATATGATAAAGGTCCTTTTCCAGTTCTTTGACCCTCTACATCACTGCTTTACTTTCCTGGATTATCAACTGGTGCCTACATTGGAAGAGTTCTCTCGGCTTCTGAAGATCCCTATCCTTAGTCAACTACCCTACAACGGTACGGAAAAGGAACCCAAACTTGAAGAGATTGCTAAAGCCTTACGCTTACAACCATCTGACATCAAGGGACATTGGGAAGTTAGAAGTGGTATCAAAGGGTTCTTGGCCAGGTTTCTGTTTGAGAAGGCCCAAGAATGTTGGAACTCCCTTGACCTACAGGCCTTTGAAGAAGTTGTGGCCCTCCTTGTCTATGGACTGGTGTTGTTCCCGAATCCCGATCATCTTATAGATATCAGTGCTGTCCAGATCTTTATGTCCAGGAATCCTATACCTATGTTGCTTTGGGACATCCTTCACTCATGTTACACTCGAACCATGAGAAAAAGAGGTGTTCTTATGTGCTGCACTCCTCTCCTGGGAAGGTGGTTTATTTCGCACCTTCCACAATCAGTCTTGAAGAATGAACGGCGTTTGAGATGGTCACAACGATTAATGACTCTTACACATGCAGATATACATTGGTGCTCTCGGTCCAGAGAGGATGTCACTATCATTGATCGTTGCGGGGAGTTTCCTAATGTTCCTTTACTTGGAATCAGAGGAGGTATTACTTACAACCCGTGTCTGGCTTGGAGACAGTTTGGTTATGCTCGGAGGGATGGCCCTCATGACATGTTAATTCCTGACATAGTTTTTGACTTCGATAACGATGCACAAGGACTTCGCCAGAGATTTATCAGAGCTTGGAGGATGCCCAGCAAGGTAGACAGCAAGACACTAGGGCACAGGAATTCCATCCCGTTGGAGCCTTATCTCAAGTGGGTACGAGCCCGCTCCTAGAAGTTAGTGATGCCATATCCTCATGTTCTCCCTGTGATCAAAGAGCCAGTTTTGGAAGGAGAGGCGTCCTACACCATTCAACATCCTGACATGCCTACATCCTGGGAAGAAATGCAAAAGAGCTGGATCTAGCTTAAGGAAGAACGGAATTCTCTTGAGTCCAGTCTACACGCTAGTGAGAAGAAGGTCTTGGAGCTCACCCGCCTACTACACGAGGAAAAGACTCTCAACACCTACATTGCTCCAAAGAGGATGCGCAGCGTCTTTTGGGATTGATTTATTTTGTAATATTTTGCCCATGAGGCCTTGATGTACTGAACAATTATTTCTTAATGATAACGTGTGTTCCTTTTTGTCTACAACAAATTTGAACTTTCGAACCCTTGAATGCATTGCATAAACACATATCATGCATCATGTGCATAGCAGGTACTCTTCTTTTCAGGTTGCTTAATGTTCTTCGCTGTTTATTTCAGCAATCTCATCATGAATCCTGAATCATCTACTGAGCAGTCCATCAAGGCCCTTCAGGATCAGAACGCCCAGTTCCAAGAGCTGATTATGAGTTTGGCTCAAGGTCAAGAGGAATTGAAGGCTCTGCTGGTCAAGAAGAAGAAGAAGAGAACTGTACTATTCAACACGGGCCGGAGGTTTGGTAACACACTGCAGAATGAGGTTGATCAAGCTGGTTCTTCTGTAGGGAAAGGCAGTCCCCAGGGGGGAAGGGTTCCTAGTCCGGTAGTCTCTGACAACGAGACTGATTTCAATGAGGAGCAGTATCCTCCAGCTGAAGACAAGTACAAGCAGTTAGAGGATCGTCTGAATGCTATGGAAATTCAACAAGTGCCTGGTTTGGATTTCGGAGACTTGGGTCTATCTTCTGGTGTGGTCATCCCACACAAGTTCAAAGCACCATCTTTCGCAAAGTATGACGGGGCGTCCTGCCCTAAGCTACATCTCAGATCTTATGTGCGGAAGATCCAACCATATACTGTGGACAAGAACTTGTGGATCCATTTCTTCCAGGAGAGTCTTTCAGGGACTCATCTCGAATGGTTCTATCAGCTGGATGGAACCAAGGTTCATAACTGGGAGGAATTGGCTACTGCTTTCTACAAGCAATATCAGTATAATACCGACCTCGCTCCTACACGTACCCAACTCCAGGGTATGTCTCTAGGATCGGGAGAAGGTTTTAAGGAGTATGCGCAGAAGTGGAGGGACCTGGCTCGCAGGGTGCAGCCACCATTAACCGACCGTGAACTAGTGGACATGTTCTTAGGGACCCTATCCGGTCCGTTCTTCAATCATCTCATTGGCAATTCATCTGCAGGGTTTACAGATCTCATTCTGACTGGGGAAAGGATAGAGGCTGGTTTGAAATCAGGGAAAATTCAGAAGGGTGCGTCCTCAAGTTCTGAGAAAAAGCCTTTCAAGAAGGAAGCCAGTGTTGTGTATGGGCCTAGAAGGCAAAATAAACCAGAATTCCGCCAAGCTGTCAACGCGGTGGTAATTGCAAAGCCTGCTGCCGCTCATCGGCAACCCAACCAACCAAGGGGTGAGAGACCCAGAAGAGAATACACTCGACTTAGTATGACCTTGTCGCAGATCTTGCCGCAACTGCTATCGGCCAACTTGGTGACCGTCAGAGAAGCTCCGAAGGTGGTGAACACGACCTCTCCGAAGTATAATCCAAATGCCCGCTGTGCTTATCACTCTGATAGCCTGGGGCATTCTACTGATGATTGTTGGGCCCTGAGAAACAAGGTTGAAGACCTTATTGATGCTAAGGAGGTTCAGTTCGAGGCACCCGAGAAGCCTAATGTGGTGACAGCTCCCCTGCCTGACCATGGGGTGAATGCTATCAGAGATGGTGACGAAGTGGAGGAATCTGAATTCAACAGCTGGATCTACCCGGTAACCAACAGTGGACTGAACAATTGGACTGCAAAAGACCACATACCTGTTACTTTTGTTACGCAGTAATGAATTCCTTTGTTTTAATTTTGTAATGAACAATAAATTGAAACTTTATGGCCCGATGTCTTACCCGGGGCACTGTTGGCTTCATTTGTGAGGGCTTATTACCTGTCATTTCCATATATCATGAATAAAGACATTGGACGTTTTTTCGCATTTCAAATCTTGTGCTCCCTTTCTTCCTTTCCTTCTTTATATATTGCAAAACAGCTATATTTACACACACTCACTCATACAGGTTTCAATCCACTCTGGATCTCACTGGTAACGACTCTGCTACTGCCAGTTATGACTTCGAAAATCCGATCAACTTAGCCGAAGACGAAGGTGAAGATGATTGCGAAGTGCCTGGTGAGCTTGCAAGACTGTTACTCCAGGAAGAGAGGGCCATTCAGCCACATGAAGAGCCAGTGGAAACGGTAAATCTGGGTACTGAGACAGATAGAAAGGAAGTTAAGATTGGTGCCAATCTGGAGCCCAGCGTGAAACAACAGTTGATTCAGATGCTGCGTGATTATGTGGAGATCTTTGCCTGGTCTTACGAAGACATGCCTGGGTTGGATACCGACATTGTGGTCCATCATCTGCCTACCAAGGAAGACTGCCCTCCGGTTAAACAAAAGGTCCGCCGTATGCGTCCAGAGATGTCCGAAAAGATCAAATCTGAGGTTATGAAGCAATTTGATGTCGGGTTTCTAGCAGTGACTTCTTACCCTCAGTGGGTTGCCAACGTGGTTCCAGTGCCAAAGAAAGATGGTAAGGTCAGAATGTGTGTCGATTACAGGGATTTGAACAGGGCAAGCCCCAAAGATGATTTCCCTCTACCTCACATCGACGTTCTGGTTGACAATACTGCTCAGCACAAGGTGTTCTCCTTCATGGATGGGTTCTCAGGTTATAATCAGATTAAGATGGCTCCTGAAGATATGGAAAAGACTACCTTTGTTACTCAGTGGGGCACCTTCTGCTACAAGGTCATGCCATTTGGACTGAAAAATGTTGGGGCAACCTACCAACGTGCCATGGTTGCTTTATTTCATGACATGATCCACCATGAGATTGAAGTGTACGTCGATGATATGATTGCAAGGTCCCAAACTGAGGAGGAACACCTTGACCATCTGCAAAAGCTGTTCGACCGTCTGAAGTTATACAAGCTGAGGTTGAATCCAAATAAGTGCACATTTGGGGTAAGATCTGGAAAGTTGCTAGGCTTCGTCGTAAGTGACAAGGGTATTCAAGTGGACCCTGCCAAGGTTAAAGCCATACAAGAGATGCCAGTTCCCAAGACAGAGAAAGAAGTCAGAGGCTTTCTAGGACGTCTGAATTACATTGCCCGATTCATCTCGCACCTAACTGCTACCTGTGAGCAAATCTTCAAGCTGCTGAAGAAAGATCAGGTAGTACGTTGGAATGATGAATGTCAGGCCGCTTTTGACAGAATCAAAGAGTATCTCCAAGAACCACCCATTCTTATGCCACCGCTTGAAGGGAGACCTCTAATACTATACCTGACAGTACTTGACAACTCAATGGGGTGTGTGCTGGGGCAGCATGACGAGTCTGGCCGAAAAGAGAACGCCATTTATTACCTTAGCAAAAAGTTTACCAACTGTGAGACCCGATACTCACTGCTCGAGAAAACTTGTTGCGCTTTGGTATGGGCTGCTCGCCGGCTGAGACAGTATATGCTGACTCACACTACTCTGTTGATTTCAAAGATGGATCCAATAAAGTACATATTCGAAAAGCCTGCTGTGTCTGGGAGAATAGCAAGATGGCAGATGATCTTGACAGAATACGACATCCAGTACACGACTCAGAAAGCTATCAAGGGAAGTGTATTGGCAGACCATTTGGCACACCAGGCAGTAGATGACTACCAGTCAATGAACTTCGAGTTTCCAGACGAGAGCATCATGATAGTGACTGATTGCAAAGTACCTGGACCGGATGAAGGACCTGAGGAAGGATCCCGATGGTCTATGCACTTTGACGGAGCCTCCAACGCTTTGGGTAACGGTATCGGTGCTGTGATCATATCTCCCAAAGGCACTCATACTCCACTTACTGCCCGGCTATGTTTCAACTGCACCAACAACATGGCGGAGTATGAGGCGTGCATCATGGGTCTTCAAGCTACGATTGACTTAAGGATCATGTTTCTGAGTGTCTTCAGAGATTCCTCTCTCGTGATCAATCAGATCAAAGGTGAGTGGGATACGAAACATCCGAATCTTATTCCTTATAGAAAATGTGTGTTGACATTGATCCCCTATTTCACAGAGATCACTTTTGAACACTTTCCAAGAGAGGAGAATCAGTTGGCGGACGCGCTGGCTACGATGTCTTCTATGTTCAAAGTCAAGTGGGACAATGAGGCTCCCCGGATCATTATCTGGAAACTGGACGAACCTGCATACTGTTGTGATCTTGAGGCTGAGGTAGTAACTGAAAAACCCTGGTATCATGAGGTGAAAAGATACTTAGAAGCTCAAGAATACCCTGAAGGTGCATCCATCAATGATAAAAAGTTTCTGAGAAGGTTCGCAGCGAAGTTCTTCCTCAACAATGGCATTCTATACAAGCGAAACCATGATTCGACCTTACTGCGTTGTGTGGATAAAACTGAAGCAGAAAGGATCATGGCAGAGCTACATGAAGGTACCTTCGGAACACACTCCAGCGGACACACCATGGCAAAGAAAATCCTTCGGGCAGGATATTTCTGGTCCACAATGGAAGCTGACTGTTACCAACATTCTCGGACATGTCATAAATGCCAGATCTACGCAGATAAGGTGCACGTTCCTCCAGTTCCTCTGAATGTCTTGACAGCACCTTGGCCTTTCGCAATGTGGGGCATTGATATGATCGGCGAGATCAAACTGTAGCGATAAAAAATGTAGCGGGGTAAATCGGAGATCGAATTATTGATTAATTCGTCTCGCAAAAAGCAAGAGTCGCCACCGCGCTTTATTGTTTCCAAAGGAAAGGGAAAAGAGCGAAATAAAACCCTAATTATGCAATGTAAATAAAAATACAAATACAAAGCGTTTTTGAAAAGAGATCTTATGGTTCGGGGGTTGGTTATACAATGGGAAGGTACTAGCACCCAATGCATCTATAGTACTCTATAGGAACCTTTTGAAATATCTGTTTTATTTAAAATTGATTTGCTTGATCGAAAATAAGTCGTTTTGGCCGAAAAAGGGATACGGACGGGTTTTTGAAAATGCGACGACCTAATGTCGAAGTTTTGGCTTAAAAGGTATAAGTCTTGAAAATGTTGAAATTTTGAAGTAAGGTGAATGTTTGAGGAAGATTAACCTAAGTTTTTAATGAATGAGAGTATTCGCTCGATCATTTTTGAGGACATGAAGTCAACAAAAATTAGACAATTCCCTTTGGATTGGTGCAAACAGGATAAACAAGTACAATGAAATAATTGACAGAAAATTATGAGATAAATGATATACAACAATTAAATGTGAACATGCATTTTATATGATTTTTTGTTTAATAGGCGAAAAGAAAAAGTTTAATTGATTTTCACCTTTTTACGCATTTTTAATGATAAAAGGGTAACGAGAATTAAGAGAAATGTTTTTTAGATTTTATATGTTTCTATTTTTTATGTTTTTTTTAATATAAATAAAAAGTATTACTTTTAAGAATTCTTTAAATTAAATTAAAAATTAATGCTACTAACTTAAGTCTAATTTAAAAAATACTAAGATTATTAAATTAAATCCTAAGAGTTTAAATTAATAAAATTAGTCAAATATTAAAAAAATGTTTTAAGTTACATCTCTTATTTTTGATTTACTAAATTAAAACTTAAACTAATAAGATTTGGACAAAATATTAAACATTATTTAATTAAAACTATATGTTATTTCTAAGAAAACTAATTAGTCTAGATTAATTAGTTTAAGAAAATCACTAGAATTTAACTAAAGGGAAATAAAAGATGGGCTTAAGTAGCAAGAACAAAGCACATGGGCTTAAGCAAGAAACTGAGCTGGGTTGAGGAGAGATGGAGCGGGTCAGGCCCAGACCCAAGGAAAACGCAGAGCTGTACGAAAAAAAGAACCCTTGGAACGCTGGGTGTTGTGGCCGCCGCTGGTGAATTCCCAACCATCAACCTCCATTCCGTTTCAACCAACGCAAACAAACATCCTCACCTCAAAAACGCCACAAATCAAACCCAGAACGCGAGAGGAGAAACGGAAACGCGGAAGAGAGAAAGAAGAATCGGTGCAGAGAATAACAAATTATGAATCAGTTTTGGATTTCGCTGCATCACCAAAATCAAGATCTACCAAAGCTTGCTTCCGACAGGTAAGGCAAATTCTTCCACTCCTCTTTGTTTCTCTGCATCACCTTCTAGCTATATGTAGAGATGTGCGAAAATGGAGGTATAGTGGAAATCTAGTGATGTAATTTGAAGTACTGGAAATAATATAGGTTACAGTTTAATAGTGGATATCTGTTAGAAGTTTGTTGTGTTGCGTGAAAAGGTAGTTTCGGTATTAAGGAAATTGAAGGGTGTATATGTTTGGTCGGAAGCTTAAGGAAATATGGCATTTGGGGAATGTGAACGGATGAGAGAAATGGGCTACTGTGCGGTTTATGATGGTTTACGGAAGTGTGGATTCGGTAACGGCGGAAGTGATTGTGATGGTAGTGGGGAGTTGAGGTCTACGGTTGAGGGCAGAACAAGAAGGGAGAAAGATGGATTTTACACTGTGAGATGAAGGTTGTTGGTTTATAGGTGAAGGTTATTTGACGGAGGGGAGTATGTTGTACAGAGGGAGTATGATGGGTGATTTTTGCTATGAATGTTAGCAGGTTTTTGTAATATGGTTTCATTATATATCCATGTTTGAGATTCGATGTTTGGACTTGAAGGTTATTGTTTGGAAAAGATGATAAGGTTCATTAGTGATTTAATGAATCAAAGGTTTGTGCATGGTGAAAGATTTGTATGTGCAGGTTTAGAATTTGGTTAACAGGTCGGTGTCATTATTCACTATTGGACTATTTTTGTTCATGTATGATGCAGGTTGGTACTTGGCGGGGCAAATGAGAAGTTAATTTCAATTAGGGTGAGTTAAAAAAGGATGAAGGCTGCAGTTGGCTTGGTTAGCAATCTGGTAGAGGATATTATTCAAAAGTTAAGAAGTTAATTAAAAACTGGTTAAGAGGTCATGGAAACCGAAAATGAAAGTCAGGTTAGTGAAATCTCACACTCTTAATTGTTATCTACTGAATTGAATGTCAAATCTGTTTAGAAAAAATAAGAATTAGAAAATGTTAGTAAAACTGGAAGTTAGTGTTAGAATAAACCCTGTTAGTAGGTTAGTTAATTAGTGCTAGGAAAGGTTAAGGAAAGGTTGCCATGGTTACAATTGTACTATGCTGGCTGTTAGGGAAGGACATTGAAACACACCCTTCTCGATTATTTCACCCATGATGCTTGTATGGAATTTCTTATCTCTTTTGCCATTTTGATTGAATTAACGAGAAATTGATTAAAGAGAAGAAACAGATTTGTGAACTTGTTTATTATTTCGAGTTGACTTTAAAAGTAACAGTGTTTATATGATTTCAGGAAATTAAAGAGAGTATCATTAAGTGAGACAAAGGCAACGCAACGGTATAAAGGTTTATGCGAAAAGCTGGAGAAACTCACATGGTCGGAGCTAGTCCGACGGTACAATTCCGGCGAAGTCAGGTAAGCTCCGAGGACTTCTCGCTCTTTGCTTTCTGCCACTAATTCTTCTTTTCTTCTTCGTCTGAGAACTGGTTGAAAATATGAATAAATGGTTTTTTGGTGGTTTATTCGGTTTTGGTTAGTATGCTGGCGGTTTAGCAATATGCTTAGAAATGGTTTTACAATATGCAGGTTATGTTGAAATAATGGACTATATTTTTTGGTAGTTTTGTAGTGATTCTGTTTGGGAATGGAATATGGTTTTTGATAGCAGTAGCAGATTTTTATGGTTTTGCAAAGTGGACTATGGTCTTGGATAGCAGTAGCAGGTTTTTTGCAAATGCTTGTTATGAAATATGCAGTATCTAGCAATATGCAGGATGGTTTTGAATGCAGAATGGTTTTTTTTATGGTAGGCTTGTGGGCTATGTATTTTGATAGTTTTGTAGTGATTGTTATGTGGAAAACATGCTATGGTTTTGATGGTAGCAGTTTTGCAGTGATGTTCTGGTGTCCCCCCCCACTATGCAAGTTCACCCTTCCTTTTTGAAGGGATTCCCTTCTCATAGCCGTTGCTTTCTTGGCTCAGGTTTTTAGTATATTAATATATTTTCTGATGCTTTTTTACATATGCTGCTACAAGGTTGACTTTATTCCCAATTCATGCTTAGGCCAAAACCTGCAAAATTGAACCTCTTCTCTCTCTCTCCCAAGTACAGAAATGATATATAAAAATGTGATATGCTGTACATTTTTCTGAAATTGTAATGGCCAGAAAATGATGAAAAGAGGAATATAGGTTACTTGCATACATAGTTTTAAAATTGCACATGGTTTGAAGTTGCATATTGTTTTTTGTCTTGCATTAACCTATATTATTCTGCTATAGGGGTACAGGTTAACGTTACTTGTTGTGTACCTTGCATATGTTTGTTTTGAAATTATGTATGCTGTGTGTACTTATGCAGTTTTGACCAAAAAATGCATTTATGCATATGTGAAATATGCAGTAGGCTTTTGATAAAAATGCAAATGATTTTGAAAATGCTATTTTTTAATTGTGCATTCATTTAAAAATTCCTCTCTTTTTTGTGAACCGGGAGAAATCCCGTGATTTGCAAAAAAGAGTAACTGATTCCGGCCATTGCTTTTAATGATGAACATTGAATTTATTTTCTGCATTTTAATTATTTATTCGAATTCTAATTTCTTTCTTTTAATCGTTTTCGCAGGTAAAATTAAATGAGCGAACAAGAGCATTGGATTGAAGATTTAGAATTAGAATTTAGAAAAATAGTTTTTTTATTTACTTTAAGCATTTATGTAATTGTCTTTATAAATATTTTGTAATAACACAACATTTAAATGACAATTGTAATAAATAGAATAAAGTGAATAAAAATTCTATTATTTCAATTAATTCTTTTTCTTTCCAATTATTTATTTATTGTTTATAATTCCTTAAATTATATAATGATTAAAAATCAAATCCAATCATTTAAATTTAAAATGATAAACAAATAAATAAACATCATTGATCAATTAATAACTTCAATTATTTATTTTATTATTATTTTTAATTCTTCTAAATTATAATAACTTGAAAAATAGAATTTCAGCTATTTAAATTTAGAACAATAAATAATCAAATAAACATTGCTTGATCAATTAATATACTCATTTTCAAATGTTTATTTCATTATTCATAAACCTTCAAATTATATAATAACGGAAAACAGGTTCCCATTATTTAAATTTAGGATAATGAATAATTAATAAACATTATTTGACCCATTAATAAACCTTTTCTCAAATATTCTTTTTATTATTTATAAGTCTTTAAATTACGTAATAATCGAAAATAAATTCCAATTATTTGAATTTAAGATAATAAATAATTAATGAACATTGTTTAAGTCTTGATCAGTTAATAAATTTAGCGTTCAACAAATAAACAGCTCCCGACTCGAAAAAGTTATGAATTTTTAACTGCTTTGAAAATTTGATAAAAGTGGTCAAAACTCTTGCAATGCGAATGATGCAGATGGAAGACGGTATCTTAGGTCAAAATTTGGGGTACAACAGCTGCCCCTATTTAAGTTCCTTCTATCCGGAGATATGAAGATTTGAAATCTTCGTTTCGACGAGATTGAAGGTACTTAAATACATAACTACGCAAATTTTGTCCTATGATGCCGTCATCATGCAGTGATATGAATGTAGTGCATGAATTCACAGAGAAAGATATTGTGTGAAACAAGACAATGTTGGGGGAATCGAACACCAACAAAACACAGCGGTTCGGATTATACATTACTGGGGAGACAAGCTATCGACTTCAAACGACAGACTCCCGACAGCGAATAAAATCAAGGGGAAACAACCTCTAACCCTAACAAAGAGAGCATCTTGCATAGGCTATAACAGATCATTGATCCAAAACAGTGAGTTCGCAACTCAAGGTCGACGGTAGACAGGGAGTATCAAATTGCTGATAACTGGTTACCGACTTCCGGAGGTGTAGATTCGTACCAGACTTCTCTGCGAGATTTTCAGAGATATACTCATTAATGCTGAGGTGATAAGACTGTAGATACGAAATTTGTTCAAATAAAGAAAACTGCAATCTGTTGTTGTCCAGAGAAAATACCGATAACAAACAAGTTGCTCAAATAAAGAAGCTGCCGCTTGTTGTCGTCCAGAAAAGAAAATATCGATAACAAACAAGCTGCTCAAATAAAGAGGTTACCACTTGTTGTATGCCCAAAGAACATACCGATAACATACAAGCTGCTCAAATAAAGAAGCTGCCGCTTGCTGTATTCCAGAAAATACCGATAACAAACAAGTTGCTCAAATAAAGAAGCTACCGCTTGCTGTCGTCCGAAGAAAAGTAATAACGCACTGGTAACTCATGAAGAGTTTGCTGCTTGTTGCTTTCAGAAAAAATAAAATGACGCACTAGTAGCTCATGAAGAACTGCTGCTCGGCGCTTTCGAAAAAAGTAAATGACGCACTAGTAGCTCATGAAGAACTGCTGCTCGGCGCTTCCCAAAAAGGATAAAAGACGCACTAGTAGCTCATGAAGAACTGCTGGCGTTTTCGACACGGTCATAACTGACGCACTAGTAGCTCATGAAGAACTGCTGCTCGGCGCTTTCGACACGGTCATAACTGACGCACTAGTAGCTCATGAAGAACTGCTGGCGTTTCAGAAAATAAATAACGCACTAGTAGCTCATGAAGAACTGCTGCTCGGCGCTTTCGAAAAAAGAGGTAAATGACGCACTAGTAGCTCATGAAGAACTGCTGCTCGGCGCTTTCACAAATTAACGTACAAGTTGCTCGTGAAGAGCTAACGCTTGTCGTTTTCCAACATAATTCAGAAGGAAACTGCGATGATATTGGCAAAGAATAAAATCTTCATCAAAGAGAACCCTGAATCAATCCTTCCCGAGGAGATCATCCATTTTAACGTGCAAAATAAATGCACCAACCGTCTAGGTCGCAATTTCACTGGGGAAAATCAAAGAGTATAGCCTATGCAAGAGGCAGCCACTTCATCCAGGAATAACCAGAGAGAAAACAGTCAAACAAGACTCCTCCCAATGAGAAAGTAAATCGATTGGGGAAATTATCCTATCCAGAAATGGACAAGGTAAGCTAAATCAAAAATTACCCACGAGGATTAGCTCAGTTGGGGAATTAGAAAGGAGGCACATTTTATGCTTAAATCGGCACTCTATTTGGAAAGATCAAATACGTTATTTGAATAGACACAACCAAGGTGTACGAACTCAAAGACAACAACAAATTCAATTGTGCGTGCATGATGCAAGTGTAAATGAATAAATGAATGCCATGTATATGCTGACAAAGACCGACGGGGGAGATGGACAGAAGATGATAAGACATCACAGTACAACCCGAAGCTCGGCTAATCTCAAAAGGAGGGGAACATCACTGGAGATAGAAGACAAAAGCCAACAATGCTGTAAAATCCTTCTACAAGGCTTAAATCTCTTGGAGGAGAAGATATTTCAGGTAGAAAACCCAAAGTCCGGTCTTCTAACGTCGACAATCCATTGAAAGGATAACAACACGAACAAAGCTCAGCTGGAAGGAGTCATTCTTAGCTGGAGATACCGGGAATACCACCCTCTGACAAAGTGTGCAATACATAACACACATCCTGACAAGTCTAGATTGCCCCTGGGACCAATGGATGCCCCAGCTTACTGCTGATGAGCTGCATGTTGCACGACGATTCTTGCGAATAACTTCGCTTCTAAAAAAAAATGCCCCCAAGCTATCTGGTTGATGAGGAGAAAAATGTCTCAAGAGGGTTTACGAAAGACCTGGCATTCACCATGCTCTGGTGTCTTCAAAATTTTAGAGGAAATCATCCAATCTTGACGTGATTGCCCCGGATTGACTGTAGTCGGCACAACAAAATCTTCGAATTTTTGCCCCAGACGAGCAAACAAATTGGGAAAAGCAATAACTAGGAGAAGCAACCTGTCCATGCTTAAGGTCTTCAACTAACATGCCCCTGGATATGATTCTCTCGACGTGATCCGCCAATTACTCAACAAAGTTTCAAGCCTCAAAAGAGTAAACTCATCACTGGTGTTTATGTGAGCTTCCTTGACATCAAACGCATGTTTTGCAGTTAGAAAGAGTTTACAATGAGAATGAAAATTCTAATGCAACAGTTATGTAAGTCTTGAAGATTTTGAAAAGATATCGCACAAGTTGTGCGAGTTAGAGCATCATTTATTTTCGTATAGGAAAAACATATGATACCAACATAACTATTTGAAACTCATGGGAGTCAGCAACACTATCTCATTGAAGTACGCTTTCAAAATGACCTTGCTTCAATTAGGACTTTTGAAGGTTGTAATGTGGTCCGGTTTATGGTTTTTTTAAAAAAAAGGTTTTAAGGCTCAAAATATTTGGTGCCCACCCATTCTTCATGATGTTCTCCAACCCTATGCTCGGTTAATTCAACCTGAGTGTTCATCTCTCAAAGGATTTTGTGACGGTAACATCTTCCTTGCGAATTTTGAACACTCAATCAGACTAACTGAAAACTACCCTGCCCCAGGTTAAAATTCAAGGTTTTTTGTATAGAAAAGAAACTTCTGCTTCAAAGGCTCAAAAGGGGTTAGCAAAGGATTGTCTTCCTTATATCTCCGGTGTTTAGGGATTTGAAACAATGCCTGTACATCATCAACAAGATTTTGTTCAAAAGCATGCAACCAAAGATTTTGTGTTCTTTAGATCATCATCCCCCCTTTCAATCTCTGCCTAGGCAAGAGAATGGGCAATAAGTTGGTATCATAATGTCAAAAGAAATTTGAAATTTGAGAACAAATATGAGTGAAACGAATGAATTTCTTCAAGACAAACATACTCATTGTATTAAAATGATCATTCAGATGCAAATAAGTTCTTACATGCAAACAATGTTTTGATAAATAAGAAAAGCTACAAAAGCAGAAACAAGTTAATAATCTGGGAAGGCTTTCCACTTGAACTACCGAAAACAATCTTCAAAAATTCAAAGTCACCCTCAGTCGTGTTTACTCTTCGGCGCCTGTTTGATTTGAACTTCAAAACCAACGTCCTTGAACGACAAGATACCACCTCGGACCAACCTCTGAACCTCAATCTTCAAAGCGAAGCAACCCTCCAAGTCATGCCCACGAGAACCTTGATGAAAAGTACAAGCCAAATCAGCTTTGTAGTTCCAATGTATCTTCTTAGGGACCTTCGGTGGAGGTCGGGTCTGAACCAAATTCCTCTGCATCAGGATAGGGAACAACTCTGTATAGGTGATTGGAATTGAATCAAACTGGGTTTTCCTCTGATTAGGAACTTGCTGATTCTGTTGATGAACGTGATGATTCTGATGATGATTATTCCTTCCTCTGGTTCTCTTCTTGGAAAAGTCATTATCAAACCTCTTCACACCATTAGCTGCGCTACCGTCTTCATACGAACATCCTTTTCCGACATCTTCTTCTAGACGCACTCCCACATTCACCTTGTCAGGAAAGTCGTCAGGTGCATTAACCATCACCTTTTCATGAGAAAAAGATTCTAGAGTTTCCGTGAAGACTTTTATCCTTGCTTCCTCCCTCCTAGACGGATTGACTTGGGCGGAGATCAGAATTTCAACCAAACCAGTTAAGTGATCCAAACTAGCTTTCAAAACAATCACCTCTCTGCGGAGTTCAGAAATCTCCTGCTTGATGTTCTCCATCGTCCTCTTAGCGCGAGTGTTGTACTAGTGAGACCAAAAGGAAAAAAATAAGACCCGAAAAAAGACCTTTGAAAGTGAGACAAAGGAAAAATGTAGAATGATGTGTGGTATGCAAAAGAGAATTTTATTTGACTTTCAAGGAACTCAAGATATCAAGTTATAAACATCCAAGTATGAAGATGACAGATGAATTTTAAATTGGCTCCAAACATTGATCAAGTTATCGTCAAGATCAATCATCCATTTTGGTGGATTAGGGTTTTCGCCCTATCGACACCCAAGATCCATTGAGTTTGACGAAACTAGTGATGTTTACAAAGAAAGACCTCCAAACTCCTTCAAAGTCAAGTGAAAAGAGTTTTATGGATGCATGAATGCATGGAGATGCAACAACCACAAGCAAGGTCACAAACATGGGGTTTAAAGGTTCAACATTTCAGCCTGGAGTCGAGGGTAAAAAACATCCCCAAGGTATGTACTAAGGGTTTAATCACACCTGTAGAACAAGGTTCTAAGAGTTCCCAGAGTCTACATTCCTCCTTCGGATATTGCCAACGTCTTGATTACTCGATAATTAGCAATATTCTCAAGAGAAACTCGTCCGAGCGTAGCATCGCGTAACAACTACTTCCGAATTACTCCGTTATAGTCTCCGCGCTACACCTAAAAAGGCCAAGATGGGTTAGGGTTCTACGGTCCTCAACTTCTCGGGCTCCTAGGTCGAAAATAATAATGTCTTCCCGATTACTCGGTAAACAAATATTAAGTTCAAGAGGGCCTTCCATTGAGTGGGGGATCTCATGCCTCCTTCTTCGGGATTACTCCCTCAAAGTTAACATGACTATACCGCCCGTCCTATTCCTTAAGTGTTACTTAATCCGGGTATAGGATTCGTCCTTTGCAAAAAACCCAAACACCCCAATTTAAACATATAATCAAGCAAATCAAATAATAGTAAACAGATACAACAAATTAGGCCTAACCCACTTAGGGATGGACCAGCAAGAGGTCAATCTATCCCCAGCAGAGTCGCCAATTCTGTAGCGATAAAAAATGTAGCGGGGTAAATCGGAGATCGAATTATTGATTAATTCGTCTCGCAAAAAGCAAGAGTCGCCACCGCGCTTTATTGTTTCCAAAGGAAAGGGAAAAGAGCGAAATAAAACCCTAATTATGCAATGTAAATAAAAATACAAATACAAAGCGTTTTTGAAAAGAGATCTTATGGTTCGGGGGTTGGTTATACAATGGGAAGGTACTAGCACCCAATGCATCTATAGTACTCTATAGGAACCTTTTGAAATATCTGTTTTATTTAAAATTGATTTGCTTGATCGAAAATAAGTCGTTTTGGCCGAAAAAGGGATACGGACGGGTTTTTGAAAATGCGACGACCTAATGTCGAAGTTTTGGCTTAAAAGGTATAAGTCTTGAAAATGTTGAAATTTTGAAGTAAGGTGAATGTTTGAGGAAGATTAACCTAAGTTTTTAATGAATGAGAGTATTCGCTCGATCATTTTTGAGGACATGAAGTCAACAAAAATTAGACAATTCCCTTTGGATTGGTGCAAACAGGATAAACAAGTACAATGAAATAATTGACAGAAAATTATGAGATAAATGATATACAACAATTAAATGTGAACATGCATTTTATATGATTTTTTGTTTAATAGGCGAAAAGAAAAAGTTTAATTGATTTTCACCTTTTTACGCATTTTTAATGATAAAAGGGTAACGAGAATTAAGAGAAATGTTTTTTAGATTTTATATGTTTCTATTTTTTATGTTTTTTTTAATATAAATAAAAAGTATTACTTTTAAGAATTCTTTAAATTAAATTAAAAATTAATGCTACTAACTTAAGTCTAATTTAAAAAATACTAAGATTATTAAATTAAATCCTAAGAGTTTAAATTAATAAAATTAGTCAAATATTAAAAAAATGTTTTAAGTTACATCTCTTATTTTTGATTTACTAAATTAAAACTTAAACTAATAAGATTTGGACAAAATATTAAACATTATTTAATTAAAACTATATGTTATTTCTAAGAAAACTAATTAGTCTAGATTAATTAGTTTAAGAAAATCACTAGAATTTAACTAAAGGGAAATAAAAGATGGGCTTAAGTAGCAAGAACAAAGCACATGGGCTTAAGCAAGAAACTGAGCTGGGTTGAGGAGAGATGGAGCGGGTCAGGCCCAGACCCAAGGAAAACGCAGAGCTGTACGAAAAAAGAACCCTTGGAACGCTGGGTGTTGTGGCCGCCGCTGGTGAATTCCCAACCATCAACCTCCATTCCGTTTCAACCAACGCAAACAAACATCCTCACCTCAAAAACGCCACAAATCAAACCCAGAACGCGAGAGGAGAAACGGAAACGCGGAAGAGAGAAAGAAGAATCGGTGCAGAGAATAACAAATTATGAATCAGTTTTGGATTTCGCTGCATCACCAAAATCAAGATCTACCAAAGCTTGCTTCCGACAGGTAAGGCAAATTCTTCCACTCCTCTTTGTTTCTCTGCATCACCTTCTAGCTATATGTAGAGATGTGCGAAAATGGAGGTATAGTGGAAATCTAGTGATGTAATTTGAAGTACTGGAAATAATATAGGTTACAGTTTAATAGTGGATATATGTTAGAAGTTTGTTGTGTTGCGTGAAAAGGTAGTTTCGGTATTAAGGAAATTGAAGGGTGTATATGTTTGGTCGGAAGCTTAAGGAAATATGGCATTTGGGGAATGTGAACGGATGAGAGAAATGGGCTACTGTGCGGTTTATGATGGTTTACGGAAGTGTGGATTCGGTAACGGCGGAAGTGATTGTGATGGTAGTGGGGAGTTGAGGTCTACGGTTGAGGGCAGAACAAGAAGGGAGAAAGATGGATTTTACGCTGTGAGATGAAGGTTGTTGGTTTATAGGTGAAGGTTATTTGACGGAGGGGAGTATGTTGTACAGAGGGAGTATGATGGGTGATTTTTGCTATGAATGTTAGCAGGTTTTTGTAATATGGTTTCATTATATATCCATGTTTGAGATTCGATGTTTGGACTTGAAGGTTATTGTTTGGAAAAGATGATAAGGTTCATTAGTGATTTAATGAATCAAAGGTTTGTGCATGGTGAAAGATTTGTATGTGCAGGTTTAGAATTTGGTTAACAGGTCGGTGTCATTATTCACTATTGGACTATTTTTGTTCATGTATGATGCAGGTTGGTACTTGGCGGGGCAAATGAGAAGTTAATTTCAATTAGGGTGAGTTAAAAAAGGATGAAGGCTGCAGTTGGCTTGGTTAGCAATCTGGTAGAGGATATTATTCAAAAGTTAAGAAGTTAATTAAAAACTGGTTAAGAGGTCATGGAAACCGAAAATGAAAGTCAGGTTAGTGAAATCTCACACTCTTAATTGTTATCTACTGAATTGAATGTCAAATCTGTTTAGAAAAAATAAGAATTAGAAAATGTTAGTAAAACTGGAAGTTAGTGTTAGAATAAACCCTGTTAGTAGGTTAGTTAATTAGTGCTAGGAAAGGTTAAGGAAAGGTTGCCATGGTTACAATTGTACTATGCTGGCTGTTAGGGAAGGACATTGAAACACACCCTTCTCGATTATTTCACCCATGATGCTTGTATGGAATTTCTTATCTCTTTTGCCATTTTGATTGAATTAACGAGAAATTGATTAAAGAGAAGAAACAGATTTGTGAACTTGTTTATTATTTCGAGTTGACTTTAAAAGTAACAGTGTTTATATGATTTCAGGAAATTAAAGAGAGTATCATTAAGTGAGACAAAGGCAACGCAACGGTATAAAGGTTTATGCGAAAAGCTGGAGAAACTCACATGGTCGGAGCTAGTCCGACGGTACAATTCCGGCGAAGTCAGGTAAGCTCCGAGGACTTCTCGCTCTTTGCTTTCTGCCACTAATTCTTCTTTTCTTCTTCGTCTGAGAACTGGTTGAAAATATGAATAAATGGTTTTTTGGTGGTTTATTCGGTTTTGGTTAGTATGCTGGCGGTTTAGCAATATGCTTAGAAATGGTTTTACAATATGCAGGTTATGTTGAAATAATGGACTATATTTTTTGGTAGTTTTGTAGTGATTCTGTTTGGGAATGGAATATGGTTTTTGATAGCAGTAGCAGATTTTTATGGTTTTGCAAAGTGGACTATGGTCTTGGATAGCAGTAGCAGGTTTTTTGCAAATGCTTGTTATGAAATATGCAGTATCTAGCAATATGCAGGATGGTTTTGAATGCAGAATGGTTTTTTTTATGGTAGGCTTGTGGGCTATGTATTTTGATAGTTTTGTAGTGATTGTTATGTGGAAAACATGCTATGGTTTTGATGGTAGCAGTTTTGCAGTGATGTTCTGGTGTCCCCCCCCACTATGCAAGTTCACCCTTCCTTTTTGAAGGGATTCCCTTCTCATAGCCGTTGCTTTCTTGGCTCAGGTTTTTAGTATATTAATATATTTTCTGATGCTTTTTTACATATGCTGCTACAAGGTTGACTTTATTCCCAATTCATGCTTAGGCCAAAACCTGCAAAATTGAACCTCTTCTCTCTCTCTCCCAAGTACAGAAATGATATATAAAAATGTGATATGCTGTACATTTTTCTGAAATTGTAATGGCCAGAAAATGATGAAAAGAGGAATATAGGTTACTTGCATACATAGTTTTAAAATTGCACATGGTTTGAAGTTGCATATTGTTTTTTGTCTTGCATTAACCTATATTATTCTGCTATAGGGGTACAGGTTAACGTTACTTGTTGTGTACCTTGCATATGTTTGTTTTGAAATTATGTATGCTGTGTGTACTTATGCAGTTTTGACCAAAAAATGCATTTATGCATATGTGAAATATGCAGTAGGCTTTTGATAAAAATGCAAATGATTTTGAAAATGCTATTTTTTAATTGTGCATTCATTTAAAAATTCCTCTCTTTTTTGTGAACCGGGAGAAATCCCGTGATTTGCAAAAAAGAGTAACTGATTCCGGCCATTGCTTTTAATGATGAACATTGAATTTATTTTCTGCATTTTAATTATTTATTCGAATTCTAATTTCTTTCTTTTAATCGTTTTCGCAGGTAAAATTAAATGAGCGAACAAGAGCATTGGATTGAAGATTTAGAATTAGAATTTAGAAAAATAGTTTTTTTATTTACTTTAAGCATTTATGTAATTGTCTTTATAAATATTTTGTAATAACACAACATTTAAATGACAATTGTAATAAATAGAATAAAGTGAATAAAAATTCTATTATTTCAATTAATTCTTTTTCTTTCCAATTATTTATTTATTGTTTATAATTCCTTAAATTATATAATGATTAAAAATCAAATCCAATCATTTAAATTTAAAATGATAAACAAATAAATAAACATCATTGATCAATTAATAACTTCAATTATTTATTTTATTATTATTTTTAATTCTTCTAAATTATAATAACTTGAAAAATAGAATTTCAGCTATTTAAATTTAGAACAATAAATAATCAAATAAACATTGCTTGATCAATTAATATACTCATTTTCAAATGTTTATTTCATTATTCATAAACCTTCAAATTATATAATAACGGAAAACAGGTTCCCATTATTTAAATTTAGGATAATGAATAATTAATAAACATTATTTGACCCATTAATAAACCTTTTCTCAAATATTCTTTTTATTATTTATAAGTCTTTAAATTACGTAATAATCGAAAATAAATTCCAATTATTTGAATTTAAGATAATAAATAATTAATGAACATTGTTTAAGTCTTGATCAGTTAATAAATTTAGCGTTCAACAAATAAACAGCTCCCGACTCGAAAAAGTTATGAATTTTTAACTGCTTTGAAAATTTGATAAAAGTGGTCAAAACTCTTGCAATGCGAATGATGCAGATGGAAGACGGTATCTTAGGTCAAAATTTGGGGTACAACACAAACCTACGGAATCCAACGGGCATCGATTCATCCTGGTGGCGATTGATTACTTTACAAAGTGGGTTGAAACAGCTTCTTATGCTACTGTAACCAAGAATGTTGTGGCACGGTTCATTCGGCATAACCTGATCTGTTGATACGGCGTCCCAGAAAGGATCATTACGGACAATGGTACCAATCTTAATAACAAGATGATCACTGAGCTCTGCGAGCAATTCAAGATACAGCATCACAACTCTTCTCCTTACCGGCCGAAGATGAATGGGGCTGTAGAAGCAGCTTATAATAATATCAAAAAGATTGTGCAGAAGATGACAGTGACCTATAAAGATTGGCACGAGATGTTATCGTTCGCTCTTCATGGGTACCGTACCTCAGCAAGAACGTCAACCGGGGCAACTCCTTTTTCCTTGGTCTACGACATGGAGGCAGTCTTGCCGATTGAAGTCCAGATACCCTCTCTCCGGATAATGAAGGATGCAGACTTGAGCGAAGATGACTGGATCCAGACTCGACTTGATCAATTAAACCTAATCGACGAAAAGAGACTCACTGCTATATGTCATCGTCAGACGTACCAAAAACGGATGATCAGGGCATTTAACAAGAAATTCAGACCACAAGAGTATCAAGTTGGGGACTGTTGTACCCCAAAATTTTCCCTCCCATATTCTTCAAGATTTGCCAAGTCAAAAGGTTCAAAATCTCCCCAAGGGTTGCACAGTTCAAGGGCCTCCTAACAGTCAAAACTAGGGTTTTGGTTCTGGAAAAGGAGTTGAAGTTTCCAAGGGTCCAATCAAGTCCCACATGCCTACAAACATGGTCAAGCATCCTCATGCTAAGTATCAAGACTTACAGCACAAAATTGCACAGTCAAAAACCCTAATTGCTCAACAGTCAACTGCAGGGGTAAAATGGTCATTTGACAGTCAAAAGTCCAAATTTTTGGTCAACATCTTATTTTGAAGCCACAAACATCATTTGATCAATTCTTGATCATGATTTTCAAAGCATGGCTCAAAAAGTCTCAAGATGCAAAAGTTTTCATATTTGGACAGTTGAAAAAGTCAACTGTAACTTGGCCAAGGAATAACTTCCACATGGTTCATCAGAAAAATTCCATGCAAAGCTCATTTTGAAGAGAATCACGTTTCCTACAACTCCTCTTCACACTTCAAGTCCAAGAAATGCTCTCACTAAAAGTTATCAATTTCAACATTATAGGTCATTTTCAAAAGTCAACAAAAAGGGACTTTAAGTTAAAGGCCATAACTTAAGATTGGTAAATCAAAATGACATGGGACCAAAGGCATTGGTTAGAGGACTTCAAGACCTTTCCAAAATGTCAAAGAACATGATCCAATCTTAAAAATTGAGCAAGATATGCCTTGTGGAAGTTGGGAAATATTTGGGAATTTTGAAAAGTCAACTTTGCTTCAAATGCCTCAAAATTGCTAATGGGCCACATTTTCTTCCAAGATTCATCATCCAAAGGCTATGCACGACCATTTGGCCCAAAGGGGATTTATTTCATCATTTTTTATTATTTATTTGAATTTTTAATCCCAATTAATTCATTTAATTAAATAAAATATGAAAAAAATACTAAAACAAATGTATGTGAATCTTTTTATGCAGCATTTGCTCTCATTGGCTAGTGAAGATTCGTGCACATCAAAAAAGGAAGGATTTGGCCATGATTGATATCAAAACACATGGAAAAGATTTGAAAAAATATGCCATTAAAATCAAATATTGGATTCATCAAAACATGGATCTTTTGGCTCAAATTGTTACCCTAATTCATCCCTCATATAAGTCAGAGGCTAAACCTAAAGCACACAACCTGGAAGCTGCGCCCAAAACCATAAACAAACTTTGCACTTTTTCATAAAAATTTCAAAACTGAAAACACCATTCCAAAGCGTTTCAAGGCAAGAGAACAATCCCATTACATTCCTGAGGCCTCAAGGAACGTTTCTGGATCAAAACCATTGCTTCTAACGCGAGGAATTGGTAGGACGAACCCGTCCTGTTCATAACTTTTTTCATGTTCATGTCTAATGATTCATGCGTTATTTTCAATTTCTAATGCTTGATTTATATTAAGTTAATCATTCTAAAGCTAACCATGCCATTTAATTGAGTTTTCATGCTTTGTACGTGAATCTGCCATGGAAGCTTGCTAGGTTTTCAAGGTTGTGAAATTAGGGCTTCCTTGTTCTTGAAAAATTGAGACACGAAACCAAGGCCATTAAAACCAGAAGCTTCACACGAATTGATTGTACTAGTCGCGCTCAATTTATGAGCCACCATATGCTAATCGCTATTATCCTGTTTATCACTTAGTGGGGGTTTAAAACCCCCGCTATCTAACTGTTTTTTTAGGGTAAAACGAATCAACGAAGAAGAAGGCACGCTGTCAACCAGTGATTGGACAATTCAAGTTTAGCGCGTTTTTTTTGAATTAACATCAGTAGCGTGTTTTGTTTTATATATTGTTTATTTTCTATCATAATAACAAAGAAAGCAAATGGCACAAGTGGTAGATGCGCTGTCCTCTGAACATTGGGACCTGGGTTCGATTCCCAGGTCCCCTCCTTTCTCAATATATTTTCTTTTAATCTGATCCCATGCAGCTTCTCACCAAAAGACTACCATGCACTCCACGCTCCAGCACGCCACTTGTCCCACAACAGCCATCTAGTGGCCAGGATCCAAGGTCTATGGAATGTCTCAGTCAACGCATACACACATGATTATTGAAAAGTCAGAAAGGGCCAAGCTTCTTGGGCCTAATTACTCACCATGTAACCTCCAGATTGGGGTCAACACCCCCATTGGTTTGCTTTCTTTCATTCTTTTATCTTTTTTTCTATTTTATTTATTTTGTTTAATTTTAATTTAATTCTTTAAATTGATTTGTTTTCCTAACATAAAAAAGTAATAAAAATCAGAAAAGACAAAAAATATAAATATATTTCATTTAAACATTTTTTGTAAATAAATTTAATAATTAATTTAGTTTTTAATTCTAGGTTTAATTTTAAATGCTTTTTTTTAATAAATTAAAAAATGTAGAATTAGGGTTTTATACTTTTATCTTTTTTTTTCTTTTTCACCATATTAATTATTAATTGTTATTTTTGTAAATAAATTGCCATGTAAATAATTAGGTTAATTTTAGGTTCAATTTTAACATGTTTTTTTAATAAATTGAAAATAGTTAGAATTAGGTTCTAACTCCATTAAATCTCATTAAAAATTCATAAATACCAAAAACTCAAAAATAACTTCTCTTTTCTCATTAAATTTAATTAATTTCGTAATTGTGATTTAATTTCCTTAAAAGGGTCCAACGCCCTCGCATTCCCGATTTTAATTCTCTTCGCATTTTTATTTCTTTTTGTGAATATTCATGTAATTCTCCCAAAGCTATGTAATAGATTAATTAGACATTTATTTTCCGCACTTTATTTTATTTCAAATCGGGTCTTGGATTAGTTTGGCGATGTAGACCCGCGCCTTTGTAATAGCGTAGGACCTTTTTAATTCCGCATCTTTTAAACTGTTAATTAACCTGCATGAAAGAATGAATGTCAAAAATAAAAGCAACGCGTAGATCACCAATCCATGAACAAGATAAACATATCTGAAAACGACACACAAATCACACACCACCCCTAGGGTACGCCTCATTGTTGCCTTGCCCCTCGAAAAGTGATCGTCGAGTAGAGGATGTTTTAGTAAGTCCTCATGTCCATGAACATGGCATGAGGGTAGCTTCTAAGGTGTCTTCCTATTGCTCCGGTGATCACCACGTCCCGAACCCTCGAATTGACCCGAACACCTCCAACAGTGGTGCTACCTACCTCTCAATGGTGGGATGACACTACTTCAAGGACATTTACACAGACGAATTCCTTAGGGTGGGTAGAGAACTCTAGATACTTGCTCTAATTTCAAAACAAATCCAAAATACTTTTCACACCGACACTTTTCAAAAGCTTTCGAAAGCAACTTTTCAAACACTCTTGAGGACTGATACAAGAGTCGAACTGAAATTTTCAAAGAAACTTTTTTTAAAACCCACAGTTGAAAAGCAAACAAACCATTTTGAAAACACAAATGAGCAAGCATCTAAAAGCCCATGGATAACCATGGATAGAAAGGGTGCTAACACCTTCCCTTTCTATAATCTACCTCCCGAACCGAGAGCAATCTCTATAAGGAATTTTTCTGTGCTTTTGTCCTTTCCATTTGGAGAAAATAAAAGACGGTGGCGACTCTTGCTTCCGCGACATTTCGCGAACCAGCGTTAGACAGTCAGTTCCAGATCCACCGATCACAGAACTGGCGACTCTACTGGGGACTTTACTTAAAGTGAGGTGTACCTTAGGATAGTTCATAACTGTGTTTTCAATTGTATTGATTTGCTTGCTTAAAAATTGTGGGTTGCATGGGAGTTACATAGATCCTAACCCGGATCTGGGGATACCCTGTTTAGGTAGCATAAGCTGTGAGGGACATGTCCGGTGTAGACCGACATGGGTGAAGCAGTGGCTACATTGGTGTGGCACCTTGGTCTGTACCGATATCCCTTGTGTTGCAACGAGGAGAATATGGGTCTTCTGAGGAGTCATTAAGCACCAACAGACCTTAGAACCTTAAATGACACAACTTGGCCATTAGAACAGTAGCAGTATGCTACGCCCATTGAGGCTAAACTCTCGTGATGGTTCTGGATGCAAGAAAAGATTGCGATGCTGGAGTTATGACCGATTGAGGGTAGTCAATGATATTGGGATCCTCTAAGAACCCGGTTACTTTGATAGGACAGGTATGAACCAACAAACTGAAAGAGGGTAATACCTAGACCTCATGCTGGCCTAAACTTTAGGGGCTTGTCTTGTGTGACTTGTGTGCCTTACCATGTTTGCCTTTGTATCTATTTGTGGTGTGCTTTATCATAACATCATAACATCATGAGCATTGCATGCATCCTGCATAAGGACTGACCATTTCAAACACAAGAGGGTTTCACCTTTGCTCTGTTTTGTAGGACATCATGATGCCTGTGCGAAGGAATACTATCCGGTTCAACTTTGTTCACCCACCTGAGTTGCTTGAAGAGTTGGTTAGCAGGATTCCAAATACCACTTCCTTCATCCAGAGGCATGGTTCTCTTCTCAGTTTAGTCACTGCAAAGCGGGATCAACAGTTGATGAGTGTCCTGACTCAGTTCTATGACCCTCTGTACCAGTGCTTCACCTTTCAAGACTTCCAGCTGGTCCCTACCCTGGAAGAGTTCTCTGATTTGCTTGGTATCCCTATCTTGGATCAGACTCCCTTTACTGGTTGGGAAAAGACCCTCAGGCTTGAGGAGGTTGCTGCAGCTCTTCCTTTGACACATCAAGAAGTAATGGACAACTGGGTGACTAGAATCGGAGTTAAGGGTTTCTTGGCCAAGTTTCTGATTGGTAAAGCTAACAATTTCTGGAATGACTTGGACTTTAGGGCATATGAAGACATCCTAGCTCTTTTAATCTATGGGCTAGTCTTGTTTCCTAATCCTGACAACTTCATCAACGTCACTGCCATAAGGATCTTTATGTCTCAGAATCCTGTACCCACTCTCTTGGGTGACATCCTGCAACAACTTTATGCTCGTACTACCCGAAGACGAGGAACTCTATGGTGTTGTATCCCTTTGTTGGTGAGGTGGTTTATTTCGCACCTCCCTAAGTTCGTACTGAAGAACCAAGAAGGAAGAGGTTGGGCCCATAGGTTAATGTCTCTCACTGATAAAGACATCATTTGGACTTTCAGAGGTTTGGATGAGGTAGCTGTTATTGATCGTTGCGGAGAATACCCCAATGTTCCTCTGATTGGTACTCAAGGAGGGATCTCTTACAATCCATGTCTAGCGCTCCGTCAGTTTGGAAGAGCCAGAAGAGCAGGACCCCATGAGATGTTGGTGCCTCACATCAGTTTTGAGTTTCAGGTGGATAGTGACGATCTGCGTCGTAGGTTCATCAAGGCTTGGGATAAAGTTCATAAAGCTGACCCACAAGAGTTGGGGCCAAAGACTTCTCTACCTATGGAAGCCTACTACAAATGGGTTCGCATCCGTGCTCAGAAGTTAGGTATGCCATACGAAGCTGTCAGACCCATCATTCTTGAGTATCCTGACAAAGGTGGGGTTCCTCCAACTGTCCTCCCTCCTCAGATACCTACTGATTATGAGACATTAAAGAGGTCTTGGTCGCAACTGCGAGAAGAGCGGGACTCTTACCGGGAAAAGTTTAACGAGCAGGAATTGAAGATCCAGAAGCTGACAAAGCAGTTGGAGAATGAGCGAGCTCTGAATGACTGCATCCTTACTAAGAAGAGGAGACCATGGGATCAATAAGGAGCTCTGGATGTTCTTTTACAGTTTTTGTTTCCCTTTTCAGTATTTCCCTTTTATGTAACGCCTAAGGGCAACTTGTTGAACAATTTAAGTTTCAAAGTTGAATCTAATGAAGTGTGTTCCTTTTTGTTTACAAAGTTGATTCCCAATTGTCTTTGAAAACATAAATCATACGCATTCCATTCATCAAGTGCATAGCAGGTTTTCTTCTTTTCAGGTTGCTTACTGTTCTTCGCTGTTTATTTCAGCATCATGAATCCTGACTCATCATCAACCGAGATGTCTATCAAGGCTCTTCAGGCGTAGAACGCGCAATTTCAGGAACTAATCATGGGTTTGGCTCAGGGCCAAGAAGAGCTGAAGGCTTTGCTCCTGAAGAAGGAGAAGAAGAAGAAGAAGAGAACTGTTCTTTTCAACTCGGGCCGAAGGTTTGGCAACACTCTCCAGAATGAAGAGGCTGGTTCTTCTATAGGCAAGAGCAGTCCCCAAGGGGGAAAAGGTCCTAGTCCAGTAGTCTCTGACAACGAGACTGACTTTAATGAGGAACAGTATCCTCCGGCAGAAGACCGGTATAAGCAGTTGGAAGACAGACTGAATGCTATGGAGATCCAACAAGTGCCTGGGCTGGATTTCGGAGACTTGGGCTTATCTACTGGTGTGATTATTCCTCAAAAGTTTAAGGCACCATCTTTTACCAAGTATGATGGGGCGTCTTGTCCCAAGCTACACCTCAGATCTTATGTGCGGAAGATTCAACTGTACTCAGTGGACAAGAATTTGTGGATCCACTTCTTCCAGGAGAGTCTTTCAGGGACTCATCTCGAATGGTTCTATCAGCTGGATGGGACCAAAGTTCGTAACTGGGAGGAGTTGGCTACTGCTTTTTATAAGCAGTATCAATATAATGCCGACCTTGCTCCTACACGTACCCAACTCCAGGGTATGTCGCTAGGATCAAGCGAAGGTTTTAAAGAGTATGCACAGAAGTGGAGGGATCTGGCTGGCAGGGTGCAGCCTCCGTTAACTGACCGGGAGTTGGTAGACATGTTCTTGGGGACCCTATCTGGGCCATTTTTCAATCATCTTATCAGTAACTCATCTGCAGGGTTTACTGATCTTATTCTGACTGGAGAGAGAATAGAGGCTGGAATGAAGTCTGGCAAAATTCAGAAGGGTGCATCTGCAAGTTCTGAGAAGAAGCCCTTTAAGAAGGAGGCCAGTGCTGTATATGGGTCTGGAAGACAAGAGAAACCTGAGCGCCGCCAATTCGTCAACGCGGTGATGATTGCTAAGCCTGCTGCCGCTCCTCGGCAAGCCAATCCTCAAAGGGCTGAAAGACCCATGAGAGAGTTTACCCGTTTGAGTATGACTTTATCGCAAATCTTGCCGCAGTTGCTATCCACTAATTTGGTGACTGTTAGAGAGGCCCCAAAGGTTGTGAACACGGCTTCTCCCAAATACAATCCAAATGCTCACTGTGCTTATCACTCTGATAGCCCGGGGCATTCCACTGATGATTGCTGGGCCTTAAGGAATAAGGTGCAAGACCTTATTGACGCAAAAGAGATACAGTTTGAAGCGCCTGAGAGGCCAAATGTGGTAACTGCTCCTATGCCCCAGCATGGAGTGAATGCCGTTGATGAAGATGTATATGCCGTTTCTGTGAATGATGTAGCTACTCCCTTGATGACTGTTAAGAGGAACCTACTGTTGGCCGGTTTATTTCTGGGTTGTAGTGAGGGTTGCCTTTTCTGTGCTATTTCCCTTTTTGGTTGTCCTTTGCTGAAGTTGGGCATCCAAAGCCTGATGGACAGCAAAGAGATTCTGTTCAAGAAGACTGCTGTTCAGTTCGTTCCGGTGGAAGAAGTTTCTGTGGTTACAATCTTTAATAATACGATCAAGGCTCTCCCAAGGATGCCGGTTAAAATCATGACTGTCGCACCTGTTGTTATTACTGTTCCGGGGCCTCTCCCCTACGAATTTGATAAGGCTGTCCCCTGGCACTATGGGGCAGACGTGTATGTACATGGAATCAAGCAAGAGTTCAACACTGGCACCAGCATCAGCAGTATCACTGGTCCAGCAAAAGTTACCCGCAGTGGCAGGCTCTTCTCGCCTGACATTGCACCGCCAACTATTCAAAGACCCCTCACTATAACACCTACAAGTGTACCTGTTCCCAGTTCTGATCAAGTTGTTTCCCCTGCTGCCGAGTCATCTAATGCTCGGGGCAAAGGGATTGAAGATGAGCCTTCCCGGATGGAGGCACCAAAATCTGTGAATGCTGAGGCCTCCCAACAAGAGATGGAGGAAATTCTAAAAATAATCAAGAAGAGTGACTTTAATGTTGTCGAGCAGCTGGGGCATACACCCTCCAAGATCTCAATGCTCTCCTTGCTGCTATGCTCAGAGGCCCATGCTAAGGCCCTGATTTCATTTCTCAAGACGGCCCATGTGCCACAGGAGACGTCTGCAGTCCAGTTTATTGATTGCGTAGCAAATCTGACAGCGGACAATGGTTTGGGTTTCTCGGATGCTGACCTTACTGCTAAGGGAAAGGACCACAATGACGCCCTGCATGTCTCTATTGAATGCAGGGGCACTACTCTGGCGCACGTGTTGGTGGACACTGGTTCTTCCCTGAATGTGCTACCCAAGAAGGCCTTAGACCGTTTGGATTGTGAAGGCCTGGAGCTGAAACCTAGCAACATCATCGTCAGAGCCTTTGACGGTTCTAAGAGGATGGTTCGTGGAGAGGTAGACATTCCTATCCGGGTGGGTTCTCAAGTGTTCGACTCTACTTTCTATGTGATGGATATCCGTCCATCGTACTCTTGTCTACTAGGTCGACCTTGGATCCACAAAGTTGGGGCAGTGACCTCTACCCTACACCAGAAACTCAAGTACCCCGTCAGAGGGAAGATTGTCACTGTACAGGGAGAGGAGGAGTATATGGTGAGCCATTTAAATTCCTTCAGGTATATTGAGATGGACGGGGAGTTTATTGAAACCCCCTTTCAGCATTTTGAAGAGGTACCTCCAACTTTGGCAGCAGCGGAAATAGTGGTTGAAGAGGATGTTCCTTTGAAGATGGCTTCCCTAAAGGATGCTCGGACCGTAATCAAGAAAGGTGAATGTGCTAACTGGGGCAGGCTCCCTGACTTTACACAAAAAACTGACAAGTTTGGACTGGGTTTTACTGCAGAGGGTCAGAAGGCTGTGCGCAAGGCAAAGACCAGAAGACCTCCTGTACTCATTACCAATCCAGGAGTGAATGTTGTTGGGGACGAAGATGAAGTGGAAGAGTCAGAGTTCAATAGCTGGATCTACCCGACGACTGATGGCGGATTGACCAATTGGATTGCTAAAGACCATACTCCTGTTACTTTTGTTACGCAGTAATAAACTCCCATGTTTTTTGTTATTTGTAATAAACAATTAAAACTATATGGCCCGGTGTCTTACCCGAGGCACCGTTGGCTTCATTTGTGAGGGTATATTAATTGTCATTTCATATATCATGAATAAAGACCTTGGAAGTTTTCTCGCATTTCAAATCTTATGCTCCTTTTCTTTCTTTCCTTTCTTTATATATTGCAAAACAGCTGTATTTACACACACTCACTCATACAGGTTTCAATCCACTCTGGATCTCACTGGTAACGACTCTGCTACTGCCAGTTATGACTTCGAAAATCCGATCAACTTAGCCGAAGACGAAGGTGAAGATGATTGCGAAGTGCCTGGCGAGCTTGCAAGACTGTTACTCCAGGAAGAGAGGGCAATTCAACCACATGAAGAGCCAGTGGAAACAATAAATCTGGGTACTGAGACGGGCAGGAAGGAAGTTAAGATTGGTGCCAACCTAGAGCTCAGCGTGAAGCAACGGTTGACTCAGATGCTACATGATTATGTGGAGATCTTTTCCTGGTCCTACGAAGATATGCCCGGGTTGGATACCGATATTGTGGTCCATCATTTGCCTACTAAGGAAGACTGCCCTCCGGTTAAGCAAAAGGTCTGCCGTATGCGTCCAGAGATGTTTGAGAAGATCAAAGCCGAGGTTATGAAGCAGTTTGACGCCGGGTTCCTTGCAGTGACTTCTTACCCTCAGTGGGTTGCTAATATGGTGCCGGTACCTAAGAAAGATGGGAAAGTCAGAATGTGCGTTGACTACAGGGATCTGAACAGGGCCAGCCCCAAAGATGACTTCCCTCTACCTCACATTGATGTCCTTGTTGACAATACGGCTCAGCATAAGGTGTTCTCTTTCATGGATGGTTTTTCAGGTTATAATCAAATCAAGATGGCTCCTGAAGACATGGAGAAGACCACCTTTGTCACTCAGTGGGGCACCTTCTGCTACAAGGTCATGCCATTCAGGTTGAGAAATTCTGGGGCAACCTACCAACGTGCCATGGTTGCTTTATTTCATGACATGATCCATCATGAGATAGAAGTGTATGTTGACGACATGATCGCAAGGTCCCAGACCGAGGAAGAGCACCTAGATCATCTGCAGAAATTGTTTGACCGTCTGAAACTGTACAAGCTGAGGTTGAACCCGAACAAGTGCACCTTCGGGGTTAGATCTGGAAAGTTGCTAGGCTTCGTCGTAAGTGACAAGGGTATTCAAGTGGACCCTGCCAAAGTTAAAGCCATTCAAGAGATGCCAGTTCCTAAGACAGAGAAAGAGGTCAGAGGCTTTCTAGGACGCCTGAATTACATTGCTCGGTTCATCTCACACCTAACTGCTACCTGTGAACCAATCTTCAAACTGCTGAAGAAAGATCAGGTAGTACGTTGGAACGATGAATGCCAGGCCGCTTTTGACAGAATCAAGGAGTATCTCCAAGAACCACCCATCCTTATGCCATCGGTTGAAGGGAGACCTCTGATACTATACCTGACAGTGCTTGACAACTCAATGGGGTGTGTGCTGGGGCAGCATGACGAGTCTGGCCGAAAAGAGCATGCCATTTATTACCTTAGCAAAAAGTTTACCGACTGTGAGACTCGATACTCACTGCTTGAGAAAACTTGCTGCGCTTTGGTATGGGCTGCTCGCCGGCTGAGACAGTATATGCTGACTCACACTACCTTGTTGATTTCAAAGATGGATCCTATAAAGTATATATTTGAAAAGCCTGCTCTGTCTAGGAGAATAGCAAGATGGCAAATGATCTTGACAGAATACGACATCCAGTACACGACTCAAAAAGCCATCAAAGGAAGTGTATTGGCAGACCACTTGGCACACCAGGCAGTAGACGACTATCAGTCAATGAACTTCGAGTTTCCAGACGAGAGCATCATGATAGTGACTGATTGTGAAGTACCTGGACCGGATGAAGGACCTGAGGAAGGATCCCGATGGTCTATGCACTTTGACGGAGCCTCCAATGCTTTGGGTAACGGTATCGGCGCTGTGATCATATCCCCTCAAGGCACTCATACTCCACTCACTGCCCGACTATGTTTCAACTGTACCAACAACATGGCGGAGTATGAGGCGTGCATCATGGGTCTCCAAGCTGCGATCGACCTAAGGATCAAGTTTCTGAGTGTCTTCGGAGATTCCGCTCTCGTGATCAATCAGATCAAAGGAGAGTGGGATACGAAACATCCGAATCTTATTCCTTACAGAGAATGTGTGTTGACCTTGATCCCCCACTTCACAGAGATAACCTTTGAACACTTTCCGAGAGAGGAGAATCAGTTGGCAGACGCGTTAGCTACGATGTCTTCTATGTTCAAGGTCAAATGGGACAATGAGGCTCCCCAGGTCACTATCTGGAAACTGGACGAACCGGCATACTGTTGTGATCTCGAGACTGAGTTGGTGACTGAGAAGCCTTGGTACCATGAGGTGAAGAGATATTTGGAGGCTCAGGAATACCCTGAAGGTGCGTCTGTCAATGATAAGAAGTTTCTGAGAAGGTTTGCAGCGAAGTTCTTCCTTAGCAACGACATCCTGTACAAGCGAAACCATGATTCGACCTTACTGCGTTGTGTGGATAAAACTGAAGCAGAAAGGATCATGGAAGAGCTACATGAAGGGACTTTCGGAACACATTCCAGTGGACACACCATGGCAAAGAAAATCCTTCGGGCAGGGTATTTCTGGTCCACAATGGAAGCTGACTGCTACCAACATTCTCGGACATGCCATAAATGCCAGATTTATGCAGACAAGGTGCACGTTCCTCCAGTTCCTCTAAATGTTATAACTGCGCCATGGCCGTTTGCGATGTGGGGCATAGATATGATCGGTGAGATTAAACCAACGGCATCCAATGGGCATCGCTTCATTCTGGTGGCGATTGATTACTTCACAAAGTGGGTTGAAGCAGCATCCTACGCTACGGTAACCAAGACTATTGTGGCACGGTTCATTCGGCATAATCTGATCTGTCGATACGGCGTCCCAGAAAGAATCATTACAGAAAACGGTACCAATCTTAATAACAAGATGATCACTGAGCTCTGCGAGCAGTTTAAGATACATCACCATAACTCTTCTCCTTATAGACTGAAGATGAATGGGGCTGTAGAAGCAGCAAATAAGAACATTAAGAAAATCGTGCAGAAGATGACAGTGACTTATAAAGATTGGCACGAGATGTTACCGTTCACTCTACATGGGTACTGTACGTCAGCTAGGACGTCAACCGGGGCAACTCCTTTCTCCTTGGTCTACGGTATTGAGGCAGTCTTACCAATCGAAGTGCAGATACCCTCTCTCCGGATAATGAAGGATGCAAATCTGAACGAAGATGATTGGATCCAGACACGACTTGATCAGCTAAACCTTATTGATGAAAAGAGACTTGCTGCTATTTGTCATGGTCAGACGTATCAGAAACATATGATCAGGGCATTTAACAAAAAGGTCAGACCACAAGAATATCAAGTTGGGGACCTGGTAATCAAGCGAATCATCCTTCCTCAGAGTGATCCAAGGGGCAAATGGACCCCTACGTACGAAGGGCCATTTGTGGTTAAACATGTTTTCTCAGGAGGAGCCATGATTCTAACCAACATGGATGGTGACGACCTTCCTCACCCCGCCAATGCAGACATAGTAAAAAGATACTACGCATGAAAAAGACCCGCTAGGTTGACATACCTAGGCAAAAGTTAGGGCTTCCCGGCGAACCAAAAGGGTTCGGGCAAAATGAAGGGATGAAATGAAAAAATCTGTACACCCGGCAAGTCAAAAACCTGAAAAGGCGGCTTGGGCAAAAATGGGTATCTCGGTGGACTGAAAACCCGAAAGGGCGGTCCAAGCAAAAGTTAGGGATAAAGCGTAATACTATGTCTCATTGGATCACTTTGCATCCAGAATTCGGTATCTACATCAAGTTCAGACGGCATCGATCGATCAGCTTCATCTTCAACTAAGGTCATCAAGTGATGAGACGCTCGGAGATATAAAGGCAATAGCAGAGTTGAAACCCAGTGGATCATTCATTTCACACAGCTGTTTTATTTTCTTTTGTACAAACTTGTATAAATTCTTGTGTTCGGCGGCGTTCTCTTACTAGGACGTCAGCCTCTTGTACATAAACGCCTATTTATAGGCAAATTCAAAATCAATACAAATATACCTTTAGTTCAAATTACCATTTGTTTTTCCTTTTCTGTTTTTTTTTGCGAAGAACGTCCAAGGTTCAATTTGTGATATATGCATTGACAATAATTTGCTCACTCATGAATATTTGCATACGAAACAAAGGATTAATTACAGGTAACAGTAGAAACAGGGGCAATAAAGAGTTGTCTAAGCAATCTAATTGTTCTGTCCTCCAAGGTACCAAGGTAGGTTCGGCTGAAGAACATAATTCCCCAGAGAGTGAGCCAGCAAGTCAGTGCACTCTCCCCAAGCTATATTATCAAACCTTAAAGAAGTTGGGTATCACCCGCAGATCTCAACATTCCCCAGCACAGCATACGGATATTCCTAACAAGCATCCCCGGCAGTCTTGATCTAAGATTGTTCCCCGGCGGTCAACCAGACATTCAGTGGAGGTACTTCCAGTACGCCTCAAAACTTCCCCAGGAGAGTCCAATCCAGTTTCCCCAGGAAAGTTGGGATCCATCTCCCCAAGCGATAAGCTTATCCCCAATAGATTCTGGAAGTTTTCCCCCCTGCAGAGCACGAACGCGTCCCCCGGCTTTATTCAAAGGTTATTTCCTTACCAGGATATAACTGGGTTATCCTCATCCAAAAGCCACGGGAAGATCGTTCTCGGCAAAGTCTTCTTATCCCCAGCAAAGTCTATTAACACTTCCAACACAACAATGGTATCCCCAACAATTTACCATCAACATTCCAGCAAAGTACCTTTCTCCCCACAGAGTATTATTCCCCAGCAAGGTCGTTAGAGTACTTTTCTCCCCGAGGAGTAATCCATTCGCCAAGTTTATTCCCCAACGGAGTTATCTTCTCCTACCGGTATTCTTGCAACTATCATCCCAGCGGAAACAACAAAGCATTGTTCTCCAACATCAGCCCAAGATATGACTTCCCGGCATCCGTCAAGGATTTATTTTCCTAAGACGAAGACATACATGCATAAACATCACATTTGCATACATTACAGCATGCATATACGCATCATATCTTACAAATCTCATTTATATTGAGAACATCATTGCTTGATTCACATCATGCCTTGCATATGACCGACCTTTACCTTTCAGGAAAGATCTAGTTAAGTTCTCAGCTATGTTCAAGATTTTTTGCCTGGTTCAGTTAAATCGACCCTAAGATTTTTCTGTTTCTTATCCAGTCAAAGGCCTTCTCTGGTTCAGTCAGATCGACCCTAAGATCTCCCTGTTTCTTATCTAGTTGAAGATTTCAAGACCTAGACCAGTTCAGTTAAATCGACCCTAAGATTTTTCTGTTTCTTATCCAGTCAAAGGCCTTCTCTGGTTCAGTCAGATCGACCCTAAGATCTCCCTGATTCTTATCCAGTTGAAGATTTCAAGACCTAGCCTGGTTCAGTTAAATCGACCCTAAGATTTTTTTGTTTCTTATCCAGTCAAAGGCCTTCTCTGGTTCAGTCAGATCGACCCTAAGATCTCCCTGATTCTTATCCAGTTGAAGATTTCAAGACCTAGCCTGGTTCAGTTAAATCGACCCTAAGATTTTCCTGTTTCTTATCCAGTCAAAGGCCTTCTCTGGTTCAGTCAGATCGACCCTAAGATCTCCCTGTTTCTTATCCAGTTGAAGATTTCAAGACCTAGACCGGTTCAGTTAAATCGACCCTAAGATTTTCCTGTTTCTTATCCAGTCAAAGGCCTTCTCTGGTTCAGTCAGATCGCCCCTAAGATCTTCTTGTTTCTTATCCAGTTGAAGATATCCAAGATTCTCTTAGCGTTACTGTTGAGGTTGAAGTCGCCCAAGATTCTCTCAGCATTACTGTTGAGGTAGTAATCGTCCAAGATTCTCTCAGTGTTCCTATTGAGGTAGTAATCGCCCAAGGTTCTCTCACCGTCCCGTTGAGGTAGTAACCATCCCTGGTTCATTCATCACCATTTGAAGCTCCAAATTTAATTCCTGTAACCAGTCAGGGCGCATCAATACAAAGAATCTGAAGACCAGCTCCTGTAACAGGCCAGGTAATCATTTTCTGTTTTCAGGTACGCAAGTTCTCGCTAAGGAATCTCTTACGCGATCGACACCCAGATGGCATCTGTAAGCCCATCCACACATCCATCACCTCTCAGCATGGCATCTGTAAGCCCATCTTCCTATTCATCAGTCTCCAAATGGCATCTGTAAGCCCATTCCCATCATCACACTACTAACATGTGAGCGCAAATTTCTGGGCACTCTAGTGTTCAATCATCTTCCACCTTCGGATTACGAAAGGCACGTAAGCCAATCTGCATCCTCAGGTCTAAGAAGATTGAACAGGGGCAACTGTTGTACCCCAAAATTTTCCCTCCCATATTCTTCAAGATTTGCCAAGTCAAAAGGTTCAAAATCTCCCCAAGGGTTGCACAGTTCAAGGGCCTCCTAACAGTCAAAACTAGGGTTTTGGTTCTGGCAAAGGAGTTGAAGTTTCCAAGGGTCCAATCAAGTCCCACATGCCTACAAACATGGTCAAGCATCCTCATGCTAAGTTTCAAGACTTACAGCACAAAATTGCACAGTCAAAAACCCTATTTGCTCAACAGTCAACTGCAGGGGTAAAATGGTCATTTGACAGTCAAAAGTCCAAATTTTTGGTCAACATCTTATTTTGAAGCCACAAACATCATTTGATCAATTCTTGATCATGATTCTCAAAGCATGGCTCAAAAAGTCTCAAGATGCAAAAGTTTCCATATTTGGACAGTTGAAAAAGTCAACTGTAACTTGGCCAAGGCATAACTTCCACATGGTTCATCAGAAAAATTCCATCCAAAGCTCATTTTGAAGAGAATCACATTTCCTACAACTCCTCTTCACACTTAAAGTCCAAGAAATGCTCTCACTAAAAGTTATCAATTTCAACATTATAGGTCATTTTCAAAAGTCAACAAAAAGGGACTTTAAGTCAAAGGCCATAACTTTAGATTGGTAAATCAAAATGACATGGTACCAAAGGCATTGGTTAGAGGACTTCAAGACCTTTCCAAAATGTCCAAGAACATGATCAAAGCTTAAAAATTGAGCAAGATATGCCTTGTGGAAGTTAGGAAATTTTTGGGAATTTTGAAAAGTCAACTTTGCTTCAAATGCCTCAAAATTGCTAATGAGCCACATTTTCTTCCAAGATTCATCATCCAAAGGCTATGCACGACCATTTGGCCCAAAGGGGATTTATTTCATCATTTTTTATTATTTATTTGAATTTTTAATCACCATTAATTCATTTAATTAAATAAAATATGAAAAAAATACTAAAACAAATGTATGTGAATCTTTTTATGCAGCATTTGCTCTCATTAGCTAGTGAAGATTCGTGCACATCAAATATTGGATTCATCAAAACATGGATCTTTTGGCTCAAATTTGTTACCCTAATTCATCCCTCATATAAGTCAGAGGCTAAACCTAAAGCACACAACCTGGAAGCTGCGCCCAAAACCATAAACAAACTTTGCACTTTTTCAAGAAAATTTCAAAACTGAAAACACCATTCCAAAGCGTTTCAAGGCAAGAGAACAATCCCATTACATTCCTGAGGCCTCAAGGAACGTTTCTGGATCAAAACCATTGCTTCTAACGCGAGGAATTGGTAGGACGAACCCGTCCTGTTCATAACTTTTTTCATGTTCATGTCTCATGATTCATGCGTTATTTTCAATTTCTAATGCTTGATTTATATTAAGTTAATCATTCTAAAGCTAACCATGCCATTTAATTGAGTGTTCATGCTTTGTACGTGAATCTGCCATGGAAGCTTGCTAGGTTTTCAAGGTTGTGAAATTAGGGCTTCCTTGTTCTGGAAAAATTGAGACACGAAACCAAGGCCATTAAAACCAGAAGCTTCACACGAATTGATTGTACTAGTTGCGCTCAATTTATGAGCCACCATATGCTAATCGCTATTATCCTGTTTATCACTTAGTGGGGGTTTAAAACCCCCGCTATCTAACTGTTTTTTTTAGGGCAAAACGAATCAACGAAGAAGAAGGCACGCTGTCAACCAGTGATTGGACAATTCAAGTTTAGCGCGTTTTTTTTTAATTAACATCAGTAGCGTGTTTTGTTTTATATATTGTTTATTTTCTATCATAATAACAAAGAAAGCAAATGGCACAAGTGGTAGATGCGCTGTCCTCTGAACATTGGGACCTGGGTTCGATTCCCAGGTCCCCTCCTTTCTCAATATATTTTCTTTTAATCTGATCCCATGCAGCATCTCACCAAAAGACTACCATGCACTCCACGCTCCAGCACGCCACTTGTCCCACAACAGCCATCCAGTGGCCAGGATCCAAGGTCTATGGAATGTCTCAGTCAACGCATACACACATGATTATTGAAAAGTCAGAAAGGGCCAAGCTTCTTGGGCCTAATTACTCACCATGTAACCTCCAGATTGGGGTCAACACCCCCATTGGTTTGCTTTCTTTCATTCTTTTATCTTTTTTTCTATTTTATTTGTTTTGTTTAATTTTAATTTAATTCTTTAAATTGATTTGTTTTCCTAACATAAAAAAGTAATAAAAATCAGAAAAGACAAAAAATATAAATATATTTCATTTAAACATTTTTTGTAAATAAATTTAATAATTAATTTAGTTTTTAATTCTAGGTTTAATTTTAAATGCTTTTTTTTTAATAAATTAAAAAATGTAGAATTAGGGTTTTATACTTTTATCTTTTTTTTCTTTTTCACCATATTAATTATTAATTATTATTTTTGTAAATAAATTGCCATGTAAATAATTAGGTTAATTTTAGGTTCAATTTTAACATGTTTTTTTAATAAATTGAAAATAGTTAGAATTAGGTTCTAACTCCATTAAATCTCATTAAAAATTCATAAATACCAAAAACTCAAAAATAACTTCTCTTTTCTCATTAAATTTAATTAATTTCGTAATTGTGATTTAATTTCCTTAAAGGGGTCCAACGCCCTCGCATTCCCGATTTTAATTCTCTTCGCATTTTTATTTCTTTTTGTGAATATTCATGTAATTCTCCCAAAGCTATGTAATAGATTAATTAGACATTTATTTTCCGCACTTTATTTTATTTCAAATCGGGTCTTGGATTAGTTTGGCGATGTAGACCCGCGCCTTTGTAATAGCGTAGGACCTTTTTAATTCCGCATCTTTTAAACTGTTAATTAACCTGCATGAAAGAATGAATGTAAAAAATAAAAGCAACGCGTAGATCACCAATCCATGAACAAGATAAACATATCTGAAAACGACACACAAATCACACACCACCCATAGGGTACGCCTCATTGTTGCCTTGCCCCTCGAAAGGTGATCGTCGAGTAAAGGATGTTTTAGTAAGTCCTCATGTCCATGAACATGGCATGAGGGTAGCTTCTAAGGTGTCTTCCTATTGCTCCGGTGATCACCATGTCCCAAACCCTCGAATTGACCCGAACACCTCCAACGGTGGTGCTACCTACCTCTCAATGGTGGGATGGCACTACTTCAAGGACATTTACACAGACGAATTCCTTAGGATGGGTAGAGAACTCTAGATACTTGCTCTAATTTCAAAACAAATCCAAAATACTTTTCACACCGACACTTTTCAAAAGCTTTCGAAAGCAACTTTTCAAACACTCTTGAGGACTGATACAAGAGTCGAACTGAAATTTTCAAAGAAACTTTTTTTAAAACCCACAGTTGAAAAGCAAACAAACCATTTTGAAAACACAAATGAGCAAGTATCTAAGAGCCCATGGATAACCATGGATAGAAAGGGTGCTAACACCTTCCATTTCTATAATCTACCTCCCGAACCGAGAGCAATCTCTATAAGGAATTTTTCTGTGCTTTTGTCCTTTCTATTTGGAGAAAATAAAAGACGGTGGCGACTCTTGCTTCCGCGACATTTCGCGAACCAGCGTTAAACAGTCAGTTCCAGATCCACCGATCACAGGGACCTGGTAATCAAACGTATTATTCTTCCTCAAAGTGATCCCAGGGGCAAATGGATCCCTACATACGAAGGGCCATTTGTGGTTAAACATGTGTTCTCAGAAGGAGCCATGGTCCTAACCACCATGGATGGTGACGACTTTCCTCACCCCGCCAATGCAGACATAGTAAAAAGATACTACGCATGATAAAAGACCCGCTAGGTTGACATACCTAGGCAAAATTAGGGCTTCCCGGCGAACCAAAAGGGTTCGGGCAAAATGAGGGATGAAATAAAAAAATCTGTACACCCGGCAAGTCGAAAACCTGAAAAGGCGGCTTGGGCAAAAATGGGTATCCCGGTGGACTGAAAACCCGAAAGGGTGGTCCAGGCAAAAGTTAGGGATTAAAGCGTAATAATATGTCTCATGGGATCACCTTATATCCAGAATCCGGTATCAATATCAAGTTCAAACGGCATCGATCAGTCAGCTTCATCTTCAACTGAGCAGCCAAGTGATGAGACGCTCGAAGATATAAAGGCGATAGCAGAGTTGGAACCCAGTGGGGTTATTCTTTTCACATAGCTGTTTTGTTTTCCCTTTTCACAAAATTGTATAAACTCTGTTGTTCGGCGGCGTTCTCTTACTAGGACGTCAGCCTCTTGTACATAAACGCCTATTTTCAGGCAAATTCAAAAATCAATACAAATTCACTTTTCAGACCAATCGCCAATTGTTTTTTTCCTTTTTCTGTTTTGTTTTGCGAAGAACGTCCAATGTTCAATTGTGATATATGCATTTGACACTAATTGCTAACTCATAAATATTTGCATACGAAACAAAGGATTAATTACAGGTAACATCAGAAACAGGGGCAACAATGAGTTGTCTAAGCAGTCTAATTGCTCTGTCCACCAAGGTGCCAAGGTAAGTTCGGATGAAGAATGTAACCAAGATATCTTAAATCCCCAGAGAGTGAGCCAAGAATCAACAATTCTCTCCCAAGCAGAGTTGGTCTCCCATCATCCCTGAACAAGGCACATTATTCTCCAGCAAGTTAGCAAAACTCTCCCCAAGCAGAGTTAGCCTACTGTCAGCCTTAAGGAAGTTGGGTATCCCCAGAAAATCTCAACATTCCCCAACGGAACATACAAACATTCCTAACAAGCATCCCCGGCAGTCTTGATCTAAGATTGTTCCCTGGCGGTATACCAGACGTTCAATGGAGCCATTCCCCAGTCCAATCTGAAAAGTTTCCCCAGGAAAGTGGAATCCATCTCCCTAGCATGAAGCTTATCCCTAGTAGATTCTGGAAGCTTGTCACCCGCATAGTACGAACGCTCCCCCAACTTTATTCAGAAGGTTATTTCCCCACCAGGATATAATTGGGCTATCCTCAGCCAATTGTCACGGAAAGATCGTCCCCGACGAAGTCTTCCTATCCCCTAGCGGAGTTCATCAATCCCTTCAACATAACACATCAACGGTATCCCCAGCGGAGTTATCATCGACTTCAGCAAAGCACCTCCCTTTCCCCACAGAGTTCACTCCCCGCAGAGTAATCTATTCGCCAAGTTTAGTCCCCAACGGAGTCATCTTCTCCTACCGGTATTCTTGCAACCATCATCCCCAGCAGAAACAAAAGCTCTACTCTTCAGCATCAGCTCAGGATTTGACTTCCCGGCATTCGTCAAGGATTTACTTTCCTAGGCAAAAATACATTCGTGAACATCATATCTTTATACATTATAGCATGCATATACGCATCATGAACATACAATCTCATTTATCCTCCGAACATCATGACATCACGCATGTCATACATCATGACATTGCATACAACTAATGTTTTGTCTTTTCAGGACCAAGATCAATACAAAGATGATTACCATCAACGGTCGTGATTCCGGATCCGATTTCTGTATCTTGCCAGGGTGTATCTGTTGACGACTATTTCCAGACTCGATTCCTGTATCTTGCCAGGGCACGTCTGAAGAGTTCGAAGATCCGATTCCTGTATCTTGCCAGGGTGTATCTGTTGATGACTAATTCTAGACTCGATTCATGTATCCTTCCAGGGCACATCTGAAGAGTTCGAAGATCCGATTCCTGTATCTTTCCAGGGTGTATCTGTTGACGACTAATTCCAGACTCGATTCCTGTATCCGGCCAGGGCACGTATGAAGAGTTCAAAGATCCGATTCCTGTATCTTGCCAGGGTGTATCTATTGACGACTAATTCCAGACTCGATTCCTGTATCCGGCCAGGGCACGTCTGAAGAGTTTGAAGATCCGATTCCTGTATCTTGCCAGGGTGTATCTATTGACGACTAATTCCAGACTCGATTCCTGTATCCGGCCAGGGCACGTCTGAAGAGTTTGAAGATCCGATTCATGTATCTTGCCAGGGTGTATCTGTTGACGACTAATTCCAGACTCGATTCCTGTATCCGGCCAGGGCACGTCTGAAGAGTTCGAAGATCCGATTCCTGTATCTTACCAGGGTGTATCTATTGACGACTATTTTCCAGATTCGATTCCTGTATCTAGCAAGGGAACATCTGAAGAGTTTGAAGATTTGATTCCTGTATCTTACCAGGGTGTATCTATTGACGACTATTTTCCAGATTCGATTCCTGTATCTAGCAAGGGCACATCTGTGAGTAACTGATTGTAGACTCGATACATGTACCCGGTCAGGGCACATCTACATGAAGAGTTTTTGAAGATTTGATACCTGTATCCAGCCAGGGCACATCTACATAAAGAGTTTGAAGATCAACTCCTGTAACAGGCCAGGTAATTATTTTCTTTCTCAGGTATGCAAGTTCTCGCTAAGGAATCTCTTACGCGATCGACACCTAGATGGGATCTGTAAGCCCATCCTCCTATCCATCATCTCTCCAAATGGCATCTGTAAGCCCATTCCCGCTATCACACTGCTGATACTCCACTATGTGAGTGCATCTCTCCAAACGGTTTTCTGCTTTCTGATATTTCCTTTGTATTTTCTGATCATTCCCTCTATTTTATTGAGTTGGCTTATTACTTCTGACTTCTGATTTTTCTTCTTTTTTTGTTGCAGCCTTTCCTCTTCGGACTTATTGGTGAGAAGATAAAAAAACACAGCAAGAACTGGTTTTGGAACCATTTCCTAAAGCTCTTCATTCAATCCATAAACATCATCGCACCTAGCTTGATCCTCTTGAAGAACAAGACCAGAAAGGCATTGGTTCATGATATCAGGTTTAGCTTCAAGAGAAAACCATATTTTTGAAGAAGCAGTAGCCATTCTTTTCGTTTATCCTGTTTCCAATTTACAATTTCCCTTCTCATTTCAGTTTCATCTGACTTTTGGATTATTTTATGGAATAGGCCTTGGTGTTGGTAGTTCGCGATGATGAACACATACACTCCTTGTGCTGAGCTGAATTTTATTGATCTAATACTGCATTGAACCATTACTGGACTTGGCTTTGACATTTGGTCATGCCAGTTATTGCAGTAATTGTTCTGGTTATGTAGTAAGCATCATCTAGCCTTTTTTAGAAAGATATGGCCGGTGGCTTCTTGATGAAATATCGGCTGTAGATTCGTTAAGCTCACGATAGAATACCAATGGCTGAGGCTCTTCCCGGTAATACCTTTTTTACTCTAATATTTCTCTCGCAAACATCTTTTCCTCTCGTCTTTCTCCATATTCTGAAGAGCCTCTGAGCAATAAAATGATGATATCCTGTTAGGATCTCTTATGCTTAATAACTCCTTCTTCTGTGATATTTTATGATCTTGGTTACACTTCCATTTATTGAGCTTGGACTCATGATTTGTTTGCACTTGCTGATTTCCTACGAGAATCCATTATTGCATTAGCTTTACTTAGCTGGGATGCGAAATTTATGTTGGCATGTTTACTATTGCTGTTGTTGTACCCCAAAATTTTCCCTCCCATATTCTTCAAGATTTGCCAAGATCATGGTTCAAAATCTCTCAAGGGTTGCACAGTCCAATTTCCCCCTAACACAGTCAAAATTAGGGTTTTGGTTCTTGCAAAGAAATTGAGATTTTCAAGGGTCCAATCAAGTCCCACATGCCCATATACATTGTCAAGCATTCATATGTCAAGTTTCAAGACTCACAGCATCAAGTTGCACAGTCAAAAACCCTAATTGCTCCACAGTCAACTGCAAGGGCAAAATGGTCATTTGACAGTCAAAAGTCAAAAATTTTGGTCAACATCTCATTTTGAAGCCACAAACATCATTTGATCAATTCTTGATCATGATTTTCAAAGCATGGCTCAAAAAGTCTCAAGATGCAAAAGTTTCTATTTTTGGACAGCTGAAAAGTCAACTGCAAATTGACCAAGGCATAACTTCTTCATGGTTTATCAGAAAAATCCCATCCAAAGCTCATTTTGAAGAGAATGAAATTTCCTACAACTCATCTTCACACTTCAAGTCCAAGAAATGCTCTCACAAAAAGTTATCAATTTCAACATTATAGGTCATTTTCAAAAGTCAACAAAAAGGCACTTTAAGTCAAAGACCATAACTTGAGATTGGTAAATAAAAATGACATGGGACTAAAGGCATTGGTTAGAGGACTTCAAGACCTTTCCAAAATGTCCAAGAACATGTTCATAGCTTCAAAATTGATTAAGATATGCCTTGGAGAAGTTGGGAAATTTTTGGGAATTTTGAAAAGTCAACTTTGCCTAAAACACTTCAAAAATGCTAATGGGCCTCAAATTCTTCCTCGAATCATTACCCAAAGCATATGCACGACCCATTGAGCTAAAAATGATTTATTTTCTTATTTTTAATTAATTAATTGAATTATTATTATTATTAATTCATTTAATTAGTTTTAATTGTAGAAAAATATCAAATAATGCTTTTCAAATCTTTTTGTGCAGCAAATATTCTCATTATAGGCTAAAGATTTCGTGCACCAATCAACAAGACAAGATCATCCATATTTGGCAAGATTTGCATGGAAAAAAGATTGAAATTTCATGATTGAAAATCAAAGATATGAATCATAAATTCTTGGATCTATGGGCTTTGTTTTGACCTAGAATGCTTCACTTACATATGCACAAGGAAACCTAATTCACAAGAACACGAAAAGCTGCTCACAAACATAGAACAAAGTTGCAACTTTTCATCAAAAAATTTGAAAACTGATTTCGTATTTGCAGGATCATTCAAGGCCTAAAACCTATTCCATTACGTTTCTGACATTGCTAGGAGTCGATTGCAATCAAGAACAAGTCCCCATACTCCAAGAATCGGTAGAACAGAATCACCTTCTTCATAAATATGTCCATAATCGAATTTCAATTTCTATGCATCATTCATGTGTTTTGATCATTGATTTGTGTTACTAACATCTCCCTGGAACTTTTGGCATAGTTTAATTGTTCTAAAAATGCTTGAATCGAAATCTGCCATTGATGAAACCTAGGGTTTCAGAACTTCAAAATTGGGGGTTCTCATATATGGTAAAATTAGACCACCAAACATACATGGTTGAATTCGTTGCAAGAAACCTGATTCAACGAAACCCTCGGCTCAATTTATTCAACCTGTAGGCGTATTCGCTATTATTTACTGTGCCACTTAGTGGGGGTTTAAAACCCCCGCTACTTGTTCATGTTGCAGGTACAAAGATGAAGAAGAAGCATGCGTGTCTTCAGATGGTTGGACAGTTCAAATATCCAGCGCGCTTTTTGTTTTATACCACTAATGTTGTTTCTTTTTATATAATCATTGTTTTCCACTAACATTACAAACGCGTTTCTTGGTTCAGATGGTGGATGACACGCCTTGTAACCACTAGGACCTGGGTTCGATTCCCAGGTCCCCCACATATGGCATAATTTTTGTTTTAACGTATTCCCATGCAGCTTCCATCAAACGTTCTACCATACACGCTCATGCGCCAGCCTGACAAGTGGCTTCAAGGTCCAATCTGAAGGCTGCAGAGTGAAGTCCAGGGTGCACCTCAGTCAACCATCCCACACGTGATACCAAAAAGGTCAAACAGGCTTTGTGTTCATGGGCCAAAATTACTTCAAAAAACCTCCCTTTGGGGCCTGACACCCCCCTGGTTTGCATTTTTTAATTTTATTTTCTTTTCAATTCTAATTCTTTTTAAATTGTTTTAATTGTTTTAATTGTTTTCTTTAATTCCATAAAATAATTTTGTTTCATAATGAAAACAGAAAAATACAAAATATGTTAATTATTTATTAATTTACTCATTAATTTATTTTTGTAAATAAATTTTAATAATTAATTTAGTTAATTTAGGTTTTAAACTTTAATCCTTTTCTTAATAAATAAAAAAATAGGTAGAATTAAGGTTTTTGACATTTTCATCTTTTTCATAAATAAATAATTTTCTCTCATTATTATTATTATAATTACTATTTATTTTTGTAAATAAACATGTATATTAATTAATTAGTAAATTAGAGTAACTTTAATATTTCTTTTTATTAATAATTAAAATATTTAGAACTAGGGTTTCCTTCTAATTTTAATTTTCTTTATTTCATAAATACAAAAAACATAAAAAACAATTTCTTTTCTTTAATTAAATAATTAATCAAGTCTTAATTTAATTTAATTTCTCAAAAGGGTCAAAACCCTCGGACATTCAATTTTAATTTCTTTTCGCGCATTTATTTTCTTTTGAATATTATGTAACTGCTCAAGGATTGTAATAGTAATTAGGTCTTTTTACTTTCCGCATTTTTATCAAACGGGTCTTTGTATTCTGGCGATGTATAGACCCGCGCCTTGTAATAGCGTAGGATTTATCTTTCCGCATTTAAATTTCTGCACTCTTAAACTCTAAACTACATGAAAGAATGTATGGCTAATTAAAAACAAGCGTAGCTCACAACACAATGATCAAAGATAAATATTAAAATGAAAACAACACACAAATACACACACCACTTCTAGGGTACGCCTCACCTGTTGCCTTTGAAACGTGGTCGTTAAGTATAGGACGTTTTAGTAAGTCCTTATGTCCATGATCCGGTTGCCTCGGAAAAGTTGCCTCGAAATGAGTTGCCTCAGAATAGTTGCCTCGAAACGGTTGCCTCGGAATAAAAAAAAGGATCAAGGACATAAGGGTAGCTTCTAAGGTGTCCTGTTGTTGCTTCGGTGACCACACTGTCCCTAAATTCGAATTGACCCGAACACCTCCAACGGTGGTGCTACCTACCTCTCAATGGTGGGATGGCACTACCTTAAGGACATTTACACAGCTTAATTCCTTAGGGTAGGTGATGACTCATAAATACTTGCTCTATTCAAAAACAAAACAAAAACCTTTTCACGCCGACACTTTTCAAAAAGCTTTCAAAACAATTTTTCAAACACTCTTGAGGATTGATACAAGAGTTATTCTGAAATCTTTAAACGAAACTTTTTTCAAACCCACTCACACTTGAAAAGCAAACAAACACTTTGAAAACACAATGAGCAAGTATCTAAGAGCCTGTGGATAACCACTGATAGAAAGGGTGCTAACACCTTCCCTTTCTATAAATCTACCTCCCGAACCGAGAGATAATCTCATAAGGAATTTTGATGTGCTTTTGTCCTGTCCATGTTAGAGAAAATAAAAGACGGTGGCGACTCTTGCTTCCGCGACATTTCGTGAACCAGCTTTAAACAGTCAGTTCTAAATCCACCGATCACAACTGTGTACTGTGATATTTTGACAGGTCTTGATTGAGTTTGCGCGTAAACAAAATCTCCTTCTTGAGTTTGTCCCATTGTGAAAAAAACATTATTTTTGTACTTTGTTTGAGATTTGCAGCAGGATGGACTTAGGTCAATGATTGAACTTGCATCTGATTTTTTCCATTACGAAACCAAAGGATATGAGGCCTTATTATTTGCTTTATGAATATAATTTGCAAGAGAATTTCTTAATCCACAAGCTGATTCCATTGCTAAATCCCTAATGATGAGACCGAAAAAAATTCTTTAAAACTGTCTTGCTCATACTCAAACTTTACTTGCTAACCACCTTCTTTTTCTTGTTTCATGAGACGACGATAGCGATGAAGTCATGGAGAATACATGGAGAATGACGAGGAGCCATTATGGATGAAGTGACTCAAACTGTAGGTCATTTGCAAAGTTAAATATAAGATAGAGGGTGAGGACACTGCAGTTTTGGAGAGTTTGAAATTTGTCATGAAAGACAGGTAATCAGTTTTCTGTCGTACATTAATAGAAGTGCCATAATTTTGACAAATTACAGCAGGTTATGTGAACACATTCAAGCTATAGTCTGTTTGGTATTGAATTCATTCCTAAAAATTGTAGGAGCTTTCCCACCATAGCAGGTTGGACCATGAAGAACCAGATTTCAGAGAATTGGCTAGAGATCTGGAACAAATTTGAATGGACTTTGGCAGCCAGCTTCTTGATAAGCTATAACATCCTAAGGAATACTTGGGCTTATAATAGATACATAACCCTTTCTTTATAATTTTTTTCAAAATTTAATGGCAATACAACTTGTTGTTTGTAATCCTAAAGAGCAAAATAGACGAGTTTTGTATGATATTGAAACCTTTTGGATGACTTTGGAATGATGATTAGCATGAAAATATTTGATTTGTACACAATGATTGAATTTAGAACTACTTTGAGTGAATTCTTCAATGATAACCCTCCCTTGATTATAAACCTACTTGCATTGCAATCCAAAACGACACATGAAAGAACTATTCGTATCTTTAACGACCCTCTAATTCAATTCACTCTTGTATGAAAATGACAAACATTTGAAGGAGTGATGATGCCTCTTAAGGATTTGGATCGCATTGAATCTATGGCATGAAAGTGATCATCTAAATGAATCCAAATCAAATGGAATTCTCAATTACTCATAACTTCGATTCTTAAATTCATATCACAAATAAAAGAAGTAATAATATCTCGCCTGCATTGGATCCCTAAGTTCAACATTTTGTACCACAACTTAGCATCTTTTCAATTAAAATCACAAGTCATTGACTTCAAGGCTAATGACCTCAACGCCACATCAACCTTTCTTGAAGAAACTCCTTGACTCACATGAAACTAGAAGCATAACCGGATGTCCACGTGATACAACCCTAATTTCATGAAATATATAGGGAAATGAACCCTAATTTCACATTTCTCTGTTTGAAGGATAACCAGAAGAATCAAACTTTACTGGATGAATACACCTTAGTCAGTTATAAAAAACCCTAACTGATCAAATGATAAGTACATTCGTATGAGAAGGTGCATTGATTCACAGAGTAAGTGTGCTAGGTCACACCCCTGAATTCTTGACAAGAAAACAAATCTGTAACCTGTTGTTCAGTGGATGATAATAGCCTTGTAGCTTAATGGAAAAGAAGTCCAAAAACGAGCATGAACCAAAACCCTAATTCCACAGTCTTGTACACCAAGAGGAACCAGAATAATCAAAAATTTTCAACACATACACCTCAAATCAGCTGTAAATCCTAGCTCCCTAACTGCTGATCTTTTGAACCTCAGGTGATCTATTTTTTAATGAAAATGCATGCTATGCACATGACCTATTGGAATGATGCAGATGAATGTAAAGTCTAAGCCAGAATAAAAGTGCAATTGGGAGGGCAAATTTTGGGGTGCAAAATTAGTGCTGAAGACTCTAAAGACAAGGTTCTGTGTGACAAGTTCTATAAACTCCAAGACTTAGGTTTTAAGGCTTAAGAAAGATTCTTCTACAACCAACTTCAATGTTTAACATTCAAATATTTGGAGCCTCTGAATATAAGAAGAAAGTTCAAATGGTTAACATGGGATGTTGTATAAAAGGTAAATAAAGTTTATGCGGCCTCTACCCCCCTAGGGTGGCATAAGGACAGTCTTTTATATTGTATTATCAACCACTCTCATTGTGATTGTTTGGAACAAACAGCTGGATTTATAACCATATTTCTTTACGTAACAGATCTCTATATACAAACTTAATAGAAAAACATTATTCAGAGAAAAGGTGGAAAACTATCATTGAACAGTGACAGGATACAAAAATATTATTTAATACTGTCTAAACTCTTACACCTTATTCTATCCTTTGAGAACTAACCGTTGGTGCAGGAAAAGTCTATTATATCCTCACAATGTCTATCTCTATTAAAGGCTAAAAATAATATCAAAGCTTCAAAGGTAAGTTGCTAGAAGTCGGTTGTCGAGTGTTGTTTTCCATTGGCCATCAAGCTTCATCCTGTGAAAGGAAAGAAGTGGATGTTGAAGATGTTAAAGCTGCAATGTTACACATTCTGAAAACCACTAAACAAGAGAGAAAAGAAAGAAATAATATTTCATCAATATGTCATACAAATATCATCATATACATCTTGATTGAAACAGAAGAAGCAAGGAGTTTTTGCTCATAGCTTGATCAAGAAGAAGAAGACTACAATATGTTATTCAACTTTCAATCACATACATATTGGTAGATCTCAAAATAAGCAAGGAGTTGTTGCTCGTAGCTTTCTCAAAAAGAAGATGAAGAAGAACACTACAAGATACTACTCAACTTTTGATCATATGCATCTTTATAGAATATTGTAATGAAAACTTGAGTTGTTGCTTGTATAGTTTTTCTGTTCATATCTCTTCATGTAAATTGTTTTAACACTTAAGTTGTTGCTCGGAAAAGTGTTAAACAATATATGCTTAAAACACTTGAGTAATCTGCTTAGAAGAAGCATTCATGTAAACACAAGATCACCATCAACTGTTGTTTATTGATTCCTTGGGAGACTTTGTGAAAGTCAAATCTAAAGAAGATAATGGTTGTGGCCATAATGGGAAATCCTGATAGGAGATCTTGTAGGATCGAATTCTGTTAGGTCAATGGTAGTCATGTCTCAAAGGGGACCGAGCGAAGCTCAGACTCTTGTGAGATCAGTGATGGATATCATCGTAAGGAAATCCTAGCAGGAGATCTCGAGGGAAAGGATGCTATTGGGTCAATGAATATTATATCCGTTAGATCACTGAACGTGTCATTGTGTGTTAGTCACTGGCGGTTGCCCGTGCAAGTGTAATCAGTTTGGTTATAGTGGATTAAGTCCTTGGATAAGAAAAAATCATCCTTGCGAGGGTGGATAAGAGTATCCTAGTTAAAAATTAACCTGGATAAAATACTTGTGTCCCTTTCTCTTCTTTGTCTTTATAGCTATTATCATGTTAGCGCTTAGGATTTCAAAAGGGGAATGTTTTCTATGAACACAATTCAACCCCCCCCCCCCCCCCCTTGTGTTTTCTCTACCTTCACAAAGGTGGTGAGGTTACAAACTCACAAGTAACAAATAAAATTGGTTAAAATGGAAGAAAAGGACACAATCAACGACTACATAACGTTTAATTATAAAAGGTCAAAAGGAAAATGGCCTTCTAACAAGCAAATTACACAATGTTTAAGTACAATAACATAAAAGGGTTGATAGCGAGATATGAATAAAAGCTCCTTGCTAATTTAAAAAACTACACAAATAATATCTCAAAAGAGTTGTGTAGCATTTTGGCGTAGTTTTGTAGAACTTATTTGTTTCCATTGTTTTTCCAATTCATTCAAGTCCTCCTTTTATAACTGAAAAAGAGATCTATTGGAGGATAGAATAGGAAGCATAAAACCAATTATTTTGTCCCCAATGGTCATGGTGGGAATGATAGACAACATAGTAAAAAAGGATTGTCCTTACACCACCCTAGCAGAGTAGTGGTCACAGTATACTTTGTACTTTTATCCTCACTGTCTCACACAAACTAGTCTTGATCTTTATCTTTTATTTCTTCATAGGCTTCTGATTGTATGTTGATGAAGCATGTTGTACAAGGACCAGAACTTGAATTTTCATAACCTAATGTCTTTGGATTCTTCAGAACTTGTTCAGTGGAACCTTTGACTTCAAAGTCTTCAACATTTGGCCTTCAGAAGTAATGTCTTCAGATCTTCAGAAATTGTTCAGCAGAAATTTTTCTTCAGCATCTTCGGAACTTGGGACAACAAAATCAAAGCTTTAGAAGGTCTCCAAAGCTTCCATGTAAAATCATGATCAGAAGCTCTTGTACTAAGATTCCTTAGAACCGTTGCATAAGAAGTATTCCAGAATCTTGACTTATTTTTATAACACACCATAGGTATTCTTCCAGAGTGTTGAGTTCATAACCTGATGACGTCACAAGCCTTCTACCAGAGTCAGAACTTGTTTAAAAAAAGATACACACTAGGCAAAACTTGATCATGCCACCTTAAGGAGGAAAGCATCATGTCATTAGAAGTTTCAGCACCTTTACTATTTCTTGAATGACCATGTCCTTGATCATGTCTTCTGACCATGTAATCTGACCATGTCTTAGACCATGTTACCTGACCATGTGATCTGACCAGATCTTCAGAAGGTCTATAACTTCTGTATGATTCCTGGTTAAAAGCCGACTTACTATACTTCTAGAAAGTTCACAACTTCTGAAGTATCAGAGTCTGGTTTGTCAGATTATGGGTACAAAACATTCAGACGAATTACAACTTCTGAAAATCTTCGTGGTATCGGAGCATATGTTGTTAGAGTACACATTGACATTCTTTCAGATAGTTCACAACATCTGAACAATGCATAGTATCATATCAACATTTTCATGCTTTCAAAAAATTCACAACTTTTGAAGCATCAGAGTCGAATCACCATACCTTCGGAAAATTCACAACTTCATAACAATAGGTGGTATCAAAACATGATTACCTTACTTTCAGAAAGTTCACAACTTCTGAACAGTATGAGGTATTAGAGTTTGATTTAACCATATTTTCAGGAAGTTCACAACTTCTGAAACATACGTTGTATAAGAGCCTAGTTCAAACCTATTTCATTCAGAAGGTTCATAACTTCTAAATAATATGTAATATCAGGGAAAGATTCATTTTAGAAAGTTCACAACTTCTGACAAATACATTATTCCTAGGTGCTTAGCTCACCAGAGCATGCTTCATGTGTAACACCCAAAAATAATTAGATCATTTATTTAATTATTTAATTAATTTATGATCAGTAATTGTGACGTATTTGTGAGTATATGTGAAGTCTTGATGATTTATATGATGCATTTTCATGTTCGTTGATGCTATATGTTGGGATAGTGGTGATTTAAGAGAAAATGTAAGATATTTAGAATTTAAATAATTAGTTTGAAATTATTTAGATTTAATAGTAATTATTTAGAATTATTTTATTGATTAAATAAAATGAATGTGGTGTAGAAGGAATAAGGGCAATGTGGTAATGGTTAAGTGATAAGTGTGGGTAATCTAGGAAGACCATAGAAAGGGTCCAAGGGGTATGTTTGACATAAGGAGAAATCGGGGTTTAGAATGCTTATTATGTGTGACCGTGAAAAGAATCGGAAGAGCTTAGCAGAGCTAGAGAAGGAAGAGAACAAGGGAATTTTTGGTAGAACACAAAGAAGAAGATCGAAGCTATAATCTAAGGTAAGGGGATTTTATCGTTGTTATTATGACTGATATCGGGCTTAGATAATTGTAGATTTGTGTTGGGGTTTTGGTTGGTGTGGTTAATATGATGATTTTATGAGAATTGATGAAATTGTGATATTGTTTTGCAATGAATTAATGTAGATGATGTATAATAGGATGTGTTGTTATTGTATGATGAAACTATTATGTTGGAATCACAAGAATTTGGGACTGGTGTGGTGCAGAAAATGCACAGGAGAATTCATGTTCGTATTGCCTAGTCGGGCGAGGAGCATGCTTCGTCAGGAGAAGGTGCTTCACCCAAGCCGTGCTAGGCGAGAAAGTAGGAAAAGAGAATGGGGAGAAAATAGAGCACCTAGAAAAATGCATGGGGAAGTGGACTTGCTCCAGCTTCGCTGGGCGAAGTAGAGGCGAGAGAAGCCTCATCAGGTGAACGAGATGTGTCATCGGACGAACAATGCAGAGAAAAAAAATGTTGTATGCGGGATGGTCTTTCACCCCGTCCTCGTCGGACGAGCCTCAAGAAATCAACCTGCTTCGCCAGGCGAGCCTCAGGCGAAGGATAGCAGGAAGACTTTTGAAAGTGTGTAACTTGAGTTTCAGAACTCTATTTGACACTTTGTTCAAAGCATTGGATAGATAACATGATGAACCACAATTAGGTGGAGTAAAAGGATTTATATTTCTAGTACTTATGCTAAGATGAAGTTATATTTCTATGTGATGGATTATAGTGAAATGTGTTGTTGATGAGTTGTTGATAGTACGATGACTGGGTTGTCAGTGAATTTTTGGTACCACATCCATGAGTCTAATGAAGTTGCATTGCATTCTTTGTGGCATTGAATAATATTTGATTAAATGATGCTTTGTGAATGTTTGAATTAATTATGTTGTAGTGATGATTGTTGACTTATGAAATAATGATGCTATAAATGAGTAATAAAGTGAAGGCGTGAGTATAACATGGAGTTTCGATGATGTGTGGTTTCTTGATAATTTGTTATAACTACTATATTTATTCCTTATATATTTTATAATGGTTATGATTACTCACCCTTTCTGCTTGGAAATATTGCCTCTATACGTGGGTAACTTGCAGGTGACCAAGAATAGTCGTTTGAAGCTTAAAGGATAGCTTTAGAGTGTGTCATTTATTTTCATTGAATAAGAGGGTCTTGCTCTGATATGTAACATCGGGGTTGGGAACGTTTGTTTTGAAACTATTATACTCTTTGTTTATTTTGAGATGACGAATTACCCTTTTTGTTGTTTAAATTGTTCTTGGATTATAAACCTTGAACGATGAAGTATGATGACGTTTCTCAGAAGTGTTTTTAATAAATATGTTTTGAGACTATGATTCTGCGGTGATAATTTTAATCTTATATTTGTGATAATTAGAAATAGTTGTTCTAAATGTTTTGAAAACTCGTGTTACGGAGCAGGATGTATTATATGATGTTTATATGAATATGTGACATCCTTGTTGTGATTTTATCTGAATTATTTGCGTAAGTTATAAGCGAAATACATGTGGATTTAGAAGGGTGTTACATCATGCATCTTGATCATGTCTTCTGATGCTAGATGATAATATTCTGATTTCCAATTAAAATGACTATGAAAATCGGTGAACTTTCACAAAGTTCCTGAATCAAACATCAAACAAATGGTTAGAAGCAAAAGCAATAGAACATATTTGGGCTCAAGATTTTGAGATTGGATATTATCAAAATCATATACTATTTCTACCCCTTTGTCAGAAATCAAAAAGATTTAAGAGACAAAAGAACTTTTTCATTAAACTCAAAAGGGATAAATACACAATTGTTTTACAACAAAAGAAAAACTATTCTTAAGTTCTAAGACAAAGGTCTAAGGATACAAAAATTCTTCTTGTCAAACTTATCCATGAATTGTATCAGCACCTCTGATAGTTGCTTAAAAGAAGTATCCTGAGCAACAATCCTTTCATCCTGCTTATCCAGGCATTGATCGATAAGAAGATTGTCCTTCTGCTGTTTGTCTAAGACTACCTTCAGCATAGTTGACTGGTCTTCAATTTTCATATCTTGCTTCTCCTTAGAACAAGAAGCTTAACCATCAAAAAAAGATACCTCAGTCCCATAAGCATCATCAACAACGGCTTTTGAAGTATCAACAATATCAGCTTGTTTCTCAGATTCAGGATCCGAAACCTTTGGAGCAGGATAACACCGAGGAATTGTAATGGCTGTAGTGTCGAGCCATTCCTTTTGTTTTCTAACAACTTCAAATGATAGTTGGCTTGCATGATTCTGGAGTTAACATCGACCCATTTTATTAAACCATCACAGATATCATTTGTCATTTCTGGATTCCTTTTTGAAACAAATATTCTCAAGATGAACCTTAAAGAGTTAAGAGCACAGAGTCCAAAATGATACATTATTTCATCCAAGTGTATATGCCTAGTGTTGGTTCTAAAAAAGTAGGCCAACAATTTTCTAGAATAAGGATAAGGATCCCTATCTGGCACAACAATGATTTTCAACATATCCTCTTTATACATATAGTTTTAAGGAGTATCTTAAACATCAGAGGTGTGATGTTCATGTTAAGATAATGAAAGAGGAGGGTCTTAAAGTTGTGTGATGTCAATCTCAACTTCATTTAGAAGAGAAGCATTGGTTGATGATTTTAGAGATGGGGATTCAGGGTTTCTTGTGATGGTAATGAGGGATTCTTATGGAGTGATAGAGGATGGTTGAGGAAGACAGATGGTGATTTGATTGGAAGAATGATGAACGTGTTTGTTGAAGAAGTGTTTTTAGAGGGTTTTGGATTTTGTAGGGTTTTTGTAGGATCAGAAGAAATGGCTTCCAAAAATTTTAGATTTTTCTTGGTGGGGGGAGAAACTATTATAAAAGTGTAATAAAATGATAGAATAGGTGGTGTAATAGCAAGAGTTGATGGAGGACTGGATTAAATAATTACATTATTAGAAATAGTGTTCTTCTAAGAGACATGCTTGTTAGGATCATCTAGAGATGCTCTGGCTTCAGAAGGAGCAGTAGAAGCTTCTGATGTTCTGGCAACCTTGGAAGGTCTAGAATCATCAGGACATCTCCAGTTGTCTCATAACTATGTTGACCTTCAGAACTTTTGCATGAGATCCTCAATTCTAGGCTTCTTGGAGGATTTCCTCTTTTTCTTAGAGGGAGTACCACCAGAGCTGGGTTTGGGATTAATCTCTGAAGATCTATCAAGCATATACTCAAGAAATCCTCCAACGTGAATCCTTTTGTCCATTACCACGGAAGAAATTGGTTCCAAAGGTTCCACGGTTATCTATTTAGTTATCCCAATGTTTCTCAAGATTTTTCAATTCAAGGGAGATCAACAGCCACAACCATATCTTCTTTATTCAGAGAATAAGAAAGATTAATTTCCATAAGAATGTCTGAGATAAGTCTTCCGAAAGGAATGTTTTTCTTCTTCTTGGGTCCTCCATTCCTTGATTCAATAATAGTGTTCTTCAGATGATAGAAAATAAGCATTGACAGGTTTATATTTTCATTAGTGAAAATAGAATGCAGAAGATACTTTTGATCGGTATTGATGTATTCTGAAGAGTGTATAACACATCAATGAGTGGTGCTACCCAGAAATATCCTGAACCAAACCCTAAGTTTATCATGGAGAAATTTGGGTTTTTGTTCCTCAAAACCTTCCTTGAATATAACCTTTTCTTTTCCATAATTATTTAAACCATCAGGAGACATATTGATTAATCTGGATCCAGTTCCATCACGATTGTACAGTCTTGCAACATCTCCTTCAGTAATGAAGATCTTTTTTCCAAGGACACTTGAACAAACATGTTCATTGGTAGATACATAGGCATGTATCCAGACATCTTTAACCAGGTCAATAAGCATCATCCCAAAGAGACGATCAAAGTAGATTTCCCAATCTTGAAGAGTTACAACATCTAGAAGATTGCAACCATTAGCAGCTGTGAGTAAAACTTCACCATTAGATGTTATGCATTATGTCAAAACTAGAAAAACTTAGCATTTTTGTATATTGGATATTATCTATATGTCTCGTGAAACTCCTTTGCATTAGGGGTCTTAGTAACCATTAAAAACCATTTTGAAATTTACCAAAGCCTTGAGAAACAAGTTTTTGCATCATTTTTTATTGCATGTGCCGACACATACGTGTTTCAGGTCGGCACATGCAACTTAGTTTTGAAGCCTATAGCCTCTTGAGGTATTAGGTCGACACATGCATGCATACAGGATGACACATATTGAACTTTCAGAAATTGCATAATTTCTTATTTTATGTACCGACACATACGAATTTCAGGTCGGCACATCCACTGTAGTTTTTAAAGCAAAACGCTAATGCTATGCTTAGGTCGACACATCTCTCTGTTCAAGCCAGCACATACAGTTAAATTTTTTACTTATGTGTCGGCATATATAATTTTCGGGTCGACACATATTGTTTGATTGGGTCATTTTTTTCAATTCTTTTAATTCCAAAAATTACCTTTTTGCATTTAAACTTCCACAACTATAAATACATCCTTCATGCATCATTTCAACTTGATGAAACTATAAACCCATACTTCATTTTCTATTCACCTTCAACCTCCAACCTATGGATACATAGTGGAAAATCACACATAATCATATTTTATCAGGATGTTACCCAGGCAAGGTTTTATAAAGTTCAATTAGGTTTTTATGTAGCCGAGAATATTGGATTGAGATTTACAGGGGGTTTCATTTTTAAAAACTACGGGTTTATCCTCCAAGATCGTTGATATATTTGGGGGTTTTCGTGCAAGACATTCAAGAGATAATTATAGCCTAGTGAAAGCCTTTGGAGATAAAGAACGTAAAGGAAGTGGCTTGAGAACGGCGAATCAAATTGAAGTGACTTGTGTGCAATAGGTATAATTGATCGTGCATGAAAGATTTAGAGATAAATAATCCAAAGGAGTAGCTAGATTCGATTAATCAACAGGTAGCTATTGTGTCTTGGTCTTGCTCAAGATCAAAATAAGAGAAGTGGTTGAATCAACAATAAATGGTTAGGGTTTATAGGGTTGCTCTTGGAACACTTCTCTTGTAACGACTTTTTGCATAGTATGAATTTATCCTAATTCTAAAATTGGAATTAGGGGGAGACATTGTCATAGCAAGGATGATTGGTGAACTTACTAAAAAAAACCCGTGTCTCCTTTTCTTATCGCTTTACTTGCTTTATTTTTCATTAAGCAATTTGTCAAATAACATTGATTAAAAGATCGACTTGTAAGAATTTTTTCGTATCGGTTTTTGTTTTAAATTGGTTGTTGATTTGCTTATAATCACTTTTGATTATAAGTGCTTTTCTATATCAACATAAACCTAAGGAAAATTCTAAAAATTTGGTTGCACATCAAGTGTTCGACAAATTGTTTTGTTTATTATTTTTGATAGTTACCATTGGAAATAACTTTAGTAGTAACTTTCCACAAACGATTAATATTGTGGTACTTGATTGAAGTTTATAAATCCCGTATTGTGTTTTTCGTTCCATAATGCACTTTATTTTCATATCTAACTTCCAATAGCTAGGTTCGTATATACGACGTTTTCGATCTATATCAAAATCTACCGCGTGCATTCTTTCTAACTACTTTTAAAAACCATAATTTTTATCTGGAATTTTGGCTTGGTGTATATTCACTCCCCTCTAAACAAGGAGCCATCGTCTAACATCAGTAAGGTTTTTAAAGTCCACCAGGGTTTCCGCAAGAACAGACAACTCATTGTCATAAGTGGATAAGTAGAATTAGAGGTTTGTTCTTGTAGAGGATGTTGTTGTTGTTGATATTAAAGGTGAACTTCTGCAGATTGTTGTTAAGAAGTCATTGATGAAGGTGAACAAACATGAACACAGACTTGAACAAAGGATTTTAAGGTTTGAATAATTTTAGGGCTAGAAAGATGAAAGTGTAAGTTAAATGAGTGTAAGTGTGTGAGGTGGAGTGAGTGGGTTTTAAATAGTTTTTGCAATGATGGAAAAATATTCTTAATAGTGCAAAAATATGACAGGAGGTAAAGCAATGTGATTTATTATTTAATCCCAAGATTATCTTGTTTCCCAATGCATCACATCAAGTGCGTATGCGTGTGTTGTACCCCAAAATTTTGCCTCTCATGTTTTCCAAGATCTTCTCTTACACGGGTGGTTACAAATACTTGCTTAGAGAAAATATAAATATTTTGAAGATAATCAAGTGTCATTCAATTGGCATATGAACAAGGTACTTCAATTGGGAATTTGGCACTCTTCGATCATTCTTTGATTAGTAAGCTTCGATTGGACACCTAAAACCCTTCGATCAAACTTTGGTTCCACAAGTATCATTCCAGCAGTGCCTTCTCTTTGCTTGCCTTCAACGCATAAGACACAGACCTCCTCTTCATGCTTGCCTTCAATTCACAAGGAAAAAGCTTCTTTTATGTGTGTTTCGACCCACAAGGAAATGACTTCCTGTGTGCATGCCTTCAGTGCACTAGGCAAAAGGCCCCTTCAACTTGCCTTCGATCAACAATGCAAAAGGCCTCTTCATGCTTGCCCTGGATTCACAAGGAAAAAGGCTTCTTCAGACGTGCCTTCGATCCACAAGGCCAAGGCCCTTTCAACTGGTATTCGATTCACAAAGCAATGGCTATCTAGCTTCGATTGGGAAATGTTTCTTCATGTTTGCCTTTGATCCACAAGGCTAAGACCCTTTCGACTGGTCTTTGATTCACAAAGCAATGGCTACCTAGCTTTGACTGAGCAATGTCTCTTCAGAAATGAAACTTTTCTTGGCATAACAAAGAGCATGTTGAACGAAAAGAATATGTCCCACACATTCTGAGGTAAAGCTGTTACTACTTAAGCATATGTGTTCAACAGTTGTCTAACTAAGAAATTAAAGAAAATAGTTCCTCTGAAGAAGTAGACTGGAAGAAAGCAAAGTGTGATTCATCTGAAGGTGTTTGGTTTTGTTTGTTACAAACATGTTCCAGATGCTAAGAGAAGGAAATTGGATGATAGAAGTAGACTTATGTTAATTGTAGGTTACCACAATACATGTGCTTATAAGCTCTATTACCGAGTCACACATAAAGTTGAAGTCAGCAAAGATGTCATAGTGAAAGAATCAGAAACATGTGATTTAAATAAGACTAGTCCTGCCTCTGGAGTTAAAGGTGTTTCTGAAGATGTATATGAAGGTGAATTTGAAGGAGATTATGAATCTAGAGGAGAACCTTACTTTGAAGGAGATTATGCCTCTGAAGATGACTCTGAATATGAAGGTGATTCTAACTTTGAAGAATATTCTGAAGATGATTATGAGTCTAAAGGAGACTTTGAATCTGATACAGACTCTGATGGTGATCCAGACTCTAGTGGTAATCGATCATCTAAAGGTGGACCCTCTGAAGGGGAGGTTATTCAGTGTGCCATGATGGTGGACTCTAAATATGTCAATATCAATCAATCTCTCAAGAAGAAGGTGTGGATAAATACCATGAAGGAAGAACTTAAGATAATTGAAAGAAACAGGACATGGAAATTGACTGTTCTACTAAAGAACAAGAAAACTATCACTGTGAAATGGGTTTACAAGATAAAGCTGAAGCCATGTGGGTTAACTGCAAAGCACAAAGATAGGTTTGTTTCTAGAGGATTTCTACAAAAATCTAGTTTAGACTACTTTGAAGTGTTTTCTCTTGTAGCTAGACATGAAACAATCAGACTAGTCATTGTTATAGCTGCAAATAGGAATTAGTCTCAAATACATTTAGAATTAAAATATCCATTTTTGAATGGTTCTTTACAAAAGTAATTATATATGTCTCAACCTCTTATATTTATGAAAAATAATCATGAAGGGATGCTATACAAGCTGCATAAAACTTTGTATGACTTAAGCAAGCCCCAAGAGCTTGGAATATTGGAAATTAATTCATTTTTAAAGCATTGAGGATTCAGAAAATGTGAAATGGAGTATGGTTTATATTTGCATCATACTTCTGATGGCAACGTGATTATAGTGTGTATTTATGTTGATGACATATTGCTAATAAGAAGTTGTACTGTTGATATAAACAAGTTCAAGATTGTGTTGATGAATGCTTTTGATATGAATAACTTTGGAAATATGGTATTTTTTTAGAGATGATGGTTCTAAGATCTAAAAGGGAATCATTGTGCATCAATTGAAGTGTGAACTTGAGTTGCTGAATATGTTTGATCTGATGAACAGTAAGTCTACAGTCACACATGTATAAACAAACCATAAGATATACTTTGATCCAGACGGTGAGGACGTAGATTCTACAACCTTCAAACAGTTGGTTGGCTCTCTGAGATATTTGATACCAGAACTGACATATGCTATGTAGTTTGAAGGGTGAGTAGGTTTATGAGTAAACCAAAGTGGTCACTGATGGTTAAGGAAACACGAGAAAGGGGGGTTTGAATTGGGTTTCTAGAATGAAACTTTATCACATCCCAAAAAAAGTAAACCAAGAACTTGGAATAAAAAAATGAACACAATATTTTTATCACGGCTCTCTATTAATGAAGCTACCTCTAGCTCACCACTAATGTGATTTTGCTTTCTCACAGGGACCTAATCCACTATCACCAAGCTAATTACAAACACAAAGACTAACTGCCAATGTCTTCTTGAGAAATGCTGACTAAACCCTAGTATTTCGAGGAAAATACAACTCAAAAGTTGAGATACAATAATGTGTTATAAATATGCTTCTATAAAGCTGACTACACAGATGAAATACAATGACTAATACAAAAGTGTTTTAATAGAAAGTGTATGAACAAAAGTTCCTTGCCTGATGCTTTTTGTTTCTCAGAGTTGTAATATTCACGTTCAAGATCTTGAGAAATGGTTGATTTAAAAGTTAGTGTTCCATTATTTCAAGTATTCTTTATATAGGAAAAGAAAGATCCATTGGAGGGTGAAGATGTAATTCCATAAATGCAGTTGTATTCTTGCATAAAGGTTAGTGGAAATGAGAGAAAAAATGGTACAGTAGTAGAATCCTTTCTCCATAAAACCAGTGTAATGGAAGGAATATTTGTTCTTGTAATATGTACTATTTTATCATTTAAAACCTTTTTGATGATGCATGTTTAGAAGGATCATAAGTTGTATGATAGTCTTCAAAACATTGTATTCAGAGTCTTCAGAATCTTGGAGTGTAGAACTTCAACGCTTGAAAATCTGGAGAAGCTATTTTATCAGAGTCAGAGTCAAAAACCTTTTAAAGAGCGTTCTTCAGAAGTGTTCCAAACTTGACATATTTTTGTAAAGAGAACTTTGTATATTCTTTGAGTCAGACCGTGTTGAGTTCAAAAACTGATGACGTCACATGTCACTTCTTCAGAGTCAGAATCTATTAGCATTCATCTACACACCAGACAAAATCATTAGGATATAAAATTGTTCTCTAAGAAACAATATATTGTTATTATCAAAATATAAGGCTAGATGAAGAACCAAATCTTGTTCTTACATTCACATTACCAAGCTGCAGTCAGGATACTAAGGTATGTGAAAGGGACTCTGAAGCATGAAATTCTTTTTCCTTTTGGAGAGTCAGATGCCGCTAAGCTGATTTGCTTCTTAGACTCTAACTGGTGTGGAGACACAGTTAACAGAAGAAGGATTACATGGTACATTTTTATGTATCTAGGTGCTCTTATTTCTTGGTGTTCCAAGAAACAACCAGTGGTTTCATTATCAACCTATGAAGTTGAATACATTTATGGAGCAGTGTATGTGTCAAGCTGTTTGAATGATGATATTGTTGCGGGAACTAAAGTTTAAGGTGAGCAAACCAGACAAGGTGATGATAGACAACAAAACTCCCATAAATCTTGCAAGAACCCAATATTACATGGGAAAAGCAAGCATATATATACTAAGTATATTTTTCTATGAAATCAAGTTCAGAATGGAGTACATGAAGTTGTTCACTATAGCATTCAGAAGTAACTTGCAAATGTGTTCACCAATGCTATCAAGACTGAACTCTTCATCAATTTGTGTGATGAAATTGGTGTTGTTGATTTTAATTGGCTGAATATGAATTAAGAGATGATGTTAGATATCATTCAATTCAGAATTTGGATTTAATTTGTATTTGAGTTTCATTTGGCTAGCATTTACATTTGGGTGTTAGTATATAAACTTATTGATTGTTGCATTTGTAACAAGAATTTAGTTTTCACATTTTGAGATGGAAAATTAGTTATAGTTTGTCTCTCTTTCTCTCTCTACAACTATTTCATCTTGATCTTCTTCATCTTGTGTTTCAATGGAGGTTTTTCGTTGTTAACTCCAACAACTATATTGTTTAGCGACCAATAAAACGACTATCATTTTTCGATTTGAAAAGTTCTAGTCGTTAACTTTTAGCGATGTATTATGTGATCAAAATTTAGCAAATAAATTTATGACAAAATTATTGACCATATTTAGTGATCATTTTTAGGTTGTCAAAGAGCTTAAAACAAATAATAATATTTGCCACAATATTTAACTAATGGGCTTTTAAAGTACACATATGACCACTAGAATGCATCATAATTGTTAACTTATTTTTAAATTTGTATATATTATTAAGAAATATATTTAAATTATTGGAATATTATTTTAATTAATTTTTTATTAAATTAATAAATTTGAGTTTATCAATTTTTTATATGAATATGTCTTATTTAGTAAATAATAAAAATGTAAAATTTTGACTAAAAATTAAAAATTTGGATGGAATTAAAATATTTAAAAAAGAGAGAAAATTGGGAGGGTTATAATAAATTAATAAAGAAAAAAATTTATTAGTGACCAAAATTTTGGTTGTTGAATTTTTTAAATAAATTAATGTTGTATATAAATGTTTTTTGATATTAAATATTACAATCATAAAAATCCAGTCGCTAATTCGGTGGTTAATATTATTTTGTGACAAATTTAGCGACTATTAAAATTTACAATTTCAATGGCTAATTCGGTGACTAAAGTGATCAAAAATGTCCTATAAGAGTGACATTCGAATGATAGAATGAAAACTGTTATTATAAGTAAACTCAATCAGTGATAAATGATTGTCTCAAGATCCTCCTTGCTCTAAGACACAAGCTCTCAACAAATCTCCTAAATACTAAATAGTCCTCTCTATATGATTTTATGTCTGTGGATGGTAGGAATAACCCAATCTCTAAACTTGGTTCCCAAGGCTTCCTACAAGCTCTTCCAAAACCTTGACGTGAACCTCAAATCTATATCAGAAACAAAACTCGGCGGAATCTCGTGCAACTTCACAATCACACTGATATAGATCTCTTCTAACTACTGAAACAAAAAAATAATCTTTATCAGAGTGAAATAAGTCAACTTAGTTAGTCTATCACAATAATACAACTCGAATCACTTCCTCTAATGGTATTCGGAAAACCTATCATGAAATCCATAGAGATACTATCCTACTTCCATTCAGGAATACTCAACAGTTGCATTAGTCTCTAAGGCTTCTGATGCTCAATATTTGACTTCTGATCAATCAAACAAGTATAAGAAAACTCGGTAACATCCTTCTTCATACCTAGCCACCAAAATATTTCCTTAAGATGACCAACTTCTTTCTTCAACTCTGAAATGATTAGCATGAGAGAAGTTTTCTCTTGAAGAAGGGCTTCAATTCTCTCATTCTTTTTTTAAATAACTTAATATTCTTAAGTCAATTTGAGATATAATGTATTGTAAGCTTTAACAAGGGCATCATCAGATAAGTCATCATCATTAGTATCATCATTATTGTTAGGTACTTTTGATTTTTATCTGATGCGATTAGTGAATGCTACCACACTATTTGCTTTATCATATTCACTTTCTTCATCTGAATCATCATCAAAGATAGTGTCATCGTAGAACTTTTTATTTTTATACTAAAAATTTGGACGAAGTGAATATGTCAGAAACCTTCACATTCACGACATCAAATTCCCTTGCCCTTATTAATCTTTTCTCCATCTTTTACTCTATGCTGAAAGTTTCCACCTTTTGAATTCCGATGTTGATTCTTTAACATTAGTAGAGATATTATTATTAGACGTTTATCAAGTCTTCTCACGACCTTGATAAATATCTTAACAAGCATGACAATAGACATTCAAATTTTTTCATCAGCATTAAGTTCTACTTGGTCGTCACAATCTTCGGTATATGCTTTGAACGCCACACCCTTACTTTTTTTCTCAGATTTATCATTAATGATCATCTCAATTATGAGAAAGGATCCGATTAATTCATCAACTTTCATAGTGGAAACAACTAGATCTTCTTAAATGCCTATAACCTTCAAGTTGAACCTCTTGGGCATAGATCATATACTTTTTCCAACAAACCAACTGCAAAGGAGTTGTTAGCAATGTCATGAAGTCAAACATTGAACTCAGATATAGTTTCATCCTCACACACTTTCAGATTTTCAAAATTTTGGGTAAGATGTTAAAGTCTTGACATACAAACTTTGGATGTACCTTCATGAGCAACTTCAAAAGTTTCCCAAGTCTCATTACCAATTACTTGTGTTATTTGAAAGGAGTAAAGAATAACTAAACAAAAAAATAACAAAATTAGTTGGTAACCCGATTCGGTGCAACGTCACCTACATTTTGAGGTATGTTTCCCAATGAAATAAAATTTATTAATTCAAGTAATCAATAGTACACGAAGGTATCATCTGAACTCTCAAAGTTTAATGATCTTTTTATATTACTACTCCCCTTGAATCAGAGATCTTCTCACTTTAACTCAAACACTCTCACTACTATGAAAAATCCATTTAACGGTTGGTAAATACATATAATCATGCAGGTCCAGTCGTTGTTCTGTAGAGTGTTGTTATAAATTAGTTACTAACAATCACAATCCTAGGACCGTTGTAGTATACAGGAAACCACGCGTGATATTACAACAGTTATGCTTATCCACCATTGTGATATATACGGTACTGGGTTCGAAATCCAACAACAATAAATAAATTATATTAAATCACAGTTAAAATAGAAAATGGTTGTGGAAGGTACCCATAATTTATTATATATAATTGTATATTGCTTGTTTTACCATACACCTCATTAAATAAATACAACCACTAAATTGGTAAAGAACTATTTAATTTGAAAATTAAACTATTCTTGAAAACCAACTTAAAGAAACCAATGTATTTCGAATTTCATGCAATTCGGAATATAATGATGTCTTTAAGTTGATTTTTAAATACATCTTAATTTTCATATTATAAGTTTCTATGTCAATTTAAATGATTGTATTTTCATTAAAAGGTTAGTGAAACAAATAATAGATATATTATATAATAAACTAAACTCCATCTTCTGTCAACCTGTATAAGAATTTAAAGAATAAAAGATTGCTAAGACACAATAAGCATTTGATCTTGCAATATTTTGTTCTTGTTTTGAGAATATTTATCAACAAAACATCATACAACAATATAACAAATACATGTAACACTAACATCATATAATATCACAAAATATATTAAGTTTTTTATAGAACGCACCTTTTAATAAAAAATAATTGTGGAACTATGAGGTTCGTCTAGTTTGTGAAGCCATGAGGAAGAAGTACATAGCATCTAAAACTAGATGAAGTTTGATGTTATTGTTGTTTTTTCATTCATTTTTCTTGAGTCCTATAAACACCATGAAAATTATCAACATGTGAAATGACAAACTTATTTGTCAACAACACAACATGTAACAACTACATAGAACAACATAAGAGAATCATAAACTATCTAACCATGTGAAACATTTCAATAACATACACGAAAACGAGAGAATAAAGGAAAAATTAGAATACCTTTATGTAAGAAGAACAAGATTAACGGTTATACAATAGAATATGAATGTTAATGATGAAGAAGAAGAGAAAAAATGGGTTCTAGGATTTTGTTGTGAAAGATACAACGCTACTGTGAAAGATACGATGCTGTTGTGAAAGAGAGAGAGAGAGAGAGAGAGAGAGAGAGAGAGAGAGAGAGTTAATTCGCTTATATATAAATATACTCACAACAATTGATGTTACCAACCGTGGTGATATATATAAATGTATCACAATGGTTGACCTAAACAACCGAAGTCGTAACCCTTTATTGTATATATAAAATAAATATAATAGAAAAGACGCGCCTTAACGTTAAATGAATAATATATGTGAGGGTACTGGGGTTCGAACCCAAGAAAGTATGAATTCTATAACCACGGTTATGGCTGCAACCATTATTACATGTTAACAATTTTTAATAAAAAGATAAAATAAAATGTTAGCGCTTGGATTTAGAGATGTCACCGTGATACTAGGAAAAATCATGGAGAAATGGATGTTGTTGTTTGTGCTTTTTGTAGTAGCGTCTCCTAAATATTTGCAAGAAAATAATTATAGACGGGATGATTCAAATCAGAATTATACACCAAATACTTTATTTTTCTAAAATAAGAAAGACCAACAAAAATAAAGTACTACAATAAATATATAAAGACCCACCAAAGGAGCCATCTTCAAACAAGGTGAATCATATATTTGTAACAAATATTATCTCTTAAAAAGGCATAATATGGATTTATAAAAATAAGTTGAATTCGAAGACAACAAATCAAATTTTCTTAATTAAAAATAATTTCAATTTTTTAAAATTAAATCATATACAATTAAAATGTTCATATATATTTGATTTAAAATATTTGTTCTAAACACAATTTTGATACACCTTTGATCGAACTAAAAAGAAACAAATCTTGAAATAGAATATAAATTGAAATGGATACAATCTTTTTCAAGGGAAATGAAAAAATTTTAATTGTGACACAAATGACATAAAACTAGTGCAATTCGTTTTTGGTGTAAATTGCTATGTTTGTTTAACTTAGACATTAAAGATATTATAATCATAACCAAAATGATTTAGTGACAAACCAAAAATGGAGACTATGGTGACCAATGAAAAATGAATAAATTAAAGGCATATTCTTTATAAATCTCGCATAACATTCTCATAAATTTGATCTAAAGATATTACATTGTCAATATAAAATAATCTTATACATACAATCAATCAAAATTTTTACATTTATTATATTATTTTAATATTTTAAAAATAAAAATGAGTTTTATTATAATACATATTTCTTATTGATTGACAGTATAATGTCAATACATTTTCTTTTTCTCATATTATATCTCTCAATTAAGTTTGACATATCATAATGATATGTTAATAGTTCTTCTAATGTCAATGCATTTCCTTTTTTCTAGGGTTTTCATAAAAAATGTGTTTTTTTGATGGTGAATGAGAAGTAGTCTTTTCTCTCTTCACCACTATTACAAGATGATGCTCAAGTGTTCTTTATTTTTTTCTCTCATAACTAAATAAATGAATAATTGAAAAGATGTGACACTAATCAAATCCATACATAACCATGTCATAACAAAATTATAGTAATTAAAAAAATACTAAAAGAAAAGTAAACATAAAATAAAACGATATTTTAAAATAGTAAAATTAAAAATAAAATGATATTTTAAATTTAAATATTAATTATATTCTAATTATAACTCAAATTTATTAGTGATATGCAGAACTTGGAGGTCATGGTATACATCCAAAAATTAAGAGAAAATGAAAAGAAAATATAATAAACTTTACTGCCTTATTTTACATAAATATATATTTTTTATTTTATGAAATTTCAAGAAACAACTTTTCCCTGGTTAATTATCCTGAACAAATTTACATAAATTGTTAATACACCTATAAAAGTAAGTATTCAGGTTAAGATTAACAATCTTCGTTTGTGGACAATCTTCGTTTGTTTTACATGGAACATTTGCGGCTGTAAAAATAAAAAATAAAATGTTAGTAAAACAAGAAAAAAAATTGTATAAAAACTACAAAACAAATATATATATATATATATATATATATATATATATATATATATATATATATATATATATATATATATATATATATATATATATATATATATATATATATATATATATATATATATATATATATATATATATATATATATATATATATATATATATATATATATATATATATATATATATATATATATATATATATATATATATATATATATATATATTCAAAGGGGAAATAAATTTACCATCCGTCTTATTTGAAATAAGGAGTAGGAAAACAAATAAAATTATAATATAAATAAATTTGAGAACTTTAGCCATATTTTTTTCTCTATTGATATTACAAATAGAGTACAATTTGATCAATTTATAATGGCTAAATTTATTATAATGCTAAAAAATTAAATATTTGTAGCTATGAAATAGATAATATATTTTGTTTGTCCTTTTTACACACTTAATAAATGTCTCTTAAACCTATTTTGTAAAAGGAATAACATTAAATTTTTATAATAATTTGATTCATTTTAAATAACTTTTCATCCTTTGGGGATAGAAAAGCAACACGTTTTTCTTTTTGGAAAATTTTAATTATGTTCAAATTATTTATATGAATATTGTGATTGAAAATTAACAATACGATAATAGACAAATATGCAATAGAAATAAAGTTCTTCAAATTTATAAAAACCTATAAATATCAAGAGTAAATATAAAACACTAAATAAAATAAATAAAGACACAGAAAAAACACTGATATCTTAATATTAAAAACCTTCAATATAAAAATGAAAAATTACTAATCGTTCTGACTAAAGAAATACTCTTAAAATAGATAATATATTTTGTTTGTCCTTTTTAACAAGTAATAAATGTCTCTTAAGCCTATTTTGTAAAGGGGATAACATAAAAACTATAATAATTTGAATCATTGTTTTTTTTAAAGTAACTTTCCGTCCATTGGTGATAGAAAAGCAACAAGTTTTGTTTTGGAAAATTGTTCAATTATGTTCAAATTATTTATATGAATATTGTGATGAGAAATTAATACACAATAAAATATTAATAGGCAGTAGAAATTAAATTCTTCAAATTTGTAAGATTTTATGAGTATCAACAATAAATATATAGCAACAAATAAGAGGATATTGACATTTTAATTTAAAAAATTTCGATGTGAGAGTGAAAAATCACGGTCGTTTAGAATAAAGAAATAACTACACCATAATTAAATAAAAGAACAAGAGAGTCTCAATGTAATGCACAAACTAGTGCTAACAATTTCCAAACTATAATATAAACTAGCTTACAATTAAGAAATAAAAAAATTGAAAATTACCCAAAAATGCAGCTTCATTGTGAAGCATATATCTCTTAGCTCAAACTTTGTTTCAACGACCCGAACGGTAAAAAAGGTAGACACATATGTTGCAAATATGCCCTCCATAAATTAGTATGACCCAATGGTTAATGAACCTGTAATCAGTGTTTTACTGAGACTCGCTGCAAGAAAACATGAATTGCTTTCTCTCTTTTGAAGTTTATTTTCTACTCCTCTCTTTGTTTCTCAACCCTAAAATGACCCTTTCCATTTAGGATAAGTGAAACACAAATGAGATAACATAATTGAGTTTTTCTCCACATATAAAGGGAGCATAAACCTAACAAATCCCCCTCTAACAAATATGTGAAAGAGATCTTCAAATAAGAGATATTACAACAAGCTTTAAACTTTCCTTTCAGTAACATTTTAGTCATCATATCAGACTATTATCATCAGCATGAAATTTAACTAACTCCAACAACTTAGCATCTAAAACATCACATTCCAATAAAGAGTTGAATTCTTACCAAGATTAATAAAACTTTGAGTATCGACAAACAACACATAATTTTCTTAAACAAAACCAAGCTATTGCAAAGATTTCTTCAACCATATCAACTCGTTGCATGCTCCAATAATGGCAATAAAATTTGCCTCTATAGTAGACAATGTGACACATTTTTGCAATTTGGAATGTCAAGCCATAACTCCACCTGCAAATTTTATCATTTAGCCCGAAGTGGAGTTCCTAGAATCAACGCCTCCAGTCATATCTAAGTCAGAGTGCCCCTCTAGAAAAGGCTTATCTCCTTCAAAAACAAATCCTCATATAAGTAGTACTGCAAAGATACCATAAAATCCATTTTAGTGCATTCCAATGATCTCTACCTAGATTTGACAAAAGTCTATTGACGGTACCAACAACACGTGTTACATCTGATCTTGTACTTACCATTGCATACATTAAACTACTATCAGTAGATGCATAAGGAACATACTTCATATCAAATATTTCATCATTACTTAAAGGACTTTGATTAGAACTCAGTTTGAGATGAGTAGCAAGAGGAATACTTATCGCCTTAGATATTTCCATATGGAATGTTTGCAACACTCTTTTGATATAACGTTTTTGTGACGTGTGAAGTTACTGATCCTATATATCACCCATGTTTCTAATGCCAATAATTTGTTTAGCTGCACCCATGTCTTTCATGGAAAATGACTCTCCCGATTGCTTCTTTAAGCTATTAGAAATATTTTTCCCTACAATAAGCATATCATTAACATATAACATCAGGATAATGAAGCCATCCTAAATAAATTTTATAACAAAGATGAAATGATTTGAAGTAGTTTGCTGGTATCCTTGATCACACATAACAAACTCCAACTTTATGTATCACTACCTTGGAGATTGCTTCAACCCATATAGACTCTTTCTAAATCCACACACATGGTCTTCTTTTCCTTTAACTAGAAAATCATTAGTTGTTTCATGTAGATCCCTTCTTCCAAATATCCATGATCGTAAGCCATTTTCACATCCAATTTCTCAACCTCTAAATCAAGAGTACCATCCAAAACCTAACACGAGTCTAGTTTATGACATCTTTACAAACGGTGAAAATAACTCATTAAAACCACTAATCTGGCTTGATACCTTGGGGACTTAAAGTTTCTCTCATGTTTAACTTTATAAATCCATCTGGTTTTCCAAAGCCTTTTGCCTTCAGGAAACTTTAATATTTCATAAGTGTGTTTATCATCCAATGATTTCATCTCATCATGCATTTCATCCAACCACTTTTGATTTTTATCACTTACATGGACTCTTAAAAACACCCAGGTTAACTCTCATCACTCAAGGTCACATATTCATCACAGTTATACCTTTTAGAACATTGTTTATGTCTTTTATACCTCCTAAGTTGAAATTGAGATAATTCTAAAGCTTCATTGAGATTCTTATTATGTGACATATCACTCTCGTCTTCATCATCATTAGTTGGAACATTTACCTCGTATACAAGTTGGTGATCATTAACATAATAATGCAGCTAACCATTCTTATCATCACCACCAATAGTATCTGAATTATCAATAGGTAAAAAAATTGGATCATTATTATACAAACTGATATCTTTCTTCAGTGTAGTCTTCTTTGTAGAACCTTGTTTTGCAGGTAACAAATGTTGTTTTGATAATGAAAATTATAAATATCAAGAATAGATATTCAACATAATAAATATGCAACATCATGAAAAATGTAAAAGAGCAGATAAGATAACATTCAACATAGTAAAATATGTAACATTTTAGAAAGTCAATCAATCTACTCAAGAAGTTAAAAAGGCAAGCCAGAAGGATTGATGAGGATTGAAAAAGTCTCAAAATTGACAATGTTTCAGACATAGATAAAGCCTCTGACACCAACAAAGTCTCAAATAAAGGCAACCAAACAAACTACTTCACAAGCCTTAAAAAGAATATCTCAAACAAAGTCTCATCATAATGAATACATCAGACACATAAAACTTTTTAAAAAAATGTTTCTAAAAAGAAAATGCTTTGAAGAAATATATAGAAGTTGCTAGAAAGTGATAGGAACATTCAAAAAGCCAGGAAAAATATTTTTTAACAAAATCTTATTGATTAAGACAAAGTGTCAATCGATTAGATTGACGCGCTTTCGAAGATAAAGACAGTTTGAATGTACCCAAACGATTAGCAACAACAACATATGAATTCTTACCTATTTTGGAAATCATAAATGTTATTTTTAATTGAACTAATAGAATGATTTAAGAGATTAGCAACAATCGTTTTTGAATTAATGATGTTTCCTCTTTTGGAGGATTTGAACCCTATAAATAGAGTTCTCATTCCTCGGTTCAAATCATCCAGAATATGAAATGTGTATTGACACACACACACACACATACACTCTCTCTCTCTCTCTCTCTCTCTCTCTCTCTCTCTCTCTCTCTCTCTTTAGGTTTTCATTTTCACTTTCTCTCACTAGTTCTTATAGCCAAATGCTTTTGTGAGGAAAGATCTTTTGCGTGTGAGGTGTTGTTGTAATTTTGGATGGGTAGAAATGTATAAAGTTCTTCATGGTTGTTGTTTATGCCCCTTGACGAGCAGAGTCCATCTTAGAGATAAAAATATGTGGTTCGAAGCTAAACTAATTAAAAGCTTTGGTTAGGGATTGTGTAATTAGTTACCATGATTGATTAGGTTGGAGATTGTTGATATTGACGAACTTCCCTTAAGGTTCTTTGAAAGCCTTATTTATTTAAAGGTTGAAGATTATCAATATTGATGAATTAACCATTAGATTCATGGTTAGCCCGTTTAATACCATAAGTTAGAAGATCGGCATGTTAAAATCTCAAGCGGTTAATTTTTATCATGTTAAACCATATTAAGCTTAAATAATTTGTGGAGAGAAGTTTAATCACTTCAATCTATAGTTGGAAAGGAAGCTCGGCCTCTTCAGTCTCAGCAATGGAGAAGACGCAAATGATCATATCCTTCATCTTGTATTATCATAGTGGTAGGACAACCACCATTTCCTTGTATAAGGGGGTTCGTGAGCTTCATCTACTAAAAGTTATCAAGTATATAATGGAAAATCTTAAGACTAGTTCTTGGAGAGAGAAGTATCTCCTTTGATTTGACCTAACCTCTATAATTCTCGGTGTTCCATTTTATTTTCGTCTTTTTAATTCTATATTTTAATATATCT